>VWYH01007997.1:815476-1240578 GCA_013399365.1 Pampusana beccarii | reverse complement strand
CTTTTCCTCCTCCTCCTCCTCCTCCTCCTCCTTTTTCTCCTCCTCCTCCTTTTTCTCCTTCCCTTTTTCCATTCCTTCCTCCTGAAGCCATTTCAGGGAAGACAAGTCATATATCTTGTATTTGTATCTGAAAGACACAGCTGAATATAAATTCATGGCTGTTTTTCAGTTGATATTCCATGCCATTTTCTGGCAGAAATATTTTCCACAATCTCATCTATGGGAGGAGGGGGGATCTCTGGATGTACTTTGTTCAGTATGTCCACATATACAAGTTTGCCGTTCTTCCCCTTTAGAGCTGTCTGAGCTGTCTGCCTGGCTGTAGAAGTCTATCTGTAATATATGTTGGCATTATTACACTGAAAAGCAGGGAAGTGTCTCTGTGCTTGCCTCATAATATTCTTTTGTTATGAAGAAGTTTTGCCAGAATCAGCCCATCTTCTATTGCCATATGAAGTTTCCAGAATAATAATGGGTGCTGACTTCCAAATATTTAGAGTTCTCTAATTAGAAGAAACTATCTTTGAGCTCCGCAGTAGGGAAATTGTACATGCCTTTTTTGCCCTCCTGGCCCCAAGGGAGCTGGAACAAACGCTGTGGTGCAAGAAAGCAACTGCTGATCTCCTGTACCATGCAAAAGGTCCATGAGCTGTGGGACGGCACTGCCCTGGCTTTATAATGTTTTCCAGAGAGGCCATGCCCTGCCAGGAGAAAATCCAGTGGAAATGTGTTGACCCGAAACCTAGAACATAATCTGAAAGGTTATGCTTTTCTTACTTGCAAGAAGTTAGGCCCGATGTTTCAGTGAGGGTATAACATGAACTGTTATTCTCTGGTAGTGCCCTAAGTTGTGTTTGGGGAGGTGGCAGGGGGAAGGCTTTAGAGCTGGGGCTAATTATACAGTTTTCAAATAAATATTATTCTAAAAATACGCTGTCATCCCATACAGACTAACATCAGCGAGAACCTCAAAGCACATTGGGGTGCGGTGCTCCCTTACGTAGTAAAGGATGTAACCAAAATCCTTTAAGAAAAGTAACCTAAAATCCATCTCAGACCTCACATGCTGATGCTATAGAGCATCTTGTCTTCGTGGCTGCATTGATCAGGAAATAGCTGGAACTGTAAGCATGGGCTTCTGGGTGAGGTGTGATGCCCACAGGTAAATGTTACTGCGCACACACACAAATCTTACTGTTTTATCTGTGCAATAAATCTTGCGATTCCAGCCAAGCCCTGAGCTTGCCTCGAATCTGCCTATCCAGCCAATGCAAAGCACGACCCTGACACAACCTGCCTGTCCCAAAGTCGACACTGACCACGGATGTTTATCTCCGCTTAATCTGCTGGTGGATGGGAGTGATACATGGCCGAAATTTCTCTTGTTCTGATTAATTTAGGTCAGTTGAATCTTGTCCTTAGTAAAAGGCACTTCACTGCTGTCATGTTGACCAGAAGCACAGACTGTTTGTACCTGAATTTTCAGTATTAATGAGGTACTCGATGCATGCAAACTTCACTGAGGTTTGTTGTAGCTCTTAGAGTGGGGGTGTCATCGTAGTGTCATCATTAACTCTTAGTGCTTACAGTTGTAAAGCTGAGATTCATGGAAAACTAGGAAATAATGGGTTGGGGGGGGTATGCCAGGAGGTTATCAAGTTCTTCTCTCTGCTCACTGGTATTAATCTACCCTGTGTTTGAAGAACTCTGCCTAAAATCTACTCCTGTGCTTTATTGTCATTATATGTTGTTTTTATAATGTTTGATCTGAATCATTCTTGCTCCATTTTAAGCCTATTATTCCTTATCTGCCATGGTTACAGAGAACAGGTTGTTCTATTGACTTCTGTAACATGTTTCTGTGTATGTAGAAGTCCATTATTACCCTGCCTATGGCATTCTCCTCTCTGGATGAAAACAGCACAATTTTCTTTAAACTCTCCTCACAAGTCATATTTTCTAGTTATCTTTCTTGTTCTTTGACCTCTCTTCCTTTGGTCCCCATATTTTTTTTGAGTACTTGTAGCAGGAGATGGTGCTTCATCTGGTGCCTTATGAAGCCACACAGAGTAGAAGGATGACCTCTATTGTAGGTCATGTGTGCTTCTGTTTATACATCCCGGAATATTCAGTTTTCATAACAGTATGACTTCACTGAGTTATGTTCACCCTACGGTCTGCTCCACTCCAGATCTTCCTTTGAAGAGCTGTTGTCTGAACAGTTTTCCCCAACCTCTATTTGCACAGTTAGTTGTTTCTGGGTATGTGTAATAATTGTACTCCTAGCCATGTTGAATTTCAAAGCATGTCTTCAAATGATGAAATAATCTCGTATAATCTTGTCCTCTGGTATAATTGTGTTCCCTCCAGACTTGTGTGCTGCAAATTTTAATAAGCATGTCCTCTACTTCCTCCTCTCCTCCACTAATGACAGTATGAAATAGAACCAAGAACAAGAAAAAAAGGGGGAAACCTACTTGACATCCCTTTTCACTTTTACAGTGGCCTATTAATGACAGTTGTATGGGTCCCCTATTCAGTGCTGGTTTCATCAAGACTGTGCTTGCTTCATTTCTTACAGAACATCTGTGAATGCAACACCCAAAGTGGTTGACTGTATGGGTAGAAAGAAATTCTATTTTTATATACAGAGAGCTGGAGCTTTCCTGAGAAGCGACAGCTCATGGGGTGCTAATATACAACCTTTCTCTTCAGCTTGACTGTAGTCAAGTTGCAGCAGTGAATGATCATCCAAAATGGTGGTGGCGTAAATGCAGGTTCTTCATTTGAAAATCTTAATTTCAGATAAAAATCATACAGGAAGATGTAGATCAGTCATAAACGTAAGGACTTGGAAAGCTGGTAAGTAGCAAATATTGGCATGGCCAAATTCCTGGGTTCCAGTGTTACAAGGACATGCAACTAGATGCTGGCATGCGGCAACATTGGCATGGAAAGGCTGCATATTAAATGGCCCCATAGACTTGAAAACTAATATAGTTCATAGACTGAAGGCAAATGTAGGTTGAAGTACTATATATATCCCAAAAAGTTTTGCCAACGCGTGGGTTTTACAGTAGGTACTTTTTATAGTACTTTTGCAGTTCTTTATGTGTGTTTTAGATGTGACAGCTGGGGAGAATGAGGATAGTGTGTGTGGCACCGACGAATGCTCAAACTGAAATAATCCAGAAAAAGAGTCTTCGTGCCACTTTGTCTTTGGGTTTCTGATGATAATAGCAGATGTCTGCAGTGACGGAAGATGCAGGCTCCTGCTGTGAAAGACTGTAATAATGAGCAGCATTTGATGAGCTGACTCTGTTTCATTCTTACTGATGAGTTGATACTTTAAGCATACAAGTAATTACAGCAACTTTGATCAGATTTAGTTTAGGTGCAAATGGAACTGATTCCAAGAGAGGCAGCTTGCATGGACTGAAAAATAACTAAGATGTGTTATGGCTGGGTGCACTCTCTTGCTGCCTTTATTTTTCATTCCTTCTCCATGTCTGTTTCCCCATCTACTTGGCACTTATTTTATGTTAAGTATCTCCTTAGACTTGACTTGTTGTGCAGTCTTTAGTACTTAAGGTTGTGTGGCATCATTTTGGTTGTACGATTATCAGAAGTATAGCGAAAACAGTTGCCTTGTTATATGTGAGTCTTACAGTGATGCACTGGCAGAGTCAAACTGAAATATTACTTACCTATTGCTGCAAACCTTGTGTGTCTCACTGCCTGCTTCTGATTGAGTTGGAAAAGACCTGAGGGACCTCTGAGGGTGCCAAAGCACTGGAACAGGCTGCCCAGAGAGGTTGTGGAGTCTCCTTCTCTGGAGACATTCAGAACTCACCTGGATGTGCCCCTGTGTGATCTGCTGCAGGTGAACGTGCTTTGGCAGGTGGGTTGGACTCGATGATCTCCAGAGGTCCCTTCCAACCCCGAACATTCTGTGATTATGTGATCCTGTGACCTGTGCAGGATGAGAAATGCAGTGGCTGGGGCTAAAGCTGCACCAGCAGTCATTCGGGGCTGGTGGACTGGAACGCTTCCAGGGAAAGGGTACTGATACCGAAGTATCTTCACACATCGCTGCTAATCATGGGAAGGAAAGTGCCTGAGGGAAGGACAAAGCTCTGTAAACAAGTGTGAGATGGAAATACATGCAGCAGTCCTTTTGGTTGTTTTGACCGAGGGGAGGCCAGTAGGAGGTCTGTATCAAGCTGTTGCTTTCTCCAGGTCAAGGAAAACATTTTAGGAGTAATTCGCCCCTGCTTTGTTTTGCTTTTCATTCTTGTGAAACACTGGGGGGTTGAAGGACAAATGGGCAGCAGTTATTGTTTCATGGCCAGCGCCTCAGGGAAATGGGTGCAACCTGGTAGCTGTGCTGCTTCCCAAGGAATGTGCAGGCAGGGAGCTCTGCAGGCAAGGCGTGCCCTGCCAGCCCCGACAGCTCGGGCTCCACTGTCTCTGAAAGACCTCCCAGATCTGTAGGGAGTTGAAATAAATATCCCTCTCCCCTTCCCACAGGGTCTTGCCTTGGGTTGTCTTACATGAAGGACCAGGTGTCGCCTGTGCTACCCGCTGCTAGCCAAGCACGAACACCTGGAGCAGAAATGGGCCACTGCTCCGGGAGGGCTGAGGGCTCCTGCCATGTCTCTCCTTGCATGCCGGTCAGCAATTATATGGTGGCTGTGAAATAGGGGGAGACGGGAGCGGGTCATTTTTGGAGTGCTGCTGGTGAATGTGTCGCGGAGCTGCCTGCCTTCACACCGCCCCGGCAGCGGCAGCCCCGTTGTGGGGCCGGTGCTATAATTAGCTGGTGGCAATTAGCAGCCGCTCGCTTCTGTCGCGGGGATTCAGGCTGTTTGAAGCGGTAAATGCGCAGGGCTATGGGGTCTGTGCTTTAATGACTGTAAGTATCTTCCCAGTGCCAAAACCAACCGGGCTCTGTAACCTGGATTTCAGACTGATTTGTGGCTTTATTTTGGTAATTCAGCAATAGATTGGTCTTTGCTTTCCCCAAATAAATGGTAGGAAATGTGTTGAAGCATTAAGAGGCCTTATTGATGTTTCTATGCAACTCCATTAGTTTATAGTAATCTTTCACCTAATTAAAAGACCTTACTGATCGGAATATGTGCAGATCCCTTTCTGGAGACAATACCAATGCATTCCTGTAACCTGTGTTCGTACCGTGTTATTCCACCCCGCTTCAATTACTTGGGAATACAGGAACTCTTACGAGGGTGGAAGCTCCTTTTTCACTGAAGGCATTTTCTTTACTTAAATGTGGCAAGATCCCAGGTCATTTTTAGCTAAGGTTGCTTTCACCATTGATGGATGGGCAAAATAATGTACTCCCCATGCTCCGACTTGCACCATTTACCTGTGCCTATCTCATGGAGAAGAGATTGTGGTAGTGTACACTGCCAAATGTTGCTTTTGCAGGAGCTTAAGCTGGGGGAGGAGGATACCACATCCTATTCACTCTATTTTTCTTTTTATTAACAACATAATAGGCCAGTACATCACGATTTGTTCTGACTTTTAATAGGTCAGTTAACTTTAATGGTTTGGTACCTGCCTCATCTGGCAAGTTATCCATTTCCATTATTTTTTTTCTGTGGTAGTAGGAAATGTGCTTCAGGGAAGGTGCAAGTTTGTGGTTTCATTGAAAGTTCTTAGTATTAAGTTTGTCTTCCATTTTGTTCTTGCATCAAAAGCTTTCACTGTTTAAAAGCAAACGAAAAGCATGGAGAACTCAATCAATTGGCAAAGGCTAGGTTTAATTTTAAAACTACAGTGTGCTCATGAAGTTTTCTTTACGCAGATGAACGAATGTATCGTCTATGAGATTCACTGTAGTGTTTCTGTATTTTTTTAGTATTTGTTTAATTTATGATACAGCTGCTGATAGTATTATCCTCTCTATATAAAATATGTGAATACTGATTTCTATACATATTCACTCATGTATTGCTTGTTTTAAGAGTAGAAGAACAGTTCTTTGAAACTGGAAGGAAAAAGTTTGAATATAGTGTCGAACAATGTGCCTTATATCACACCCTCTCAGTCTTGCCATCTTGCTTCATGACACCAACTGTTGTGTTTATCTTCTGGTGAAAGCTAGGAGCTGGTTTTTTTATGTGCAATGCAGAGGCCAAGAACTGGCCTAACTTCCCCTCCCCACTCTGAAAATGTTCACCATACTTCAGGGTTTGTTTCTTGGTGTGGTGTTTTGGGTTTTTTTGTTTTGTTTTGTTTTTCTGGCATGTCCTCCCACAGCATTAGCGATTCTCTGGCAGTGAACATGGCTCTGGGAAAGGAGAGTGAGGTCTCACATCTTCTTGGTGAGCAGGGCAGGATCCAGAAGTCTGCATCATACCAGACTGATCGTGACCTGATTCTATCAAACTCAAATGCTGACAGCAGGAGCTTAAAACACTGACTCCTTTTGGTGTCTGCAGTGGCAAGATGTGATGGGCCTGCCCCACGTTTGGTTAGAGAGCTGGACAAACAGTGTCTGGAAGTATAATGAGTACCAATGGCTTCGGGGGCTTTTTTTCAGAGTGCTTTTTTGTTTTTGCTTTTGGGTTGGTTTGTTTGTTTGTTTGTTTGTTTTGTGTGTGTGGTTTTGTTTGCTTTGTTTGTTGTTGTTTGTTTGTTTAATCTAGCATCTAAAGTGTGCAGTTTTGCTTATCGCAGAATTTGGGTTGTGCCTTGATCACCCTTTTTTGCAGCTGTGACCAGCCCTTAGAGTGCAGCTCTCCAGGCTTTGCTTTTAATTCAAGTTACTGGTTTGCGTGGAGTCTCATCTAATGCCTGGGCACTTTGTACAGCTTCCCCCTCTCTCACGCAAGGGTAAGGCCATTTATATGAAAAAGCAGACAGAGAGCTCAGCGGGTCTGTGCTGGATCTCTGTGGTGTGGCTTTGAACCATTAATCTCTCCTGTGGTTGCTGATGCACTACAATCCTGAGCACCTTATTTGTCCCCATCTCTTCCCTTTTTCTGACCTCCTCCGTGAATTATTCACTGTTTCATAAATAAATAAGGACACAAGTACATTTTGGGAGATTTTGCAAGTGCTGTTTATAGAATCAACATGTTTGGTATAAAAGATAGCTCTAAGAGGTATTTGGCATCAGCTAACAACACTGTAATCCTAAGCACCTGCTTCACAGCCAGGCTGCCATGACCCTAAGGACCAGATCAGGAATTTTTAGGAGGAAAGACTGATTGCAATGTATGATACTAGAAGTGTCTGCTGCCCGACATACAGCGGAACTAATGTACAGCCTTAGTGGCTGTATTTATAGCATGCAGCAGCCAGATACACCACAACAAGCAGAACTGCTCTTCAGTGTCATGGGAATTCCCTAGTGTTACGGCTTAACAGAAGGATGGGGCCACCTCCTCCCTGAGACATTTGGTACTCAAACCCTCCGAAGCAATTTTCATTAGGCGGTACCGTGTGCCTGGTGTGCTGTTCTATGCCGAGGCTGGCACAAAGCAATTTGTTGACGCTCTGTTTACCTTGTACTCTGTACCATGCCGTGTTCCAGACAGCAAAGGAAAGCATCGCGTCTGCTGCCCTCATCGCCTGGGAGAGGGATCAGGACGGGAAGCAGAGCATCCCCTGGAGCTGGAGCTGTTGCCCATATATCTGCTGCTCACATAACCGATAATCTCCTATGTTCAGCACGAAGCATCCGGAACAAAGTGCTACCCACGCTGTTCCGCTGCTGACATCCATCGTTCCAGCTCCCATCTGCTCACAGGTTTCCAGGGCATCAGCTGTATTCCCAGCTGCTGGTCCTCTCACGTATCACTCAGGTCCTGGGACAGGCTTTGGGAGGAGTTGCCCAGTAACTCCATCCTAAGCGCTGGCAAATTACTGCTTCCAAATGAGGTTCCTTAAATTTTTCGTACTTGAATATAGATGTATGTGTATATTCATCTAATGCAATGTATAAAATCATACATGTGGAATTTCTTGAAAAATAGTTCCTTCGCCATATGCTATTGTCTGCTTTGTTAGGCATATCTCTCCTTGCTAGGTGTGTGCTCTCAGCCCTGTTTCAGTCCTTTAATGTCTTCAAGTGTTAGACATGTTTTGCAGTCTCTTAGCCTGCCACAGAAACATTTTTCTTCTCTGGACCTCTGAATTTCTCTGCTTGAAGCCAGTAAAAAGTACAATTTGAACAGTCATAACTTTAAACACATTATCCTGAAGAAGATTTGCACTGCAAGAGAAGTGGGAATTTTTCCTTTCCCCTGGGACTTGTAGCACTTCTATCTTATCTTGGAAAGGACCCAAGATACCAATTTTTAACATTCTTACTCTCTTCACAAGAAAGTGTAAGTATTCTACATCATCTAAGAGGCTTTAACATCCTCCAAGCCTTGTAACCATCATATTGAAAGGATACAAAAAATAGTTGTAGTAGGATTTGAAAAGCTGTCTGATGCATTTCCAAAAAGGTGATGTACGGAGGATATAGGGCAGTGGAGTGTAAGGATGGCTTTTTTTAACATTTCTGTCTTGCCATCCAAATTCAACTGTGGCTTTACCACCTGTCTTCGATGCACAGTTTCAAACTCATGCTGAAACCACCTTGTATGCTCTCCTTCCCCACCATATATTCCAATTCATACTCTCAGACTCTGCTACAGAGTGATTTAAAGGGACTCTAAATTTGGCAGGAAGAATGTGGCTGCTGTAGAGTCTCTAATCCATCCTTCTGTATTTTACTCATCACTGACAGGGGATTTGGAGAGGGTGGAGATCTGAACAAAGTGTGTAAAATTTGCTGCCGACAGCCTGATAATTAAAGGAGAGAAGATAACAGTATATGCAATAATATTGTTACATACGCACAAAGCAGGGCTGGTCTTAATGTTGGAAGTTGGGTATTTATGAGCTATGTGCCTTTAAGACCTACATAATACTGCCAGATTACCTCAGGGTCTTTCTTTTGAATTTCCAGCTTCAGAAAATCAAGCTTGCTTCTTTTTCGTGGCTTTGTTTATTTGTTTTTCTTCCTTCCCCTGCCAGCACTCTCAAAACCCGGGGGTGTTTATGTGAAAGAAGGCTCACTGCACGTAAGATATTCTGGTGTGATAAGACGTTGCAGTAAATAGAGGTAGAATCATGTGGACTTCACTGTCACAGAGATGACATGGTTGAGCTGACTTTGTTACCTCCCCTTTGTAACACCAGCTTTTCGATTTAGGACAGCTACAACTGATTTTTCTCTATTGGTCGCTGACATCTGGTGGCAGCAGCAGGTAATGCAGTTAATTTCCTTAAAATCTTGCCAAGAGGGTAGCACAGACGTTAGGTTTTGAAGCTTCAGTATCTTGGCTGGAAAATAAACTAACTTGGCTCTTGGCATTGTATTTTGGTATGGTCTTCCCCCATGGGTAGGAATACTCCTGCAAGGATGAGATTTGAGCAGGCAAGACCCTTCAATACCTTGTGTTAGTATGTATCCCATTAAAAATTAGATGGTAAGTTTGAGTTACAGGGTGCATTGTGATTTAAAATGTTGACAGTGAAATTTCACTAAGAAATGCTTTGATGTTTAAGGAGCGTAAGTTTGATGATAGCAATGCTGCAGAAAAAAATGAAGGCTTTTGGCTGCCTCTCCGATATTTTATTGATCTAACAGTTAATTCCCCATGAGATGAAGTTTGCTGGTTAGCTCTGAGAAAACGGCCTAGCCTGAAAATTGAATTATGCTGTCATTCCCTGCTAGAAAGAGAATTCTTTTTGCTTTTACTAGAAATGATCGAGTCCTTTCTGTTCCTTTCTTTTCCTCCCCTTCTTAAGTGCTGAGACACCAATGAGGATAAAACCAGCAGAACGGGCAGCAAATGCACATCTGTGTGAGGCAGGTGCGGCAGTATATGAACTCGCTGTAGTTCCAGCACAGGGGCTTGAGGTTTGTGTGTGGCTGCCGACAAGGTATCAGTGATTTCCCCCTGGTACTCAGCTGCTGTGTCACTAACAAATAGCATCGTTTCTCTGTGAAGACCGGTGTCAGGAATAGGTGGATAAAGTGTTGTTAATAGGAAGGGCAGCTTGTTTTGTAAGTTTGTTTTACACCTGTTTCTGCCTTCTTGCTGGGTAAGAGCAGCGAGACCTCAGTGAAGATGTAAAGTGACAGTGACTGATTTTTTGTGGTATACTGCAGATTGTATTCCTGTTCCAATTTTAGGCAGAGTGCTTGAAAATCCATGTTTCTTTTCCCCCCGCAGTCTCCAGTCCCTAGAAACCAGCCAGCTGGAAGCGTAATCCCCAGCAAGAAGTGCTGTATTCAAGAAGGAGCTTTTCCACCATGACTCCTAGTTTTGCACTCTGTGTCATCTTGCCAGTTCTTACATGTCAACAGCATGGCATTTTCAGCAGCTTGTACCATATTTCTCTGGCAGTCAAATGAGCCAATGGCTACGAGTATCTTCTTTTTATTCTCTTCCTTGGTTTTCTTGTTTGCTTGTTCCAAAGCACCCTCCATACTGGATTTTGTCTAAGAGATTGCCCAGCTTTACTGCTCAGGCACAGTTGCCATTTGTTCGTCACCGTGGCTTTTCTGTCAAAGCAGACAGCTACATGTCCCAGTTGTTGGTGTTTGGTTCCAGACGCCCTGGAGATGGGGCAGAGCAGGCACAGGGATGGCTCTGCAGACAACCCTGCTGTCTGCCCCCCAGAAGAAACCTGAGGCAAGTGTCAAGGCTTATGTCCGTCAGCACTGCAGGGCTAAACTCTGTGTAGAAATGGCTTTAGGAAAGACTGGCCATGTTCAGCAGATAGGACAGTTTCGTGGCAGCCTGAATTCCACTGGACCCCCGATTCCAGTGCATGTCCTACTGAAATACCTGTGGAAAGCAGAGGGACTGCAATGGACTTTAGGTTGCTGTGAACGTGCTCCTTGGTAACTGGCTGATGATGCTAAAGCCTTCTTCGGACTTCACAGCACTGGGCACTCTTAGAGAATCACAGAGTGTTAGTGACTGGAAGGGACCTGGAAAGATCATCCAGTCCAATCTCCCCGCTGGAGCAGGACACCTAGGTGAGGTTACACAGGAAGGCATTCAGGCGGGTTTTGAATGTCTCCAGAGAAGGAGACTCNTATTTATAAACATTAATGAGGTCACCCCTCAGTCTCCTGTTCTCCAAGCTAAAGAGACCCAACTCCCTCAGCTTTTCCTCATAAGGGAGATGCTCCACTCCCTTATTAGATGTCTTATGCCAGAAGAAACTTGTTGGGAAGCTACTGTCCAGATAGAGGTGGGTTTCAACAAGGTGCCTTGTCAAGCAGCTGTGGTTATAGGCAGTTGTACCTAGCAGAGCTGGCTACAGGAGTGCAGGTGACAATGGAAGACGTGCTGCAACCACACTAGCCTTGGGACTGGTCACCACTGAAATAAGGGCTTGAGCTCTATGTGAACTGACACTGACGAACTCTTGCCACAGCCTTCTGCCTTCTAAACAGGTGAAGTCCCAGCCCTGTGAGCCAGAACATTCTCCAGCCATGCGGGACAGGTGGGATCACAGAGGGTGTTTTGGGGAGAACAAAAATGCTCCAGCACAGTAGGAGATATGGTGCCTCTGGAACAAGCATGTTATCTTGAAGAGCAGCTGCATGTTATCAGTGTTGTTCTGGCAGATGGAGCCAGGCTGTGACCAAGAGGGCTGAGAGCTCCAGTGAAAGGTGTCAGGGCAGAAAAAGAAAGGATCAGGATACCTTGAGCTTATCGTCCTTTGTGGTTTGCTTTGGAAAGTTTTAACAGAAATCACACCACAGGAAGGTGCTCAAATTAGTGCTTCCCTTTCCGCTTTGTCCTGTCATTGATAAAGCCATGAGTATAATCCATTATTTTGGATGTATTTTACACAGGAACTTTGGTAATAATATCTGAAGAGTCTCTTTCTAGATAGACAGAGATGTTTCATCTTTTTTCAAAGTGTCAGTGTGCCATCCTATGTCACAGAACAAAAAGCCCCTAAGAATTAAAACCAGTGTTTTACAAGGATGTTTAGTAGTCTGACTTATACCCAAGTCCATTATAGCTTATTGGGTAAAATATTTAGTGTATGTGTTTTCCCACTGTGAAAGACAGCTAGACTTGATTAGATGTTTAAATGTTTTGCATGAGGAATTGAAATGAAGCTCTTGGCTGGTGGCAGAGGCAGCAGAAAGGACAATATGAGTGTATGAACTACTGCAAGATTTCCCAAGTAACAAAACTGCACTCTGGAATCTTTTGTGTACAAGGTGACTTAATCTTAACCTACACAGCAGTAATTTCATGCTCACGAGTGAATAAGCGATCATCGTATGAAAATCTGCTCAATCCTTTTGCGGGGAAAGAGCAAGTGCATAGATCTAGGGTTTTCAGAGAACCCAGGGGAGTCTTGGTCTACCTCCTGCCGTGGAAAATGGTGTTCCCTTCATATCAACTACTGTCTCCTCCGCATGGCAAACAGTAATTTCTGCCCCCCTTCCTATCAGCTGGGTTTTGTGTGGATGGGAAATAAACTTGGTGTGCTGAAATGTTTGGTTTCGTGTAGCTCAGTGGCTCCAAATTTCCACGTGGTGTAGCCCACAGCTTCGTAGGGGGGTTGTTTCCTGGACCTTCAGTATCGTGTAGCACCCCCACAGTAGTTATAACAGTCACTTCTATATGAACGTACTTATTTTGTGTATTTTAGCTGCATTTACTGCAGTTTAGCAATTGGGTCTAAGTAGTGACAGGACAGCTCTCAGCTTGCTGTCATACACGGCATATTAGTTGAGAGCCTACTTGTAAGAACATCCTAGTGCTGTTCGCTTTTAGCATCACTGGGAAAAATTGAGCCCAGGAACCTGACACCACAGAGCCAGGAGGGGTTCGCAGTTGCCTCCTTTTGTGCAGAGAATGCCTCTGCATTGGAATAGAAGATTTTCTTTTAAAACCTTCATTTAACATTTGGGAGAGATTTTTTTTTTCCTGTCTAGTTATAATTGTTAAAATAGGTCAAGGCTGAGATCCAGATCATTATAAATCACTCCTCCTTTAAAGGCAAATGTTTTCCCATTTGGCCCAAGGGACTGCAATCAAGTCTGACAAGGCGCACAGACCTGCATTTTATTCTTGGCTTTTCCATGCTGCCTCTGTTGCATTTTTCTCCATCTGGAGAGCAGTGCTTACCTTGCACTGCTGTTGTGGGGATTAATTAATCCCTCTATTTGCACAGCGCTTTCAACGTGCCCAAACGAAATGCTGTTACTGTAATTGCCTCGTGGCTCTGCGCAGCCTCTCGTGACAGCGGGGTCTGAGAGCCAAATGGATGGGCAGAGCAGCCGGGGCCACTCGACGTGCTGCCTGCCCCCCCTTGCAGCCAGCCCAAATGGAAGGGGACACTGTTCCTGCCGCGGGGTGCACCCAACCTGTGGGTTGGGCACAGGCTGACCAGGGCTCATGCAGGTTCCTAGGTTGTTTTCTGTACCCCGTGGCTGGAGCAGCCTCTGGAAGAGGAACGGCCCGAGCTGGTGATGAGGCTGCTGTGGGAAAGTCGTCTTCAGCAAGACTAGCTTTCAGGTTGTGGGTTGCTGTGCATCTAGCACTGACTGCTAGAAATTCAGACCTAAATTTAACAGCTGAATCATAGAATCATAGAATAGTTTGCATTGGAAGTGACCTTCAAAGCTTGTCTAGTCCATCCCCCTGCCATGAGCAGGGACATCTTCAACTAGATCAGGTTGCTCAGAGCCCCATCCAGCCTGGCCTGGAATGTCTCCAGGGATGGGACATCCACCACCTCTCTGGGCAACCTGGGCCAGCGTCTCACCACCCACATTGTAAAAAATTTCTTCCTCCTGTCTAGCCTGAACCTCCCCTCCTTTAGTTTAAAACCCTTACCCCTTGTCCTATCACAACAGGCCCTGCTAAAAAGCCTGTCCCCATCTTTCTTACAGGCCCCTTTTAAGTACTGGAAGACCTCAATAAAGTCTCCCTGAACCCTTATCCAGGCTGAACAACCCCAGCTCTCTCAGCCTGTCCTCACAGCAGAGCTGTTCCAGCCCTCTGATCATCTTGGTGGCCTCCTCTGTCCCTTCTCCAACAGGCCCATGTCTTTCTGTACTGAGGCTCCAGAGCTGGACACAGGACTCCAGGTGGGGTCTCACCAGAGTGGAGCAGAGGGACAGAATTACTTCTCTTGACCTGCTGGCCACGCTGCTTTTGATGCAGCCCAGGATATGATTTGCGTTCTAGGCTGCAAGCGCACATTGCCGGCTAATGTCCAATTTTTAATCCGCCAGCACCCCAAAGTCTTTCTCTGCAGGGCTGCTCTCAATCCCTCCATCCCCCAGCCTGTATTGATACCAGAGGCTGCCCAGACCCAGGTGCAGGACCTTGCGTTTGGCCTTGTTGAACCTCATAAGATTCACATGGGCCCACTTCTTGAGCTTGTCAAGGTCCCTCTGGATGGCGTCCTGTCCCTCAGATATGTCAGCTGCACCACTCAGCTTGGTGACATCTGCAGACTTGCTGAGGGTTCACTCAATCCATTGTCTATGTCATTAACGTAGATATTAAACAGTACTGCTCTGAGTACGGACCCTTGAAGGACACCACTTGTCACTGATGTCCATCTCGACATTGTACCATTGACCACTACTCACTGGATACGGCCATCCAGTCAGTTCCTCATCCACTGAACAGCCCAGCCATCAAATCCATACCTTTCCAATTTAGAGAGAGGAATGTGAACATGTTATCTGTTGGTGTTTGGAACACAAGAGGGGATTTGGCCTTTGCTTAGAAGAATGTCAAACCACCACAGGATGATGTTCTACATCATATGCAAATGTCTGAGGACAAAACAGTCACTTAGCCATCTTAACAGTGGATTATCAACTTCATCTGTAATCTTCCAGGTATTTAAGGCCATAAACCAGATCACTGGTGCTGTCTTTAGAGGGCAACAGGATTTGTGTATTTTTTTGGCAGTGGGCTGTCTTAGGTACTTCTGGTCTCACCTACTCAAATTTTCTTTGTTAAATAGCTGATGGTAGTGTTTTGGAGGGGAGGGCTGGTCCACAGTAGAACAGGAGCAGGTTGAAGGTATAACAAGGATATTAACCACTTGCAGTTATAGCAATAAGCATTTGCGTACCAGTGATTGATTTTCTTTACATCTCTTCTTGTAAAAGAGATGCACTAGTAAAACATATAGGGCTTCACAGATGGGCTGTAAAATATCAATAGAAACATTGTGGTGGTGTTTGCTGTTCCACTTCCTTCCTTCTCTTCTGTTGCTGTCTTACTTTATTGCTCTTCATTTTTTGTCTCGTCAGTCTCTATTTCCTCTGTTCCTTGTTGGCAAAGTTCCTTCCAAGTGGAACTGGCTGCCAGCATGGTGCTGCTCATGCAGCAGTGCCCCCACCTGCCGGTGCCCGTAGTCTTGGTGAGGGTGGCTGTACAAGAGCTGCAGAAAATGCAGTCCACAAATGGACAAGGGATGGTAAGCCAGAAGAATTCACTTTGCTGTGTCATCCTGATGGTGGATCCTTTTCCAGTGATATATTCAGGACACTTGGATGCCAGTGGGAGGAAGCAGAGTGTAAGATACACAAAGAGGGAACGGCCTCGAGAAAAACATCTGAGTTATTAATCATGTGTCAGGTGACAAATTTAGGATGATAATGCTGCATGGACAGTGGTGGCTGTGGTCAGCCTGTGGTGACCTGCTGGAACAGTGATATGTGCTTTCCCTTGCAAGGAAAAGGAGGAGTACGAAAAGGACATCTTTCTTAAGTTACCTAAGCTGAAGAGTTGCTGCATAGATGTCACCTTCAGAAGATTCAGCTCAGACATGAGAAGGGACCTGTGGGGAAGGCTTGAATTACTCCCCTTCTCTGAAGAAGAAAACCAAAACGTGATTGTAGGTACAAAAGTCCATCTAGGAACACCGCAATGCATTGGCATGTTTCTGGTGTGAATGCTGGTCTCGCCATGAACGTGCTTCCTACACATTGAAAAGATGTATTTTGATCCTCTGAGAACTTAATTTCACCCATCTTTGTTTTGTCAAGTCTATTCTGCATTAAGTGTTCTTGCTAAATGGAAGATTTGTTGGCGACTCACAGCCGTAGGAACTGTGGGGTGAGACCTGTATGTTTACGGGAAAATCAAAAGTTGGAGCTGACAGACTTGGCCCGATTCTCACACTGGGGTGATACCAGTGTCTTGTGAAGTATGGATTACTGTTGTTTCCATCTTTCTCCATGTGCTTCACCACAATGTAAAGGGCTAATAGATGGCATTTCATATAAAGCAGCATCTGTAAGAGGGTGAAAGATAATGACTGATTAGCAGCACAGCTGACTGCCTGGGTATGTGTCACTTCAACATAGATTGACCTACCTCTTCAGGTAAAGCTGTGTGTTCTTTACTTTTCTCCTGCTGTGGGTTACATTTCACAGAATAACCCAGTGCCTTCTCAAGGGCACTCCCTTAGTAATCAGGTTCCTCTTGGCCGTTGCTAGAACTATTTTATGATTTCTTGATAGTGTTCCTTGTGCTAGCTACTCTGACGTGAGCTTGTCCTCCAAAACAAAATTAACACAGTTGCCTTGGGTAATGTTCATTCTGCTAATGTGCTTTGCTGCGATAAGGGGAATGACTCTCACTTGAGATAGCAGGAAAAGGAAATGAGGAATTTTTTCAGCAGCATACAAATTGTATTGCTTTCTCTTCTAGGGAGCCAGCAGGTACCAGTGGTTGATGTGAGGTGGAGGACTGCATGGTATCGGAGGCATGACCGTGATCCACACTATACGCATGCTGTGCCTTCCTCATGCATTTATTGCTCCCATCTCCCTCTTTCCCCCGAAAGTGAGAGGATAGAGGCTGTTATCTCTTGTTCCCTGGCTGATGGAAAAATAACCTTAACGCTCCTCTTTCTACACTTTGTGTCCTTGCTGTTAAAACCCTGTGTTAGGGACCTTTCTTCTGCCATTTCCATCGTCTCTGCCCAAGCTGTGTGTCATGTCACCACTGTGCCGGGTCCTTGTGCTGTGGGCTGTGAGAGGCTGAGCCCTGCATTTGGGTTCTGCTGCCTCTGCCTGAGCAAAACTAGTGTGGGTGGGTAGCTGGGCCCTCTGGCGTGGGGAGGCAGAGTTTACATCTTGTCTTTCCGCAGAAATGCCCAGGCACTCCTACGCATCTTCAGCTGTTGGCTCAGCTCTTGCTGCCCTGATTTTGGTTTGGTTTGTTTGAGGGGAAGGTGGGTAGAGGGTAGGAGGGGTAACCTCTGTGGCTGGAGGGTTACCCTTCCTCTGACTTTACTCTTCAACATGATGCTTTTCCTTGGCTTCTTCAGCCCCTTCTGCCCACACAGTTGGTGGTACAGGAGCTACACGAGCAATGCTTGGCTGAGCCGTGGTGGCACTGCAGCCTTGCCATGTCACACAGTGCCATCTGGGACTCATCAAGGCTGTAACCTCACTTTCATACCTTTGGTCACCTAGGGCATCTCCATACCTGTGGGATCCATCATGTGCTCGCTCAACCCACCAGAGCCTGATTTAAGTCGCCAGTTTTCAGGATGCAAGGCCTTGGGCAGATCTGTTTGGCCTGGGGACCATGGGTGACCTGAAGAAAACAACTGGTGACACCTGAAAGTCACAGTTGGGCCATCAGGAACTTTCTTGGGCAAAGCACTACCTTTGTCCTGATCAGGGTAGAGGACAGGGCACAGAGTTTGCTTGAGTCTCCTCCTCACCGAAAGCAACACTAGATGTTGTCACCCCAAGGGCTGGACCTCTCTTGATATGAAGAATGGGATGGGGCGGTGTGAGGGCAGTGGAGGAAGAGGAAGGGGTGGCAGCGGTCATCACCCTTCTAACAGGAGCAGCCCAAGCTGCAGCTCCTCAGGGTTTGTCTGGGTGGCCTTGGTTGTTTTTGCCCTCCCCTGGGTGTTGTCTCTTTACTGCCCCAGGCAGCTCTGTGCTTTGTTTTGCTGTCCTCCTGGTGGCCACTGGTGTTGGACATGATGAGATGTGCTCTCTTGCTAGCGTTGCCTGGTACAGCTGCAACCTCTCTCCTGCTGCCCCATTTCTGCCTGCCTCCTCCTCGTCAAATGAGATGCAGACTGTCAAGAAACTAGGCTTGTGCATTAGAAAATGTCCTGATTTTGTCTTACTTTCTGCTTCCCGGGAGGCAGGAGGGAAAGGAGAGGGAAGAGGCAGTGAGTGGAGGAAGCAGACTGGGGGGCTGCCCACGGCACTGCCAGCAAGATGGGCGATTTTCGGTGGGGGATGTTTTCTCCTGCTTCCTCCATGTCTCCTGGAGATGCTTGTGGAACAAACACCTTGGGAGCCGGCCTGGGAACGGAGGATGGGAAACACCCTCTGGTTTTTCAAAGCAGGGGCCAGAACTGAGGCAGGAGCTTAAGTCGCTTGAATATACTGAGGATTTCATAACATAAGACCATTTGAGTAAAACTTATGGGGTTTGTTTGTGAGTTTATATGGGGTGGAGTGTGTGTCTTTGTGTTTAGTTTTGATCAAAGTATTTTTAGAAGCAGGTTATCTGATGTAGAGTATTCCTTGGTTTTCATTGCCCTGCTATATGATGCCAGTCAGTCATTAGTAATGTTGCATTTTTATTGTCTTTCACCTCTAAAACAAAATAAAGGAAATGAATTTCATCGGAACTTCTCCTCCAACGTTTACCGCGCTCTCTCACTACCTCTTAAATGCTTAAAGTTGGTTCAGAACTGAGTATTAATAGTTGCATTGTATTCATTTATTTTTAACTTGACTCTAAGCCTGGAAGCAACCAAGCAGAAAAAAGTGTTTAATAACTGAGAAACTTAGAGGAATGGTACACACATCTTGGTGCTGTTAACATCCTTCAGCAAATAAGATTAAGTGCTGCTGTCGTCATTTAAGCCTTGGGAGGTGGGGGGAGTGGAAAAAGGGAGAGGAGAGATGTCTGATCCACTTAATGCAAAGTATAAATTGATGTCGTTTTAATTTTCTCCTTATAAGATTTACCACTTTACATGTAAATACCAGGCAGCGATGTGGCTATGCTGGATTTCCTATTCATATGGAGAATGCATTCATCTACTGGAACTTAACTGATCACACTGTGTTAAGAGGAGGATAATAAAAAGCTATGGAGTGAATAATGGAAGGATTTAAAAATGAGGCATGGGGGGCAGAAGATAGAATACAGCATAATTTTGGAGGTAAAACTGCAGTTGAGATTAACTGTATGTTTCTGGACATCTGGCTGATCTAAAGTCTGTCTGACGATTATCTTGTAATTGTTAAACCTGCTGCCTTTATGTTTCGGATTAGGTCTGTTTAAATATGTATGCAAAAAGCAGGGTGGTTATTGATTCTGTGCAGCATAATTTGATCCTAGTTTGGAGTCAGTTTTATTTCTACTTTAGTTCATGTATATTTGGTTCTTGTTTTGCTTTTTCTCGGAAGTAACATCAAAACAAGAGCATCCATGAGAATCTTAGTGATAGGAAATAGTGTAAGATTAAAAAGTTAACATTTTTAGAGGAACTGATTTAGTAAGGAAAAACGGGCATCTTATTAGTTACTAAAAATACATCTTTTGAACAGTTGTCTGAAAATTAGCATCTAATAATGCTGCATCTGTGTTTAATACCTTTCACTGTTACAGATTTTTAATTAAAGACTCCTGGTTTTATGCCAATTAGTCTGAGATCCTAACCTTTGTGCTTAACAAAAATGGTTGAAGGAGCTCTGCTGACAAACTCAGTGTTATTTGCAGAGAAAGAAAACTACTAGGAAAAACACATTAATATCAGCTCCCATAGAAACACTCAAGCATTTCATTAGCAATTGTAACCTGGAGAGACAATAGGGAAGGCTTTATTAGGCAAGAGGTGGGAAATGGAAAACTGGCACCAGAAAATCAAAGTTTCATCATTAACAGCTCCTCGCAACTGCAACATCATCTTATTGTTCGTGAGTTTGCGTTTCCACCATGCCCTGATCGCAAGCGTTTAAGGCCACGTAACAAATAAATTAATTAACAACCCAAGCTTCGTCAGCGAGGAAAAACCAGCGTGCTGGCTCAGCGCCAGCGAAACGTGCTCTGCAGCCATCTGCTCAGCACCAGCACAGCACCGGCCAGCGCGCTGCGAGCGGGAAGCGCGGGTCGCTCCTCAAGGCCCGATGGTCAAAATGTCGCTGATTTTATGTTCTTTGCAGGGCGTATTTAGTGTGAACTTTTCCTTACAGGACCCGTCTCTGCCGGTGTTTATAGTTACACGGCTGTATTAAAAATCCACTGTAAATATGTTGTGTCTTTATTAAAAGGCTAAGGGTAAGGAGTTGAAACGCTGAATATTTTGGTTTGTTATTATGAGATGGATTAAATGAAAAAAATGAACACATGTCAAGGGATATAAGAGAAGGGACAGATTAATGCAGGCATGAATGAGGTCAGAAATATGATGCTTATGTAGAATCAGGTTTCTAAAGATGTTTAGGTACCTAAAGGTGCAGATGGGTCCTGGGGTTTTCAGATGGTCTGGTTGCTGGACCTCTGTGCGATAAAAGACAGTCTTTGGAAACTGGGTGCCTATTTTCTACTGCATTATCCCTTTGGAGCGTGTTGGTGCTTTTGAAAATTTCCCTGTTTACATGCTGGGCTTCTTACAACCTCTGGTAATTTGGTTTGTAGTAGTTAGCAAAGCTGCTGCCTCTGTAGTTTATCCTCTGCCCTACGATGCCCAATCTTGGGTGCAGTCTTCATGGTTTGATAGTGTTGACAGCCAAGTGTCAACACTGGGTTTTTGGACTGAGAGATTGACAAAGGAAATAGAGGATGTGGGAGTTCACAGCTCTGGCTTAGCGGTTAGATACCTAAAATCTGTTAAAATAAGCGACTCATAGTCTACCAAGTGCCTCTATGAATGGAGGCTTCTGAGCCTTTATTTCAGTGTTTCTGCAGAGCCTGGCAGGCTTTCTTTTGTGGGCATGGGTGCTCTTCGTACTTCGGGGAGCTAAACACTCGCCTAGGTGTTACAAAAGGAAAACTGAGATCTGAAAACTCCCTTCAGATAATGCTGGGTGGATTCAGATCAGGGGGCTGAAAGTTTATCATGCATTGCCAAGTTAGAATATAAAACCTGTAAACCAGAACAAGCTCCTCCTCACAAAAATACCTATTTTTTTTTTTCCCAGACAGCTCTAATTTAAACTGACTGTTTAGCCAGTTGATGCACGATGCACATAGTCACATTGGTTCTGTGTGCTTGCAAAAAAGAGTTAAGAGCGTGACTCGAAACTACCCTTAGACCTTGCAATTGCACTGCTGTGAGGGTGACTCCTGTTGCAGCTGGAGGAAGATGAGGAACCCATGGGGCAGCTTGGGAAATGGTGGTTTCTGCAGCAATCACGGTGTTTGTCAAGGTTTTCTGCAGGTACCAGTGATCCTGATGTGGGGTTGCATACTGGAGTTTGAGAAGCTTCAGTCTTCTGACATATATTTTAAAGAAAAAAGATAAAAAACTTGCTTTCTCACAACACCTTTGCTCCCTTTCTAGGTTTTCCTGCTAGGAAATGCGTGTGTTAGACTTGGCATCCAAACCGTGTTGTGGACATTCACCGCTGTGCATTTTGAATGCAGGATTACAGGGGCTCCAAGGCAGTATGGACCACTTCAAGCTTTAGTCCACTTCAGGGTTCAGGGTCTTCTCTGTGCTGAGTGCAGGTCAGGCATATCAGGAGTCTCTTGCAGAGAGCTGCGATTTGGGGGCAGACAGCCAGGTTGAAAGACAGATATTGGTATGTTCTAACACTGAAAAAGACCTAACATTGATTTGGCTTTTGGGGTATGTAGCTATTTCTAGAACTGTAGAAATGTGGGATGGAAAGCACCTCCTGGAGGAAAGAACCTGACTCCTTACTACCACTGGCAGCTATATTGTCCAGTGCCTTCGTGACTGACCAAACTCTGTCTCAGAGCTAAACGGGTCTGGCCTTCAAAAGTCTTGTTGAAAGGCTATTCAGAAACTCATCCGTGTGAGGGGTTAAACACCTAATTTTATCGTCAGACAATACAACTGTGCTTTTGTACCCATGCAGTTCCTTGGGAGTGAAAAAGGGAAGCCAGCTGAGCTCACAGACAGTTGGGCTTATTCTCAGGTTCAGCTTATTCTCTGCGTTCAGCAGAACAAGCCACATTCTTCTGTCCTTTCCTCATGCAGTAGGCTGATCAAAGGTGGAAGAGCTGAGCATTTCTCCTCTAGATCTTCCACGCTGCCATTATGGCATATTTGAACCTGGACAACCAGAATCATACTCTACTTCAGAGGAGATTTCATCATTGCTTTAGTCTGTAGCGTCCGTATTTCTATGTGCCTACTGGAAATACATCATTCGCACAAGCATTTTTCACATCTGCATTGCATTGGTAGCTAATACTCACCTTCTGAGCAGCTGGTACAGGTCTTTCACCTGCAATTCCTCATGACTGAGACCAGCGTAGGGCAGGGATCTGTATTCATACACTGAGGACATCACACAGTTAATCATGTTCCTTCTGTTTTGGTGTGAAACGCCACCATTTCCTCCAGTGTCCTCTGTGTGACAGTGTTGGCCAGTTTCATCACCAATAAACTTTCCTTAGGATGTTCCTAGATTTTTGTGATGCTCATAAGAATAAGTGAGCCCAGCTTGCAGAATTTCTCTAACAACTCCTATCAGCAAAGGCTATTGCAGCTTCCTCCGTGTTGCCAGCATCTTTATCATCAGACTGTTTCTGTACAGCTTTTTTCTGTGTTTTCCACGTGGTGCTCTGTCAGCAGGTTTACTGGAGGGAAATCAGATGGTTCCAGTCATATTTCTGTTGTATAAAAAGTGAGTCAGCTTTTCAGAAAGAGTTATTTGGATTAATTTGTAATAACTAAACTTCAGTAAGCCGTGCTGTATGGCTTTATCCCACTTCATACTTACCTCTGTGCTATAATTTGATAAAGCAAATGAGGCAATCTAGAAAAAAAATATTTTTATGTTAAAAAAGGACATCTATTTAAATTAATAAAACATTTTTTTTCTCCATTTAGCAACAGTAATGCAGGCAGTGCTGCTGAAGATGTGCGCTGGTGATCTTGATTTGAAAATTAATGCTGGTTTTAAGTTTTGAAAGGGATATTTTCATAATATTGTTGCATTTTAATGGGACATTATGAGTTTGAGAAATAACAGTGAAGATAAAGCCTTGCTGGCAGCTTGTGGCCGGGTGCCAGCCATTCCAAAAGAAGGAAACAACAGCTCATACCCAGTGGTATGACTGATTGTAGATGCTGCAAGACTTTTTTTTCCAATAGGTGAGGCTTGGTTTTTCGTTTCTCGTGGCACTTTATCAGCTTGGATAGTGAAAATTATATCAACATTTTCTAATAGGTTTTACTTTCTTCTTATATTTGTTTTCTTAAACAGTGCAATTCCTGCAGTGTTGCAGCAGGGTCGTATTTACTTGTGTTGACATTACAATATCCATTTGAATGAGATAATATTTTCTTCAACAGATCTTCAATACATGTGGAAATGTGTTTCAGAAGCCCTTACAGGTCTGAATTTATCAGCAGATTTGATCCAATTGAGTTCAGCTTACTTTGTCAGGTTAGATCGAAGGGAAGTTTGGATGCGTCTGAGCAGTCCTGTTGGGGGAGAGTGCAAAGTATGTAGAAAGGGCATTTTGCATTATAGTTTAAGCATTGCTTTGCTTTGAAGGATATTCTCAAGTATTCTTTATATGCTCTAAGAAAGTAATAGAGTGTAGTGGAAAAGAGCCATTCTGTTCTACCTTTCTGTATCCTTTCTGTATCCAGCAGCTCATGAGTGGCTTTTGAATGCCCCTCCATGGAGGGAGGAGATCTAGAGCCACTGAAATGTTTGGTGGCTCCCCCATGTTTGTTTTTTTGTTTTCTTTTTTCTTCCCTTTGTGTTGGGCTGGCATTTAGAAGAGGGGAAACCTACCTCTGGGGAATACAAACCAAATGCCTGCAGGCATGGCTAGAAGGGGACGGCCAGGCACCTGTGAGGGGTATAAAACCTGGAGATGGAGAAAAACAGCAGCCAAAGGCAAAAAAGGATGAGAGAAAGATGGCAGAACCTCCTTAAAACAGTTGGGTTTATTTTTCGTTGATGGGTGAAGGTATATACCAAAACCGCTCCTGCCAGATAATAAACTTCAGCTAATTTTCTTCGGGACAACACATTTGCTTTTGAAGATTTGCTTTGCTTGCACTTATTTAGGATTTATTTTTTTTTTCTCAATTAATGTTTTCCTGTATTCCTTCTTTACTTATCTTCTTGCTGTCCTTGCTCTCTCAGTAACAGGGTGTTCTGCTGCGCTGTCAACCGTAGCACAAAATACGCAAAGTGCAACTTCTCCCAAGCATTAAGCCAGGCCTTGAATTGTTCTGGTGATCATATTTATATATAATGGGAGCAACGTAACTGTACTGTGGGACCATTCTCACCTTCTGACTTCCCAAACTACACTGGCCATCTTCATGAAAGAAAAAGAAATGTTTGACAACTTAACATCCTTTTTTTAATATGTATGGCACACCCAGGGAGCAGGTAGCAAGAGCAGACCAAATATAACTATTCCAAACCTACCAGGCTTCCTTTTCAGCCTTGTCTAGGATGTGCTGATGTGTTTCTCTCACTGAGGGTCAAGGGGATGCCCATGCTAGACACCTTGAACTCTGCAGTGCTGCCCTCTGTGCAGTGATGTGACGAGTATTGCCCAGTGCATGTTGATCTGGCTCCTGTGCATCCATGCTCCTTGGTTTCACAGAGCTGTGGCCCTTGCACTCAGTCAGGGAAATTAATTCTCTGACAAAAGGAGAGGCATCTTTTGAGGTGTGAACTTGCCTAAGTTTTGTTTTGTAGGTAGCTGCATCTCACGGTGGCATCGTTTATCCCATGTGAAGTATTCCTGTGATATGTTCTTATCTGCACACTCATTTATCCATTTGTGGCTCAGCATCTAGCCATAGTTTTTTGCATTTATGAATGGCATGCACCTTAATGTTTAGGTAAGTCCAGGTTGTTTTACTTCTAACCAAAGTGTGTTCCTCTCCCCAAGCCAGAGGGAGCATCCAGAGCTCCCAAACATCCGTCTTCTGTTTCGGGCTACTAAACAACACCAGATTGCTCTTGGAAGAGATTCATCAAGTCCCTTTCCAATGTCTGGGGAAGGAGTGGCAAACTCATTTTCACTGGGGGCCACATCAGCCTTGCGGTTGCCTTCAAGGAGTAGTTACATTGATACAGCCCTAAAATTACATTCTAAAGGCAATTACACTCTAAAGGCAACCGCAAGGCTGATGTGGCCCCCAGTGAAAATGAGTTTGACACCCCTGGACTAGGGTATGAAAATGGTTGTTTGTTTGTTGCTCCTGTAATTTCACTAATAAGATATAAGCTGGGAACCTGGAACCTCGAGTCTAGGAACCTGGTGCACTTAGAGACAAATCTTGTTGTCTGGTGTATTGGGATGGTTAATGGTGGAAGGGATTAGTTGTAAGTGATTTGCGTTGTGCAAAGAACTCTAAATCAGACTGGTTTTCTTTATTGCTGTATTATAGAATGGTACTCTTTTTTTTTTTCTTAATAATTGACAAGGCATTCATTTGGTATTCGTTCATGTCATGCGTGGTGTTTGAGTAACCTACAGGTCAGTGAGCTTCAGCCCTTCTCTGCATAATTCACAGTGTATCTGAAATATCTTTTTGAAAGTCCAGTCCTTTTGGCACAAACAATAAAGATTCATTCTTGTTAATTCTACATTTTCATGTTTCTGGATGTGGCGAGTTTGGGGATTCTTTCTACTGATAATGAAGGCATCTCTGCAGCTGCAGAGCAGCAAAATGCACTGCAAAATGCATCAAGCCTTTGCAGTGTAGAAACTTGTAACTGAAGTACCAAGATCAATGCCAGTGAAGTATGGATGGAAATGTCTATGTGCGAAACCTCTGTAAGAAACAGC
This sequence comes from Pampusana beccarii, assembly GCA_013399365.1. Taxonomy (NCBI): domain Eukaryota; kingdom Metazoa; phylum Chordata; class Aves; order Columbiformes; family Columbidae; genus Pampusana; species Pampusana beccarii. The sequence continues at coordinate 1,214,524 of VWYH01007997.1, read as the reverse complement.
AGAACAAGGGTTAAAGGAACAGCGTGTTTTGCTATGGCGCACCCTTTGTATGAGTTTAATCAAGGAACCAAATGGCAAGAAGAGGAAGAAGAACCTGACTTAAAGACAGGATAAGGGGAAGAACAAGACTGGAACCATGAGATGCCCAGATAAAGAAAACAAAAGAACTGTAGAATTCAGGAATTTTTGTCTAAGACTTCTAGGGGGACTGAAACAAAATAATGAGGCAGAGGTTTCTGAACAATATGTACTCCTAAATGGTATGGAAGATGAGCCCCAAATCAGTTTTTTATGTTCCTTTGAGAAGAACCGAGGAGATGCTGTGAGGACTAGGCAGCCAGCATCTCCTGACCTCTGTGCTGTGTGTATGCAGGTGACCCTGGCCAGACTGCTTGGCTGGACACATGCATCGTGGTGCTTATGAGCACTTGAATGTGAGGGTGTCAGTAAGTAAAATCAACTTTGGAGTTTCATAAAATAAAATCGCCTTCCGCTTCCATGAAGTTTTACGCTGAGTGTTGTTACACTAATCTACATCCATAGGCCGTGTCTTGGAAGTCTGAGAGACTTATAGGCGGAGGGAGCCAATGATGATGTAGACTATCTCAGGGAAGTTCCTGTTACTCGCTGGGCCGTTTCTTCTTCTCCAGAGGTTCATCTTGGAGCACTCCCTGTTGGTAACGCTTAGATGGGAATAACACGGTTTTGAAGAAGCAGAACGTACTGGAGCTGTTTGTCAGGGCTGTCAGAGCTGGAAGCAGCCTTTGTTGTCCATTTTCTCCCAGTGAATCCCACGATTCCCCAGCTTTGTCTTCAGCGATGTTGAGGCAGGAAAGCTCCTTGACAGGCTGGCATGCTTGGAAGCCGTAAGGTCCACCTTTTAATATAACACATATTAAAATACAGGTCTTTATATTTGTATATGTTAATAAAGCAGGAGAATGTGATCCTTTTATATATGCCTGGAATCTGGAAGTGAAAGCACTGTAATGTGTGTAACGATGTGGTTGGCAACATGAAACACGAAAAGGTATGTCTGGTCTTTTCCCATAGTGTTTTGTGTCAAGGTTTTTGTTTTTCTTTTTATCATTACATGTGTAGCGACTTTGTTTGCTGTTGCCTTCCCTGCTGATACTGCTATTTTTTGTTCCTGGACTGCCAGGCTCTGATACCTTAAGCTTAACGTAGCCCATTTGGTAAGCCACCATGTCGCCGGTGTGTCATCCTGGATTAACAGTGAGCATCAGCTACAGCCAGATAGGATGGCAAATTTGGGAGCTACATCCCTGCCTGGAGCCACTCACAGCACAGTCTTAGTGACAGCTGCTGGCAATGTATAGTAAGAGCTGGCGAAGTAAAGTAGGAAAGCTTGGTAAATGCGTGCAAGAGAGTAATCAACTAGGAATTTGTATGGCTCATGCTCAGCCTTTTAATGCCTTCTATTTTCTCTCATGAGTAGGTGGCTCCCCAAATTGGAACCTTTAAAGATCATAGATGAGGCTTGAACAAGACTGACTGGCAACAGTGCAAACATGAATTTTACAACAACCAGTCCAATGAAATAAAACATAATAATAATAATAATAATAAATAATATTAAATAATAATAGTAATAATAAAAAACTATACATAAAAATAAGTATAATGATGGTAACGTTAGTTTGCCTTACTGCTAATATGGATGCTAGTAAGATAAATATTGAATATCTGTAAGTAAACTATCATTATACTAGCATGCAACCTCTCTTCTAATTGTAATTCTTCTTGAGAAAGAGGCAATGGTTTTCTTTAATCTTTTCAACGGGTGCTCTACCCTGAATCATTTTCTTTAATTGCTGTTCTAAAACATACAACAGTTTTTTAATGCCTACTTTTTATATTTATCTTTTTACTTTCCATTAATTGCAGTACTTCCATTCAAGCTTGGAAATTAAATTGCTTCCTCAACATATTTCTTCTCTGCTGTATGTAAACATGGGCTTTTTTTTTATTAGCCCTTTTTCCAGTGAAGCTGAAAGTGCCACAGTGCTGAATGCATGGGGAAGATTTCATCAGTTGTCTTAGTTACAGGCAGTTTAAAGGAAACTCGGAAGAGTTGCCATGTGGGGCAAACCTCCTCTCTTTCTCCTACTGTGGGGAATTTATCTCGTGTTTGGGGGACCAAAGAGCTGCACCAGGACCCAGCAGGATGGCTGCTCACCTCTGCCTTTCCAGTGGCGAGTCTGAGCAGCTCAGCCAGGCTTTGCAAGTTAGTCTGAAAGCGTGTGTGCCAGAGCTCAGCATTGTGATAAAGTCCTCTCTCCTTTCATTTAAGCAATCCACCTACTTCTTTTATTTGCTTTGATCATGGGTTTAGTAAGTATGTTAATGGTATATCGAAACCTGATTAGAGCTGATAAGATGAATAGGAAAAAAGAAGTCTAAAAGTGTTTAAAAATTAATCATCTTTCATTTCAATAAGATATGCAAAGTCCCCTATGACTGGGTCCACCTGCTGTTTAGGACATCGTCGTGTTTTTTTAAAGAAAAGAAAACTTGAAGCAGAAAGGAGTGAGCCACAAGTATTATATTTAGAAATCTAAGAGCTTGATTTAAAAAATAACAATAATCCATACCTTCCGTGACTCTTTCACTGCATCTCGAACAGCAGGAGATTCCTGCTCAGTAGTTTTTGGGTATTTTGCTGGTGTTGACAAAGGACGTTTTGCAGGCCAGATGGAGGTACGTGGGCGAGGATGAGCGGCCCACAGATGGAAGCGGCAGCCGCTGCCTCCCAAGGCTCTTCTGGAGGGACTCGCACCATTTCAGCCGTGAATCACGAGGGTGTTGGTCCCTGTGCTCCCACAGAAGCCGCGGCAAAGCTGAACGGTGGGATGAGGGAATCCAGCATGTGTCCCTCAGCTTCTGGATCCACACCAGAATGTAAGATGTGGTGGGAGACCTGAGGTTAAAATCTTTCATGACTGCCTGACCATCCTGATGGGGACTACAGTTGCAGGTTATCTTGTGTCTCAAGAGAGCGTTAAAGTACCAGCAGTATAGTTACATGTGTGTTATCAGCAATCTGATAGTGTCACTTGGTATTACGATTATCTGGTATTTTCTAGTTTAGTTTAGTTTAGTTTTGTGTTTTGTGTTTTGTTTTGTTTTGTTTTGAACACCACAGAACTTCACAACTTCAAACACCTGGGCTAAAGTTCTTAAAGTTCGGCTCCTGCTTCTGGCTAGCTTCTTTGGTTTTATTCCAGGCAGAATTTAGCAGTCTGAGAGCAAGGCTAGATAAAAACAAAAACAAACAAACAGAAGAAACCCTCTTTTTTTTTTTTTAACATGGGAACACACACAGTCATACACATACTCAAAAGTGTCAGTATTTTCATTAAACAACTCTAATGCATAGCAAAAACCAACTTATACGTGAGGGATATGCCTTTATTCACAGACATATACAAGTACAATACCCGCAGACAGGCACTCCTGTATCTCAACCATTTAAGCAACAGTATGTGTATATGTATAGAAATACAAAATTCAATTCAGTTGTTTCTTTTAGTGTAATCCAGAAACTTTTGGTGAGTGATTGCATGTCATAAACTATTTTGGAATAATATTTATAAGCTCTGATGCATCGGATGTGGGGGGTGATCTTTTTGAATTTTGATTCTGGGAAATGTTTTTATTTTAATAAGATGGTGCACTACAAGACCAGCTCACCGAAATCTTGTGCTAAATGCTAGGAGCATGCCAGGGAATTGTAGCTTCTCTTCTGCAGTGCTTCAAAGCTGCCTTGCTGTCAGTTGCCCTTTTCTACCAGCCTGGCTCATGGAGCAGTCATCTTTTTTCCGCTGAGGATAGGGATATTCTCATGGATAGCTTCACATGCAGAGCCAAGCATCACCTCCTTGAATATCTGACTCGCTTACAGATAAAGCCATTGTAAGCCTGATAAACCTGCAAAGAAGTGAGTTAGTGGTCACTGCAGCTGGCAGCTGGTCTCACCCAGAAGGCCTCTGACATCCACATAGATGTTTCAGAGGCGTGTGTGCCTGATTTATCTGTAGGCAGTTGCTGATTTTAAGGATTGTGCGTTGTAAAAAGGCACACTTACACATCTCACAAAACTTTTAGAAGTTAGGAACTGGCTGCACATGGTATCTGCCTACTGTGTGGGCTCTGGAGGAACTGACAAAATTGAATTTCATCTGCCTTCTACCTCCTCCTGTAGCTGTTAGGAAGATAGGACTTGAGAGAATAACCGTGGTTATTAAATCCATCTCCCAGCAGTGCAGGAGAGTGCACAGACCATCTGCGCACCACAGTCCATGGGAACGCCTTCCTGTTGAGATTCGGAGTGGATATTTCCTTCCTCTTTCTAAAAAAAGCAAAGCAACTTGTGGCTTTAACTTTGGCTTCTTCAGAAGGTGTGTGCATGGGAAACAGAGCCCCACACAAATGAAAGACAGAGCGGTATGAAGGAGTGTTGTATAGCCACAGAGCCAGAATGCAGGATCTTGGCTGGGACAAAACCAGGCTATTTTAGAGTGGAAGAAACCATGCTTTCGCCCTCCTTAGCCTTGTTTTGTTACCTGTTTTGCTTCCTTGGCTGCATTGCTGCCTGTGTTTCAGAAGAGGAGCAGTAGCTAAGGTGTGAGGGAGAGCAAATACAGGTGGTTACTGAAAACATCATTGATTTTGAAGGAGTGACTTGGGTACGCTGAAACGAGAACACTTGCTTTCTCTTGACGGCCCATGTGAGCTGAGCAGCAACATAGTGGGCATCCACCATATGTACCTGCCTGCCAAAAGCAAACCTGTACCTACCAGAGGAGTTTACTGCAGTGCAGTGCCTGAAAGAGCTGGAGAGAAAAACACAGCTCATGGGAAAGGAGAAGAGGAAAGAACCATAAATTTCATTTATGAAATAATTTTGTTCTTTCTAGGGAAAAAAAAAAAATGTTTGGAATGGCAGCTCTCAGGTCGTTCTGACTATGATTGGGAGAATGTAAATAACCGGCGATTTTCCATAAAATGAGATCAGTACACTAGGGGTTCAGTTCGAATAATAAAATCCTTTTTAAACTTTAAGCAAACCCCTTATCAGATCGTTACACGTGTTCCTGAGCTGATTTTTGCATGGATTGAACTGAAATGAACGCTGCAGCTGACAACCTCTTTACAGAGGCCGCCCGGCACTGCGTGGGTCAGGGCTGTAAGCCTCCCCGGCCTCCTGTTTCCTCCTCCCAGCTTCCAGACAGTTAGGGATTTTAGTAGGGCCCTCCCGCTCTCCACTTTTACTGCTGCCCAGCAGCCCCCCTCCCACAGGCAAAGGGAGGGAAGCTGCCCAGATGTCATCTTTTGCAGGCAGTGGTCACGTTGCCGTCTTCACCTCCTTCCCTCCCATCGCACTGTTCCGAGGGGAGGAGGCTGCTCCCAATATTGTCACTCTCATTTCTACCCTAGATGTAGGTGTGCGCCCACTTTGCTCCCAGCGCAGTCGTTCTTTGGCTTAAACAGCCCTCTCTTGTCCTTGGTGTGTAATCCCCTTACAGGCAGGTTCATATCCCCTTACCCCTCTTTATCCCACTTCATGCAAGGCTTTGAAAGCCACGTGTCCCGCCTCCTGCCAGAGGCACTCGCTGTTGTCTCACCATCCCGGGAGTCCTTCTTTGTACTGGCTGCAGAGTCACCTCACCTTTCTTTAATGTGGATAACCAGACTTCAGCCCATTGCAGATTGCGTTGCAGCATTGCGGATGGGGCTCGCCGGTGCCTTGTGTGGTGCCAGCCCATGCGCAGCTTCTTCTGGAAATACCTTGGTCTGGGAAATGCGCTGTTGGGTTGCACGTGCCTTTTTCTCTATGTGTGCGCCATGGGTGGTTCCTCATAAACAGCGTGGTCAGCTGGCATCCAGAAATCCTTTCTCTTCACTATTATTTGCAAATTTAGGAGCTCGAAGCTTCTGGCACTGGTCCCAGCAGCACAACCTTGAATTTGGTGCTATTGATTTTCAATGCATATCTATAATCGCACATTTCAATGCCATGTTCTGCTGTTTCTGAAGGTTATTAGGAACACAGATGCTTGAATACAAAATGATTCCAAGAGCATTTCACACCACTGCTGTTGTGTGCAGTGACTAATGAGCTTGTATATCATTTTTTAATTCTTTTAAAGCTTTTTATTGCTAGATATTAACTTTGTAAGTCCAGAAGATGAAGAAACCGATAGCTCTGTGTTTCCTCCAGTTCCCATAGCCAGCAAAGTGAGAAATCACTCTGGGTCTCGTCCTCCTGTAGATGTCATTACTGCCTCTTATAATATTCAGAAGAAAGCTGTATAAGATCAGCAAAGTCATAATTACAGAAATATAGTATCCATATGGACAGTGGCAGAGTAGTGCCTAATTAAGGATGGAACTGGACTTACAGTGTTCTGCATCTGTCCAAGAGCTTTTGTGTGCCCAGCAGGCCTGCTGGCTACCCTCTGGGCATGGAGAATCCTTTTTCCATGTGAGCGTTAGATGGGTGCAATGATGTTTCACTTGTGAGCGTTAGATGGGTGCAGCAATTCCCTGGAGAAGTTTCCTCTCCTAAACTGTATTGCACCAACTCCCCTTCAGAGTTGCTTTGCAGAGTCTTTGTGACTGTACCTATTCTGACAAATTTTACGGTGTCTGCTGTCATGCAATGCACGTACTAGTGCGAAAGAGTATGTTTTTTTTCTGTACGTTTGACTCAGGATGCACACATAATATTTTCTTCCTCTCTAAAGATGGATGAACTGTACCACATGGCCGCTGTGTACTCACTGCATGTCCAGTTTTTTGTTTTATTCCTGTTCAGAAATGAAGGAGTTTTGACAATTCGCTTGGGTTTAAGGTGGTGTAGTACGATGCTGTAGTTTGCTGATACTTGTCTGAAGACTGTTACACCTGCAGGGAGGAATTCCTGTGCTGGCTGATCTGCTGAAACTACCGAAACTCCTTCATCAGAGACTGTCTCAAAGTCTTCCCTACCCTCGTCAGTCCTAAGGTTCAAGAGGGTCTGTCCGCTCAAGTTTAGACCATTTTTGTGCCAGCATGGGCTTTGAATGTAGTGCTAGTCTGATGGCCATGGATAGCACTGGAGGCAGTTCTTCAGGGTGTTTCGTTTTCTTCCTTTAGTTTCTTCACACAGGGATTATAGAAGTTTAGATTTTGCATGGATTTATTAGGAGGCAAGCAATCAACAGGAGCATTTAAGAAAAAATAAAGGATTTAAATAGGGTATATTCCTGTTTCAAAACATGTAGTCTTGATTGTCTTGCATTTTTTACCTTTTGGAGTCTTAGATCTCTGTAAAATTGGAGAATTGTTTTAAAGTTTGAGGTCAAATTATGTTATGCTGTGTAAACCACATTTATGTCATCTTTGTGTATTGCTACCGCAGGGATTTGAAAGTGTGAATATGAGGGACAGCTGCTGAATTTAAGCGTCCAAAAACTTTCAGGTCCCACAGGTATTTTCTGGCTGTATCACTTGGCTGATGATCAGTTAGTTCTTTGTATTCTGCTACATATTGTACTAGACCTTCAAAACAACCACTCTTTCTTTGGTTAGGAACGTGCTTTTTCAATGATATTTGGCTGAGTATACACATGTTTAAAGTTATACTTGTTGAAGACTTGGCAGTTTTCAATACCATGTTAATCTCTCAAAAATATAATCATAGAATGTCCTGAGTTGGAAGGGACCCACAAGGATCACTGAGTCCAACCCCTGTCCCTGCACAGGACAACCCCACAGTTCACACCATGTGTCTGAGGGCCTTGTCCAGTCTCTTCTTGAACACTGTCAGGCTTGGGGCTGTGACACCTCCCTGGGGAGCCTGTTCCAGTGCTCCAGATTGTGACATTTTTAAAAGCAGGGAAGCTCAGCAAGAAGGGAAGGACATGTCTAAAAGAGATGGATGTTTGGAAGAAAGTAAGCCTAGCCTGCCCTAAATATTTGTTATACTGCAAGTAAACAGAAAAAAAAAGGCCACACGGTTACCACAAATTTCAGATGTGAAGAAAGACTCATAGCTTTGAGCAGGACCTGCTGGTTTGTTTAGCCAAGCGGATGTGGAAGTGTGTCCTTTAAATAGCTGCCCACCTGCCTGATGCAGGCTGCAGCTCTGCAGAGGCTCTGGCTGAGGAGCAGGTTGAAGCTGAAGCCATCCAGCTGCTCTCCAGAAACACCCTGCACCCCCACAAGCTCGGTCTGAAGCAGCCTCGCTCCTCACCAGCCTGGGTTTTGTTCCAGCGGCCGCAGACCACCACGTGGCTTCCTCACAAGTGACTGCAGTCGACACATGTAGGAGACATAGCACAATCTATCAGTATTTGGGAAGCAGGAATGGCTGCAAGGCTCGAAGCCATTTTCCACAAGCTGATGATGGGTGCTGAAGGCACCTCCTTTCTCTAATTATGTGCTTTAGCTTGCAGAGTGGCATGCCACTTTTTATGTCTCCAAACTGTTAAGTTCTTTTTCCTTAGACGTTCAGTCACGCGTATTTAAAGCTATGTTTCAAGAAATTAGGTCTGAAAATTCCCAGCAGAAAAGTATTTTTGCATTTTATTTTTATCCAGAGATGACCACATTTTTGTCTGCAGCCGACTTAAAAGATACATCAATTAATAGAGCCACAAGAGACTGAACTGTAAACCAGAATATTTTCTCTCATTAAATGAAGTGTCTTACATAAAAATAAGCCTCATGATGAGGAACTTAATTTTACTAAGATTTCCGAGTGTCTTTTTCTAAGTGCAAGGTGTAATAAAGCTGAGTTTTCACTGTAAGAATATGACTGTTTATTATAATTGTTCGTTATGTACATGGCCTTAGTACAGAGATAAGGTCCCAAACCTCATTGTTCTCCCTGAATCTTCCTACCCGTGGCAATTAATGAATTATTTCCTTATAGGAAAATTCTATAAGAATAAGTATTTGCTACTGTATTAGCAAGAAATGATTAGTTTTGAGTCCTGCTGCAAGGGTGTTGTCAAGCTCTTGTGTTGTGTCTTCCCCCCTGGTTGTCATTTCTGCCCCAGCCTGCGTGGAAAGCATTATTAAACCTTGGTGTATCGTTACTGTATGCATGGGTGAGGATGCTGGGTTGTGTATAAAATGTTCAGTTCCTATCAGAGGTCATTTAACACCGCCTCCTTGTTGTTGATAGAGGCACCGTTAGAGTTAGGGATAAGTGCACACTCCTGTCTGCAGTCAGCGCTGAGTAGCCAGATCAACTGCATTTTCCGTGATAACTTAGTATTCACTTAATTGTCTGTATGAGAGTTGGTATTTTACTTCCTCTTCATAATTTTTTTGACTGGCACTGTAGTTCAGCCTCCAAGGGCATTACTCTGTTGGTGGCTGGCTCATGACTACTATTTGTGCACTTGTAATAGTGTCACAGCAAGGAGAAGCACTTGAACCTTAAAAATAATTTCAAAAAGGCATAGGCTACCAGTTCGCTTACAGGAAGCAGCTGTGGAAGAACAGATTGTTAAGCTGATGTCAGTGTATCTCATCAAAATCTCCTCTGCTGTATTTCAGGGCCAATCTGGTGGCCATCCCCTAGACCTGGGTGCACCAGGTACTCAGCTCTGACCCAGTGGCCACACAAGAGCAGAAGCCACATCCCCGTTGCCGTAGTTTGCACGTGCTGCTATCCCTGATGACAGTTTCTGCAGGGAGGGCATGGACCAGTAGTTTTAATACATAGGAAGAGCAGTTTTGAATGGATGCAGCGAGAGACGTGGTGGATAATGAATTTTGTGACAGCAGCTAGAACTAGATGGATGCTGAGCAGCAGGGGTCATAACTCAAATAGATTGCTGGGGCGAAGGGATGAAGCAAGACCTGTTGTTCTGGACAACCTACACGTGCAACAGGAAGACACAACCCTGTGCCGAAATTGTTGCAGCCTACCCAGGTGAGACAGGCAATGGATCGCAGAGAGGTGTGTAATGGAAAAAATTAATCTTAGGGCGTTTTTTCTTTAGATGCTTTTGGATGGATTTTCTTAGGAAGGGGTTACTTGGATAGGAAACTCTGTCAGGAAAGGAGAGGAAGAGGAGGGACGAGCCTGAGTTAGAAGAGCAGGGAGACAAAAAATTGTCGTGTCAGATACTGGCAGGTGTATTAAGAAATGGTGAAGTCAGGGACTGGAAGGTGCTAGAGCAGTTATGTACCAGAATGGCCGCTGAGGGTGTTTTCTCCTTACATGAGCACATTTACAGACTGTCTCTCAGTTTGCAAATGGTCCTGAAATGGTTATTAATTGGCTTGCAACATTTTCTTTGAGTAGAGTCTTCACTGAGAAGAGTATAATTACAGTGGATTTTAAAAACAGTCAAGGAAGTTTTACTAGAACCATTNTTTTTTTTTTCTTTTTTTAAAGCATCTTCATTTTTAGTGAAAATACTGGGCAGTACCACTGGTGATTAAACCTTTGGTAGTGGTTTTGTGTTTGACTCTTTTCTGTCAATGGGCATAATATTTTATTTTTTTCCAAAAAGGAGGTAAAGACATGGAAGAGTTGACTTCTTCCAAAGACACAGCTCATGACATCTTCTTTTCTCATTAGGTCCAGCAGAGATTGATCCTGTGCAAAAGGCAACTGAGGTTGGTTTTGTAAGTGTAGCCGAGACCACCAGATGTGAGAATAGAGAATTCAGCTGTGTTGCTGGCTTATATGCATCTCCGTGTTGCATTGTATCTTTTCTTATTGCTTTGCTCCTGCCTGTGAAGAGCTGACATTGAAGCTCAAAGGAAGATTTATGTTTGTTTTAGTCGCCTGCCTGCCTGATTAGAGCCCAGAGACTGAGGCAAGAGAAGATTCAAAGCCAGCCATTCCCATTGCTTGGCAGGCTGCAAAGCAAGAACATTTTGAATGTGATCCCTTGCCTATTTTGGGAAACTTATAAAATTTTCAGAGGTAGGCCAGTTATTTTTAAGCCTCTCTGGACATGCTTTTAATGCAGGATGTGTTCTGGATGCTGTCAAGGTCAACCAATTTTTTTTCACGAAAAAGTTTCTCTCCTTTGGGAAAAAAGTCTGGTAAATCTAATTAGCCGTGTGCCTTCGTCCTCTTTCATTTCCTCACAGCCTGCTAAACCTATCGCTAGACCTTTCAGCTTCAGCCAAGATGGATTGCGTTAGTTCTTGTCTGCCTTCCCCTGGCTTCATCCATTTTATGTGCAGACTTTCTCCAGCCTCTTTGAGGAGAAGACTGCAGAAGAGCTGTGCGGAGACAGTGCACCTTTACCAAAACGCAGGGAGGCTTGTGGCTGGAAAAGAAAGTATTGGAATTGAGGAGTTGAAAATATCAGCAACATGGGTATTTTCCTTGCATTTGACTCTTTGTTGCCACTTCAGATCTCTTTTCAAGTTCCACACATTTCTTATTCGTTCAGCAAGGCTCTGAATACGAAATTAAATAGAAAAATGACACCTACAATGAGATCCTGATTAATGAAGCTGGTGCCCCGCATCTTAGTTCTGTGCATAAAGAACCGGTCCAGGGAAATGCTGAGCTCTCTTCGCGGCTTTTGGAAGTAGTAGGGATTGCTGTGTGCTCAGTATCAGCCAGGATTGACCTCCAGATCTTATTTCGCCAGAGTTTAGGAAGGAAAATAGCTGACATCTGTAATGAACAGGAGGACATGAATTATGCAGACAAATAAACTAGCAATTACTGCTGCACATTTATCTTCACCTCTGTAAATGATAAACTTTAAATGTTCCATATGGAAGCACCGTGTATAAATTCATGCCTCTGCATTTGGGCCTCTTGAATCTCTATGGATGTGAGATGTGGCAGCTTTCCTATCTCCCACCTCAGTTTAAAGCAGCAGTTCCCATTATACCATGCTACCTAAGTTCTGTGAGATCTGGGGTATGGAGACAGCAAACTCAATTAGGATGCAGCATGCATTCAGTTGAAAGGAGCACATAGTGTTTCCCTGCCTAATTCTGACAGAATTAAAGATAGCGTACTTTGAAAAGTTATTCTCTGAATCCTCTTATTTACATATTCCCTCTCTGTTACCCAGAAAGAGGGGTTGAGAGTTTTATCTTTGTCCTGGTGCTATTAAAATAAGTAATGCTTAGATATTTTTGTGTTGCCCTTTAATTAAGAAAATGAGAGTGCTAGTTCTAATTTCAGAAATGCCCAGCATTGCCAGAATATCACTCTCCCCAGTGCCAGCACATATGCTTGTATTAATGCGGTTGGCCATATCTTTGCTTGTGTGTCTCTTAAAAGCAGATGGTTCACTGGACAAGTGAAGTTAGACCTGACATTCAGTTCAGTCGTGTTTCTGCCTGCCTGTTAGCTTTTTTACCATATCCAGTCAGCTCTAGAAATGGGGGCAATACCGCAGATAACATTGGAAATATGTGTACTAATGCCGAAGAGGATCTGTGTTTGACTGAAATCAGTGACTGGTGGGACATCATGCTTGAGAAGAGGCAGGACAAGGCAAGGAGAGATGCCTTGTTGGTCCTTGTGCAATCTTGCTGTCCTACTGACAATCCCAAGTTCATTCAGATGCATTAGTAAATATGCAATACACAGAGTAAATGTGAGATACACAGAGATGTTAGCTGGGAAGGAGCAGGGGAATATAACAGTGCTTGGGAAGGCAGTGAGGTTTGGGTATGATGTATATGGCCTAAGCAAGGGGTAGTGCTGGTTGGATTTTTTTTTTTTTTAGGGCAGAACATGCCAATTCATCTAGATTAAAAAACTCAATGGTGATGTCTGGATTTCAGTTGAGTTTTTCTTAGGAAATGGCCAGGTGTTCTACCTGCTTCATTTCCTGCCATCACACCAGTGGAGGGTTTCTGGGGTGTGTTTGCTGATCCTGAGCTCACAAGCAATGAAATGTGAGACCTGCTAGTGCTAAACAATGCAGTTTCTCATTGTGTGTAGTCTTTATAGGCCTTGCCCTACTTAGATATCTCCTAGTTTGTTTTTTTGTTTTAACCCTTAAAATGCTTGACCTCAATGAAGGGGAGGCCTAATAATGTTTTATTGGATGCTATATCTCAGATTTCTGGGCTGAGGAAACATGAGACTAGGGGCTTCCACTGCAGTGAATTTTTGTGAGGAAGACATGATCTACCTTCGATGAAATCCAGGATGAAATAGCTTTCTTATAATGTTGAAGGCTGGAAAAAAGAGCGCAGAAAAGAACCAGAAGTTGCAGGGTGGTTTTTTTTTCCTTTTCTGGTCCCCCAAAAAATAGTGATTCAAGATTGCTGGTCTTGAAAAATCAGTGCAGTAACGGTGTCTTAATTTTCCTAGCTTCTCTCTTTGTCATGTCTCAGCCCAAAAGCCTGTGGCAGGTATCAGTAACTTCCACACCTGTGCTCTGCTGAGACTCACAGTAACTTCTCCCAACCAGGGGCAAGCAGGCGAAGAGAGCTGCCGTGCTCAATCTAGTGGGGCTGCTTTGTTGGTGGCTGCTAGCAGGAGATGCTGCGGGTGATGCCAGGGATGAGGAGTGCTCCAGGCAGGGCATGAGGATTTCAGGGCTGGGACATTTCCTTGCTGGGTGGACTCCAAGGCTTGGGGTTCTCCTGAGAGCAGCGACACGTGAGGCTGGAAGGACAGTGCCGTACATCAGGAGATGAAATCATAGAATAATTTTGGTTGGAAAAGACTCTCAAGGTCATTGAGTCCAACCATTAACCTAACACTGTCACTAAGCCATGTCCCTAGGCACCGCATCTCTCTTAAACACCTCTAGAGATGGTGACTCCACCACTTCTGTGGGCAGCCTGTTCCAATGCCTGACAACCCTTTCTGTGAAGAAATTTTTCCTAATATCCGATCTGAACCTTCCCTGATGCAACTTGAGGCCATCTCCTCTCATCCTATCACTTATTACTCAGAAGAAGAGACCAACACCCTCCATGCTACAACCTCCTTTCAGGCAGCTGTAGACAGTGATAAGGTCTCCCCTCAGCCTCCTTTTCCCCAGGCTGAACAGCCCCAGTTCCCTCAGCCGCCCCTCATAAGACGCACTTTGGCCTGGAAACACACGCAGAAAGGGAGCATCCATCAAAATAGCGTGAGAGGCAGGACAGTTTGCAAGCGTTAAAAAGAACTGACAAAAAACAACTTAAAAGCTCGTTTCATGGACTTGAAACCAGTCCGAGTTTCTGGGGGCTTGTTATGGCAGCAGGACAAACCAGGCCTGCCCTGGCTCCTGGCACAGATCTCTCTCTTAGGATGCCATCTGTTTGGGGATGGGTGCGTGCTTCAGCTGTTTTATCCAGGTGTGGGTGGGCTACTACAATTTAAACCAAGGTTTGTACGAAGTCCAAGGAAAACTTGAGAACACTTTGCTGAATCGAAGCAGTGGGTATGTTTATGACAGGCCTTGAAATGTGGTATATTGGGGTTTTATCTGTCTGTCTCTAGCTGTACATAGTATAGGCAGCTCCACCTTGGGCCCGCTGTCGCCTGTGGGACCCAACATTGTGATGAAGGGGGCAGTCAGAGATCTGCTTTGGGAGGTCAGGTGTCCATGTTGGGGGTCCCAGCAGTGGTGAAGATTGAGCAAAGTGCCCCTGATGTGTCTGTGAGCCTGGGTGCTGCCAGCCCAGCCCTGGAAGTTGCTCTGTGGGCTTTATTAACCCTGTGGCAAGGGCAGCAGTGTGCGGCCTACCCCGGGGTCCAGCCTGGCACTGCATCAAGGAGGCACAATTACCATTAGTGGCTGGGCAAGGGGAGGGAGTGGTACATAACAGCTGGGAAGTATTGAAAATGGCTGAGCTATCTAGGCAGCCATCCCTGTGTATCCTTCCTCTGATCAGCTGCCCTTGTGCATATTCAGACTCTGAGCTTGAAACAAGCGAACAAAACAAAACCAACAACCCACAAAGCCAGAGATGCTTGAGGGAGGTGGTGAAAGCCAGGGTTGCCTTCATCACATCGTGCTTCTCTCAGCTGGTGTGATATAAAATGGGGCAGAGGCTCAGGGAGGCCACTCTGACCCTTCTGCCTGCCAGGTGCTGTGTGGGGAATGGGGTCCCAGCCCTCCAAAGAGCAGCTACTGACGGTTCTCCCACAGCTCCTCACGTTTGGACAGGATCTCTCCTTTAGTTGTATTTATTTTTTTTTTTCCTTTGCTAATGGTTGTTTTTCTGTGCCACTCCAGATGTATCATTTGGGGCATTGTGGGCTCTGCAGCTGCCAGTTCATTTCTTCTGTGTCTGCTGAGGATCTGGAGTGGGGTTTTGCAACCCTTTTAGCACAGGCCGTGGCTGTCATACTATTTCCAGGACAAATCTTAATTCCTTGAGGGGCCACGTGAAGGCCAGGTTTTGCTGTAGAAATCCACCGATGGAGCGGGACTGCTGCTCTCTTGCTTTGGATGTGTGTGCTGGATTTTGCAGTTATTTATAAATAAAGCTGCTCTGGATGATGAATCTTGGCTCAGGGGGACTCTAAAAGTGAAAAGGCTTGTGGTGGGTCTCCTCTGTGCCAGGATATCTGAAGTATCTCCAGGAGAAGATGTATTGATCATATCCATATATATATCTGCTGCTGTTTATCTTGATTGTTTCCTAGTCATTTTCCGTCGTGCCACTGAAATGTATGGTAATGGTCTGAATGGAAACATTACAGTGGGAAGTGGGAAAGATTGGGGAGAGACTGTGAGTTGCAGGAGGTTCTCTGAGTTTCCTTTAGACCTTTCAGATGCAGATGGACTCACATCACCTAGCTCTTGAACCCGTTGGGCCTGACCCCCAGGTCACGCTGGACACAAAATTAGGCTGCTGTGGTCGTTTCAGGTCAAATGAAGGAGTTGCTTCGTTAATCAGGTACCACCGCACAGGGCTTATTTCCACAGCCTCTTGGGCAGAGAAGTAAAGGTGATGGTGAGTGGTGGGAGCAGTGTGTATTTCTGCTGCCTCGTTTTCAGGACAGCACTATCCTGGTCTTCTGTCTGTCCTCGTCCCTCCTGCTTTTAAAGAAAACAAACCTAAAAACCAAATCGAACAAGAGGGTGGTACATTGATTGCTCCCTTGATAGTGTGATGGAGCAGAGAGATAGGGCTAAAAAGTGTAAGGAAATAAGGTTTGCCTTTGGGTGGAGGTGGGAATTAGTCAAACCACTGATCGTGCCCTGTGAAATAAAGGTCATGAAGAGATTTCCAGGGAAGTCTTCTGTTTTTTCCTTCTTCACAAGCAAAATTCCAGCTCGTGCTGCTGCAGCCCACTGTGCAACTGCAGCGTGTCTTTGTGGAAACGTCCCGTCCCCTCTGCACAGTGCCAGGCTCGCTGGGGGTTTATGCCTCACCAGAAACTGTGGGATTTCCTTAAACACATGTAAATCAGGGCTCTATTAAGACACAGAAGGGGAATGAGCCACCAAGAGGCTTTGCTCCTTTTTTCCAAAGTCTGTGTCTACCATAAATTGGACAGGCCCCCCCTGAGACAGGGGGAAAACAAACTCTTAAAACGCATAGTAAAGGGTTAGTAATTGTTTCAAACAGCCATCTAAAAGTGCTTTTTATTACAAGGCTTGAGTCCCCTTTCAAATGTGAAGCTGCTTGTTCGTTTTGGCAGTGAATGCTGCTTTTACGTCTCCCTGGGGACAGTGGTAAAACTTTCAGCAGCTCAGGCACAGAAACCAGCCCTTTGTCGAACTGGAGGCGAGAAACCAAAAGTTGTTCTGCGGATTTCCGAGTCCCCCACAGCTCGCTTTTGGACTTTACTGATTAATCTGCACCCTCTGAAAAAGCTTTTGTTAGGGAGAAGGGGGAGAGAAGTGAAGACGGTGTTGTGTGCGGATGGCACCCAACTCAGCGGAGGTGTTTGGTGCCTGTGGGTAGGTAAGCTACTTGGTGACTTTTTTATTTTTGGCACTCAGCTGTTAGCTGGTGGGGTACAAGAGCAAGGGATCGGCACTTTTCGCACAGTTGCACTGAAAGATGGACAGGAGCTGGGTTTATTCCTATCACCACTGTGGGCAGGAGAGCAGAAATCCCTGCTAATCCTGTCCCGAAGGTGTGACAGAAATGCCGACGCCTGCCTCAGCTGTTCAGGGGGAGCAAGGGGGGCTCAGGGAGACAGAGGGACGTGGTGGGTTTCCCTGGCAGTGCTGTGCCCCGGTGTGCTCTGCGTGGGAGCCAGGTAGGGGCACATCTTCCCTACAGCTCTGGGAAGCATGGGGGGAGGAAGGGGATGAGCTAGGAAGTGTCGAAATTGCCAGGTGAGATTATTTTCTCTCTGGTATCAAAAGGATCTCCTGTCTCTGAGGACATGTTAATTTGCTTTTGTCTGTCTGGGTCTCCCCTCTTCATTCTCTCTTTTTGTGGTTTCTTCTCTTCCCCTGCATCCCTCCCCCTGTATCTTTCTTCAGAGCATCTATTTTGTATCCTCACTCCTCCTGGCATTTTCCTTAGGAGGCTCTGATTATTCAGCAGCTCTGCTGAACACAATTCCCTCTCCAGAGAGGGAGAAATGCTGCACCAGAGCAGCTCTTGCTGCGGCTGCTGCAGACACAGGTCGAGCTGATGACGGGCTCCTTTGCCTGCTAGTGCTGAGCAGCAGGATGCTGGAAAGGGCACAGCAGGAAGGCAGTGATGGAGATGCAGCCTCCATAGACCCTTTTGAGCCACCCTCGGTAAAAAAAGCCGAAAAGCTGCTTTCCTTTTTTTCCTTTGAGCAGGTTTTCCCTGAACTAATTTACGTCAACCTGTATGAAAAGTAGCTGGAAGATCTTACAGAATAGCTCAGCTGGGATTTTTAGGGGCAACATACCTGTGAACAAGGATCCCCTCCCTGAGCAGTTGCAGAGTGAGCCTTATGTAATAGTGTTGAATTTCAAGATTTCACAGCAGTATAAAGATGTTCACAATAGAAAACTTGGAAAGTGAACAAAAGAACACTGTCGGGACATTTATTCGGACATTTATTCTGCTCCTGCCCCTTGAAAGTGGCCTGGAGGAGCTAGTAGGAAGTTTGGGGGGAATTCAGGAAGCATCTGCGGAGCTGGCACTCCGAACTGGCCATTCATGTCCCACCTTTGGTCGCGCCATGGGAATGAGTTACGTGTGTATGGTTTTGCAGTAGCGTCGGTCAGCGTCGGGTGGCCATCAGCAGATGGTGCAGGCATCATCCCGGTTGTGGTCGCTGCTCAACGTTGGGGTACGGCACACTGTGGGCATCCCCCATGTCCCTGCTGGAGAGGGCAGCCCACACGTCCTGGTTGCCCTGCGGCACGGTGGCCTCTGCTTGCACATCTCAGGCAAGAGGTTGGGTGCTCCCAGGTCCCACTGGTGTCCTCCCACCCTGTGTCAGGGGGAAAGCCTTTCCACAGCCTGGGGGTCGCTTGCTGTATAGCCTGGGGAGTTGGGGAAGGCTCATTTGCCAGAGTGATGCACTGCAGGGGATGCTCGTGTTCCTGAAACTTTAGCATTAAGAAGGACAGTACATCGGGCAGCAGGTTTTTGTGATTCAGGCAGTTTTTGTGGTAAAACTCAGGAGGCGGGAGATGGCTGTGGTTATTGTTGGATTTTGGTAAGACTAGTGGAGTTGCCATCTCTCTCAGTGTGCTGCAGGAGCAGAGAGCCTGTTCCTGCAGGCGGCACACTGCATCCTCCCTTGGCAATCATTGGCTCTGCGACGGTTAGTCCTAGATGTTTGTCCCCCAGTGGCAGTCTTAACGAAACATCTCCAGATTCTGGAAATTAATTTTCTCTGTCCGTCCCTCTGGAGTTAGTAAAAGTCTTGAGGCTTCCTTCTGCCAACACAACAGCACTAATGAATCTCTTCGGATGTGTATTGAATTCGGATGCCTTCCCTGGTAGCTCCTGACAGCTTTCTCCTCTTGCTTTTGCAGATCACAGGCGTTATCCTTCTCGCAGTCGGCGTCTGGGGCAAGCTCACCCTTGGCACGTACATCTCTCTCATTGCTGAGAATTCCACCAATGCCCCCTACGTGCTCATCGGGACTGGGACCACAATCATTGTCTTTGGGCTTTTTGGCTGCTTTGCCACTTGTCGTGGCAGCCCATGGATGCTGAAACTGGTAAGTGTGCCAAAGTGCCCTGAGCAAGAGAGGAGGAGGTTGATGTATTGGGATTCCCCCACCCCCTGCCAAGCTTCACCAGATGTTAATGTGGCTTTTTAGGCACATAAGCTAGATTTTATTGATCTTAATGTTCAACACGTGTGCCTTTTGGACAAAGGAGGGGAAAAAATCCTTGCCAAAACCCGTTGTTGATTGAGTATGAATGAATTTTGCTACTGCACAGTGTACAGGCCCATGTGTGGTTGAGTGCAGGGTGAAATGCTGCCGGTGAATTACTCTATGAGTGATTATACAATCATTCTGTTTTTCTGTGAGCCAGATAGATAAGTATATTTGCAATCTTAAAAATATCCAAAGCATCATAAATGTGAAATTCATTTGAACTGTATTTTAAAGGGGTAATTTTAATGCTCTGAGTGAAATCTATGGAAATAAATATTTAATACCTTCTAAAAGCACACCAGGCTTTATTTTTCTCCTGATGTTCACTAGAATAAAACAAGTCAGCCCCAGAAAGGAAAGCTCTGTATGGTATGTTTGTGCTCATCTCAAAAGCAGCGTGGACTCAAGGTACACTAAGCAGGGCACAGCAGCTGTCTCTCAGTCCCGTTTAACATATCTCCCTATAAGTTCTCTGTTCTGAGTTTTCCAGCCCACCTTAAAAGGCAAAGTAACTATGAGTTAGGCAAACCTATATGATAAATGGTGTTTCTAGGAATATCCAAGAGCAAAATCCTACATGTCTAATGATCTGAAAGGGTGGAAATAGCACTTGTGATGCACTGAGATAGTGGAAAAGGGCTTGACAGTAAAATGTGTCTCCTGCTACAATATCTGGGGGCTGATTTTCCAAGGAGATGGGACAATTCTCCGGTTTGAACTGGGCTTTTAGAAAGGACATCTTAAAGAGAGTTAGTTTCCTCAGTTGATATCACAGCAGGGGAGAGGCGGCAGCTGCAGATCGGTCAGCAGGAGTATGCTGGTGGCCACTCACTGTGTACCTAGTGCTGTCGTAGGTGCACCACTGCTGTCTCTTGCTGCGATGTGCTGTGAGGGCACGTTTAGAGGCTTGTTGGAGTTACTGCAATCCAGATGGGAAAGGGGTATAGGTGAATAGCTATACAAATCCATAGGAAATCAGGCTCTGGTAGTTGCTCCATAAGTCATGTAACTTTTTTTCAAAAGTATGCCACTTACAGTGGTATGTGCTGTTCCAAGCACAAAGTTTTATTTTCATTGTACACCTAAGAAATATTTCAAGACTTTCTGTCTTTCCTGAACAGAATACAGGCAGTGATTTGACAGCTGCATTAATTGGAGAGAATGATTTTTCTACTTCTCTCTTCGCTGTTGTCCTCCCTTTCCCAGCAACTTTCCATTAAAAATAAATTTCCCTTTTTCCAGATCCTATGAGGACTTAATTTAATTTAAAACGTTTCCTTTTTTTAATTAACTGTTATTTATCACGTGGAGAAAAAAAGATAATTTTCCTTCCAGTAGATTAAGCCCCAACTTCAAATTTTACCATTCCACTTTGCATTTTTTTCTTTACCTTCTTTATTTCTGCTTAGATGTATTTTTAACAGTTTGTGAGTATCCACACTGAAAGCACTGTTTTCAAGGTTTATTTAGATCTGGATCTAAATGCTGCTTCTAAAACCAAACACGGGCTTTGGCTCAGCAAAGTATTTGAGGCATCTGCCCAGTATTACCATGAGACTATTTCTGGTGAAGTCAGTGGTTCAGTTCATTCATTGTAGAAACTTCAGGAATCAGGCAGCAAATCCTAGTCTAGCAGTCAGATAAACACAAACCAAAACACCTGGAGAAGCTTATTTACTTTAGCAGAGTGCCACACAAACATAAAGGGTCTGTATTCCTAATGGCAAGATCAAAATCTGATTGACTTGGATTCATCTCTGGCATATGAGTGTGCTTTCATTTATGTGAGAACATTAAGGAATGTGGGAACAGAAATGTCAGAAAAGCCAGTACTTAGAAAATACATATCATTTGTGAGTTGTCTAAACGCATATTCAGGCTATAACCTATGTTTCACCTCCAAAACCTTGGGTTTATTAACATCTTTCAAGGGTGTCTAGAGCAGAAAGTTAAATATTATGTGGTAACTGAGCAGTATCTGTGCTGAGACAAAAGCCTGTCACATTCTGACTCCTCTTGCCTCCTTCCTTTTCAGTATGCCATGTTCTTGTCCCTGGTGTTCCTGGCTGAGCTAGTGGCTGGCATTTCAGGGTTTGTGTTTCGCCACGAGGTAGGTGGAAATGTGCTGAGTTTGCATTTGGCAGTGCCTCCCTGGGCAGGAGCTGCTGCGAAGTTCTCTGGAGCGTGGCAAATGTGTAGGTCGCTGAGCTCGGCGACTCCAAACGCATCTCCAGGGTTGCAGCTGATGTGCAACAATAACGTGTACAGCTCTTAAAAACCGATGCGATTCCAAATGAAGGGATTTAGCCAAAGCTCTTGGCCTCAGCAGCCTGATAATTTATTCTGGAGCTATCATTCTTTTCTGTGTCCATCATGTAAGATCTTCCTTACTCTTTTACATATGCTGAGGGCTGCAAAATAGATTAAATACTTTTCTTAAACACAGCTGCTTCAGCCAGGCAAGTGCTTGTTTGTATAAGGCAGAGAGCACTGCTTCATCAGACTCAGTGTTTTGTAATTTTTTTTTTCTTTTTTGGGCTGGGAGGGAGTGGAATGGGATTTTGTTTCTATCTGGAGAATAAGGAGAGATTTCAAATAGGTGGGAAACTGGGACAGGAAGAAGCTTTTTAAAAGCACAATGGTCTAGATTTGTAGTAGCACTTCTGCTTTATCCGCTGTAATCAGGTCTATCTCTGCCACTAAGTCCATGAACCTACATGCCATTATTGCTGAACCAGGACAGCCCCAGAGACACTTCTTGTCTCTTCTCTTTGTATTAGCTGGTTTCCTAATTTCCTCTTTTGACATGAGATTTCCCTTGCTATAGGCTTTTCTGGTGTCTACCCTTCCAAGTGGTGAACGGTTTTTAATTTGAGCCTAAAATGCCTGTCTATCTACTGAATATTGACATTTCACCTGGCCAAACCTGTGGCATCATCAGCATCAGGCTGCTGCTCCCTTTCGGGAGAGGTGGTCTCTTCTGAAGGTCACAGCCATGTGGGTTGCCCAAATTGTCTGCTACCCTGCCCCTTTACCACCCAGTCAAAGTGCCTTTCCTGGTAGTGTCCCTGACCTTCTACAGTTGAGACACCTCTTGTTCCTTAACCAAATGCCTTTGGTGCTGGGGTTGAGGGCTGCTGCCTGGTCGG
The DNA here is from genome assembly GCA_013399365.1 of Pampusana beccarii. Lineage (NCBI taxonomy): Eukaryota > Metazoa > Chordata > Aves > Columbiformes > Columbidae > Pampusana > Pampusana beccarii. The sequence goes on along the minus strand of VWYH01007997.1, from coordinate 1,192,137 downwards.
GGGGTTCATGTCTTCTTTGGATGCCACTGGCTTCTGTCACCAAGGAGTCTGCACAAGCTTCAGCTCCCACCAGGCATCCATGAGCTGAAAGGAGCAAGCAGCCTCCTTCAGACTTTGTGCTGGAACAAGGTGCCTGGGAAAAAGCAGCAAAGGATATCTTTCCTATAGGTTAAGTCATATTCTGTTTTTTGAAATGGAGCAGTTTGCTAGGGTAGTTTTCTTTCTATGTCCAGCAAACCCCATTTGAAAAACGTCACAAGTGACTCCTTAGAGTTAATAGGAAGCTCTGCCAGCTCTGAAAACATGCTTTAAAATGAGTGGAAAGGGCTAGTTTGGGTGCCTTGTTAGGTTTAGAAACACGTTTACTTTCTGCAGAAACTGTTTTGAGTGTTACGGTTTTTGTTGCTCACGTGGGCTGTTTTTTTCCTCGTTCTCATAGATCAAGGATACTTTCCTTAGGACATACACTGAAGCAATCCAGAATTACAACAAGAACGATGAGCGGAGCCATGCAGTGGATAACGTACAGGAAAGTGTAAGTCTGAAACTGGATGCTAAAAGTTAATAAATAAAGAGAGAGAAAACATACATTCAGATTTGATCACAGAACATGACGTGGATGGCTCAATTTGCAAGCAAAGTTAGAGGCTGGCAAAACCAATCTAAACAAAAACTATTTCAACTGATATGCTTGTCCAATATGCCTAAGTTTTAATGAACGAGCTATCTAATAAAGACAGGGCCAGTATCACTTGCTTGTTCTTGGTCACAGAGATTGAATTAGGTTTAGGAGCCAGTTTTATCCTTCAAGAACAAAGTGTTCGTAAGGGAATTTGTCAATAGGATTATGAAATGGTGTAAATTTGAGCTGGGTGAGACGGAAGTTTATAATCTAGCATCCTATATCGTTAATAAACTGCAGCAGTTCTCTTCACCAGTATGATGAGAGAGGCTGGCAAAGGAGACCTAGTGAGTTCAGGGGAGAAAGAGTGTATTTTCTCGAGAGCAAAAGGGAGTGCACAACTGTGCTGCTGAGGCTGGCGATGAAGGTTGTCCTCTGGCCGTGCTGAAGGGATGGATTGCCCGCTCGGTGGAAGAGCCTTGCTGACCCACAGGGTGCGGTGGCAGGGCACTGGGGGGTCATCTTGCCTTTCATCAGGGCACAGGGCACGAGCAAATGTCGCAGCATGGCCAAACTGGTTGGAGATGCCAACCATGAGGGACCAAGTTCACCGACTACAACACAGAGCGATAAAATTTGCATTTAAATTCTCATTGGAAACTGTACCATAACAAGAAGATATGCCTTCAGCTCATAATACATTCTAGGAGCTAATTTGCTTTTCCTGTGATTGTAACTTGCTAAATGGCTGAAATTTTAATGTAACTGTATTGATGACTTTAGATGTTCCTTAGAAATTACAGCTGTTATGTAGGGCCCCTCAGCATGTTTGAAACTGTGCGTCTAACCTGTTATCTCCTGGTTCACAGATTACTGTGCTGACCTAAACTGAGTATATTGTGCCATCAAATTGTCAGTTTGCCTAATGTTAACCCTTAGTCTGAATTTCTAATTCCTTGGTGTTGACTAAACTAAATAGTTGTGAGTAACTGTCCCGTGTGTCTGTCATAGCAAAGTGTTAATTTTATTTGTAACTCTGTTCTTCAAGGCACTGCATTTATAAGCAGAGAATTCAGCACATATTCCATATCTCTGAGTGACTGCCTTCTAGTTTAGCATCTAGAGCAGAACATCCTTCCTAACTTACATTTTTTCATCTGATTTCATAGACACACTTTATGAACATATGGTCTCCTTCTATTCATGGCTCAGTGAATTTTCCTAGAAATTATTTCAATGAGGTAGAGAGGCTTGCTTCACCTTAGCAACTTGTACTAGTTTAACCCTGTTTGCATTACATGTAATTCTATGTAATGCTTTGGATTTTTTAAGGCCATTTTTTTTTACTGCATTGTGAGTAAATAGTTGTGATTTCCAGGATTTAATCAGGATTTAATCCACATTTAATCAGATAAATAAATAAGCAAAAGAAACAAACAAATGAAAAAGAACCCAACAGACCTTCAACTTAAAAAGATGACTTTATGGCTGGAACTTTATCAAATGTTACAAATAGCTTTGCTCATAAAATACTGTTTTTTCAGCAGGTCGTCTGCTCCCATCTTCTGTAAATAACAGTCCTGATACTTTTGTGATAAATGGGATGTGGGGTGGTATCTCCTTTTCAAAACTGAAGACAACCTGTCTTTATTCTGATTATGAGCTTATGAAGCGGGCAGTAGCAATTCTGTACTAGCTTTAATTCTGGTCGGTTTGTTTGTCTGAAATCTGCTTCTTATTCCTCGTAGCTGAGCTGCTGCGGCATTCAGAGCTACACCAACTGGAGCACCAGCCCTTACTTCTTCAAACACGGCATCCCTACAAGCTGTTGCATGAACTCCAGCGACTGCAATACTCAGGATCTGCGCAACATGACCGTGGCTGCCACTAAAGTAAACCAGAAGGTACCTGCAACGTTGTGCTGGGGCCAGTTGTTATGAAACCATCCAGAATGCCAGTGGAGCGTATGGCTGCTTACAATCGCATTTCATTTTAAATAGTTAAATAGCAGAGCTTGGTTGGGGTACAGCGCTGCACAGAGGGACAGCCCTGGCCAGACACATGGCTGCCCTTAAGGGTTAGGTTGGTCAGCACTTGTCCGCTCTGTCCTGCTGAATGTGGTAGGGACAAATGTTGAGGACAAAGATGTAGATCGGTGGAGGGAAGGACAGGTTTTACTATTGCTTATGTTCAAACACAAGTGCAAGAGCCTAACTGTCGTCCCAAAGAGAGAAAACACAGGTGATGGACACCAGGTGTGGTGTCTGGCTGGTACCTTTACAGTGACTCTTAAGAAGATCTTCAAACATGTGCTGCTGAAAGCATAGCACAGCAAAAGTGACCCCTCCCCGGGGTCACCAAAGGGACAGATTGGGAAAACAGAATAGGTCTGGGAAAGCAGGTTGGGAAAACAAGAAGAAAAGGAATAATCAGAGAGCAAAAATACAGAAAACACAAAGAAAGGGAGGGAAAAAGAGAAAATAATGCAGCGTATATAGCAGACACTGCAATGCAGAAATACAACTCACGTTATTGCTTTATGTGCTAGTGCACCATCAATGCTTGCTTTCTCACCTAAGATTTGCAAGAAAGGCAACAGACAGTTTATTGGTAAAATGAATGGTGTTGTGGACAAGTCACCATGCTGAGTTGCATCATAGCTTAGTCGGGCTTAAGGGTTATTTTCTTTCCTGTTTTTGTTTTCAGAGTTGGAACGAAAAAGGTGAGTAGAAGTCCTGAGTAGATAACAGGGGAAATATGGAAATGCTTCTCTGTCTTCTGTCTGTCTTTTTCACCTCCGTCACCTGTGAACCAGGAGGCTGGGGTGGAGGCTGAGGACAGCCTGAAACATCTTCCTTTGAAAACCAGTCAAGTGGACAACATTTCTAGTGTGTATTAAAAAAAAAAANAAAAAAAAAAAAAAAAAAGCCAAAAAAAAAGCTAGAGGATTCTTTTCCACTAGGCCTTTTTTTCTGTAGTAGTTTAATGAGAGCCACTTGTTGAAGATATATGTGGAACATTAGTGACATCATCTGTTAAGAAACTCATAGTCACCACCAGTAAAGTAACCTTGCTGGGTGGCTTGAGTATAAAGGATGCATTCAGTTGCCCTCTGTGAATTCATAATAACTTTCTGTTTTTGTACAAGTGGAAAGGAGGTGGGAGGCGGAACGAGGTGGATCTAGGGGATGTACAGCATGGCCAGGATCTGCTGCAGGCAGAGTGCCTCCTTGGCAGCCTGTCCTGAGCCCCTGCTTCTGCCCACCTTCCCAGCAGGAAAGCTTTCTGGTGTGACTGGTGCTCTACCAGCACTTCCCACCTTTTCAGTTCAGGATGGTCACTTACTCTGAACCTTTCCCAGCTGCATAACCAAGCAGGTGCCATTCGCATTCCCAGCACCGATCTGGTGTTTCCACAGAGTGCCAGGCTTGCTCTGCATGCACAGAGAAATGCGTGTCACCTTGGGAGTTCCTCGTGGCAAAGGGTGCTTGCTAAATGGTAGGAGGACACTGAGGGATGAATGGGCTTGTGCTAGTCCAGGGCTCGTAACTCACCTCCAGCCATGCTTGCTCCTAAGCATCTCTCCTGCAAGTGCCCAACTTGCCTGGCAGAAGCAGAATGCTCAGGAAGCAGTTCGCTTAATTACTTGATTTAATTGCCTAGGGCAAGTTCGAATGTTCTGAGACATCTGAAAAATTGTATCGCATTTTCTGAGATAGCCATTTGTAATCAAAGGTTGTAAAGATTTCTGTTTAGCAGTTGCAAGGTCTTGGAGTAGTCCCAAACATTTGAGCAGGGTGGGATGTTTCTGGAAGGGGCATGAGAATGAAAAAGTAAGCAGGAGGAAATATTGTGTGGCCCTATGCTTTCACCTCAGATAGGAAGTAAAATGTCATTGCCTCTGACCCAAGCCCCTTGCTCATCTTGGATATAGACACTTTGCTCTCTGTGTGTGTTGGAGAAAAAGGAAAAGACATGTTGTCTGTGTTGTGAAAGACCCTTGTTACCATTCCTGTAAATAAATATATTTGGAATAGGTGTTTTTGGTGGACCTTGCAAAACTATCAGTAAGACAAGTTCTCAATGAGCTAATCAAATTATTAGCAGTTTATGAGGACAAATGATGAATTATCCAAAAAGGATTAAACTAGTGATCTAATTGCAGGACTAAAAGACAACGTTCCTAGATTTTCTTTGCCAACTCTGCCACTAACTTTCTTATTGACCTTGGGTAAATCATTTACTTTCTCTGTCTGTTTCTTTATCTCAGATGAGACTAATACCTAACTTTAAGAGCTGTCATTATGATTAGCTAATTGATGTTCAAATAGTGCTTTTAATCTTCAGAGCCCGCTACCAACAAATCTCAAGAACTATTTCTCTCTAGAATCTTGATAAAGGAACAGATGCATGGACTGAAGACTGATTGGATACTTGCTAAATTGTCGCTTCTATCCTCTGAATCAGCACCCAGATGTGCACACACAGTGCTCCACATACTTCTGTACTGTATATGCAACTCTTGGGTGCTTCTTGCGCTCTTCCTCTGTGCACAGCAAGGGCTGAGCAATTAAGCCGTATTTATGCAATGCACTTCAGGAAACAGATGATTGTGATTTGGGAAAACACAGTCTTCAAATGAGGAGAGTGATCAAAACTATCTCCCTTTCATGTTTTTTTAACGAGATCTTCTGTCTGCCTCCAATTACCATTGCTGTTAGATGTTGCATCTCTTGAAGGCTGCTGCACAGAACAGATTTCAGAAGAGCTGGGAGAACATTAAGCCATGTCAGACGCAATGAAAGCACTGTTTGAGAAATCTAATCTCATTTCATAACATGTGAGACACACACAACTGTAGTTACTTGATGTGTTAAATAAGGAAGCTTGAATCTGACATACTGTACACTGTAGCAAGACGTAATTAAGGATTAATATGTACACTTAAACATTTCAGAACTGAATTAAAATTGTGCTGGTCCTCAGCTACTATTACGTTTAGTACTTCATTACTCTCAGGATTAAATAAAATGTTTTCTTATATTATAAAGGAGGCTAAAGAAATTATACAATTTAGTTCATGAGTGGCCTAGCTCTAACAAAGGATGTAATTTTCTCCTTCTAGCCATTATTTTTCACAAGCAACTGATTCTCTGAAGTCACGTAAAGAGTTCCTAAAGCGTTTGCAGAAGTGAGGGAAGCGTGGGCAGAGGGGGAATGCAGAGACAATTCTGCCTTACAGGACAGGAGTCCAAACTGGGAAAGGGAACTCACTATTATTTCTGGTTTTTTTCTAACTTCTGATATAGTGCATAAAGTTATACCATTAGATAAAATGCCTTGGAACTGCCTTCATACTGAGAGTGGTGTTGGCCATTTGAGGAAGCTTGGCAAAGAGGCCAAAAGGTGGCTTTGTATTGTGTGGGCAGATAGGTTACTAATGAAAGAAAAAAAGAGATGTTATCTTTTTTTTCTTCAAGTCTTGCATCACTTGTTTAGATTCATTTAGACACCACAAACTATGAGAACTATTATAATTTCAAATGATTTTTTGTGGGGTAAAGGAAGTGAGGGCAGAAATTTGGTGAAAATTATCATACTGAGGGGGACATCTCAAAAAAGCCCATCCAAGAGAAGGGCAGAAATGCGCATGAATCTTCTGGCCCCAGTGTGGGCTGTGAATTGAAGCACGAGGAAGCAAGTCATCTGATAGAGTCAGGGTCTGAGCTAGAGAGAGAAAATTGGGTTTAGGGATCAGGACAGGGAAATTTATGTCCAAGAGCAAACAAACCAACAAACTTCATACAAAACCCTCGATAACTTTGTTATATGGTCTCAAGTTATATACTACTCAATACCTTGCCTGGTGTCCTTTGACAGGTGAAGGCAAACAGAATGCCTCACTGGACACCTGAAGCATGCCGGTATTAAATATCTGGAGTATTAGGAGATCAGCATCATTTATTAGTTTTTGACATCTCTATTGTATTATAACATTATCGTATATTGATAGTGATTTTGTTTCAGGTCAAAGCTTTATTAATATTTTTAAAACAATACAAACTGACTTCAATAAGACCTATAAAAATGAGTCCGACATCACATTTAGCTTTTAAAAGTACTGAAATACATTTCTTTTTAAAAAAAAACTGGTTTTGCCACCACTTTCCATCATTCACTTGGAATTGCTATTAAATAAGAAGGTGACATTGTTGGAAATTACAGCAAAAACATCGTCTAGCCCAAGTCCATTTTAAATGAGAAATTTCTATGTATGCATTAATGACAGGGAAAGTCAATACAAGGAATGATTATCTTTGTTTTTCAGGGCTGTTATGACTTGGTGACCAGTTTTATGGAGACAAATATGGGAATCATAGCTGGAGTGGCTTTTGGGATTGCGTTCTCACAGGTAAGTGCATAAATGCTTCCCTTCCCCCTTTTTATCGCTCTCTCTCTTTTTCTGTACCCGGACTTCAAGGATGGAAGGATTATGGAAAGGGAATGAACTCAGCGTGCTCGTTAGTCCTGAGGTCATCTCTTCATTGATTTTCTTTTTTTCAACTTAAATGAAGTTTCTCCTTGGGAATATCAGTTACGGTTCAGCTAATGACTAGCTCAAGGAAAACAACTTGTCCCTCCACTGGGTCAAACAGAGGTTAACCTAATAAAACATTGGCTTAAATGGAGCATAAACAGCTAAGAAGACAAATAGCTTATCCATTGTTTGGATAGGCTTCTATCTTCTGAGCACTCTTATTATCAGTTAAGAGAGTCTAGAATTCAAATAAGAGTGTATCTTCAGGCCTCCCCATCCTGGACCTGGAGCCTGGAGGGGGTACCTGGTTTGGATGACAGATTTTATTTATTTTTTTCCTTTCAGAAATGAACACTGAGCAGAGGTCTGCCAAAATCAGATTGTTGAACCAGCTCCCTGCCTGCACCAAAAGGAGTTTGGCATGGGAGGCACAAGAGGAGAGCTAAGAAGGTGTTTGCTGCTCCCTGATATTCAAACTGCCTTTATCTAGATAGAACTTGGGGAAGCTAAAGGTCTGGTCAGAATCTTCTGATCAAGAAGGGGCAGGAAAACACCTGCATCTTTCAACAAGATGCTCCTTTATACTAGTCACTTCATGTGTGATAGCAAGAGCTCTCCTGGAAACATGCAAAAATGAGAGAGAGGGAAACATGGGTAACGCAAAAGTGCTTGCAAAATGGTTCAGCAAAAATGCACAGCGTCGTGTATGATGCCTGAACCACTTTTACCCGAGAGGCAATCTGCCTTCTCTCTGCAGAGAGCACATAGTACAACTGCAAACATCATATTCAAATATCATATAATGCAACTTTCATTTGCTTCATTCACACAGTATTAAAAATCTGGGTCCTGAGGCAACACCGAAAATATGAATGTATCTGTTGAATGACTTATGTTTATTGAATCGCTGGAAAAAATGAGGTGCTAGGAAAAATTATTTGACTTCTTCCTAAAACTCATGTATTCGGTTAGCAAGCTATAGGTTTACACTGTGCTGCACTGGAAACAAGAGATTTGGCAGTGCTGTTGCTGGTGGTGGACAAGTGAATTAATAGGAGGGCTGTGGCTGCCTTCTTGCCCCTGCTGCCCCACATGGTCAGCCTGTGCTTGGCTGCGTGGTGGTTTAGTCACATCTCTCTTGAGTTTTAATTTGCTCTGCAATTACAATGGCCTCCGGGTTCTTCAGAGTAACTGTCCCCAAGCCGTGTGGAAAATGGCCACCAAATCTTCTCTGTCAACATACACACAACCCAAGCGAGCCCTAAAAAACAGTTTGCGCTCAGACCAGCTGACTGCTCTGCCTTGGGCACATCTGGAAACCTGATGCCTCGTAGCCTAGGTGTTAGATGTGAGAAGCCCACGATTTGGCCTGTCAGCCTGTTTCGTGTGGGCAAAAACTTTGGTTTGTCATACTGCCAGCATCCAGAGCATGTGCATGGGTGTCAGGTCTTCAGGATACAGAAGCAGTGAAACCATCAGTCTGGAGTTGTTGGTGCGTGGAGCAGGGGGAGGTTTGTTTGTTTGTTTGTTTTTAATAAGCTATTCTAGTTCTTGTTGAATGGTCACGGTTGTCTTGATATTCTTCCCCAACCTTGATTATGACTTGATTACTGCTACAGAACTCTGAGCTCTTATTTCAGTTTGGTTTCTAGAGAGCCAGAAGGCTATAAAGCATATTTTTAAATGCCACATGTAAAACTATCCAAAAGAAAAAAGGTGTGACTAGATTTTTACAATCCATACGCTGTTGGGGCAAATGCCTCAACCAGGACCTGAAAGCCTTTAATCGGTATATTGTATGTGTGATAGGCAAAGCATCACATTATCTTGCCTGAAAGTTGTTTGCAGCTGAGAGGGAGACTGCAGGAAGAGTACAGCTGGAGTTATTAGTAGAATCATANGGGCCTTGTCCAGTCTCTTCTTGAACACTGTCAGGCTTGGGGCCGTGACACCTCCCTGGGGAGCCTGTTCCAGTGTCCACCACCCTCTGGGGGAAGAACCTTTTCCTCATGTCCAACCTGAACCTCCCCTGGCACATCTTCCTGACATTCCCTCGGGTTCTGTGGTTGGTCACCAGAGAGAAGAGATCAGCACCTGCCCCTCCTCCTCCCCTTGTGAGGAAGCTGTAGCCCCATGAGGTCTCCCCTCAGTCTCCTCCAGGCTGAACAAACCCAGTGACTTTAGCTGTTGCTCGTATGGCTTCCCCTCTAAACCCTTTTGGCACGTGCCAGGTGTTTACCCTAGGCTATGAGTTATCTGTGAGAAGGACAGGGACAGGGAAGTGGGCAGAGCGTGGCCCCTGCCCCAGGAGCCATTCGGCACAAGGCAAGACCAGTGCGACAGGCTGCAGGCAGCACGGGGGGAGGCACGGTGCTGCTGCAGCTCCGAGTGAAAATTGAAGTGTGTTTTGATGTGGCATTGGCAGCTCAGGCTGGCTGATGGCAGCGTGTGCCCTGCTGCCAGCTGGGGACGTCGCTCCCCTGCGTAAGCGCAAGGCTTTGGCACTCTGAGTTGATACTCAGCTGCTTGCATGTTTGTGAATGTGTAAATAGGAGAAGAGAGAGGATGTAGGGCAGAAAAATGCATCTCTCCTGGGGCGTGAAGAATAGAAGGTAGCCAGTTATTATTTACTGCCTAATCTGTTTGGCTGGACCCAATTAGGGACAGTGTTTACAAATTGATTTCAGGTTAACCGTGACTGGCAGTAGTGCCAGGCAGTGCTCCAGCTGTAGGCGAGGTTTCGCTCTTCCTACTGAGAACAGGCTTAATCTAAATAAAAGACAAATCAGATCATGTTGCTCTTCTACAGTAAAGCATGCTCAATGCCTTTCCTTCACGTGATTTGTTAGGTGTTGACTAGTGTGGGGAATGTGCTGATTCCCAGAAACAGGGGAAGTTGATGTAATGGCATTACACATCTTACAGGCCTGGCACAGAGCTCCCACTCAGAGTCAGAGTTTTAAAAAAGCTGCTGTGTTGCTGACACTGTCTGCACTGCTCCTCGGGTTTGAAATAATAATAATAAAATACAATTCGACGCTTTTCGGAATTAGATGCCAATGCTGACTTCCAGCTGGAATAATTTCAGTTTAGCAGGTGCTCTTCAGAGCAGCAAAGCGATCACTTTGTTGTGCCCAAAAGAGAAAAAAATTATGCAAGCAGCACAGATGACTAAGTTTTGCCTAGATAAAACTACAGTGCAGCGGCACAAGAGGCAAGGTTTGGACGGGTTTGTAGATTGTGGTTGCAGTAGAGTCCCTGATTAGGGGAGTCTGAGTGCAGTGTTAAGGCCAAATTATTCCTTTTATACTGAAGGACTGGAAGCCAGGTGCATTCCACATGCTCAAAACCAGTTCCTGAGCACCCACGGTTCCCATCATTTGAAGATGTGTTCTCATGTGGCTACAGTCCCTCTCTATGGCACAGCATCCACCTGCCCTCTTCACTATTGATGTTAATGTGAGTAGCTCTGCCTGACTGTGGACACAGTTCTGGTGCAGACATCACCTGCCTTGTCTGCTGCAACTCCTCTCTGAGTACAGAGAGGCTGAGAGGTGGCCCTAGCACAGGATTACACCTCAGTCACCCCTTGGCACGAGCGTTAGGGAGTGGCATCCGTATCAGGATCCAATATCCAAATCAAAATCTAATATAAGACTAATTTTGTGGCTCCTAAATACTGATCACTGTGGATTAAGCATGGATATAGGACCTGTGCCAGAGGCATACCATGGCGCAGGAGGGTGACTCAGGTGAGTGACACGTGACATAGAAAATTCTCTGTCTTCTAAAATAGAGTCAGGAAAACCTGGATGCTTGGAGATATGCATTTTGAGAAGATGGCAAAGTAAATCATTGAGCTAAACAATTATTCCTGATGGATTAAAACAAAACAAAACAACACAACCGTTTTAGCTTGCCCTATCTGCTGATGAATTCCAAGTTAGTTCAACACATTTCTGTTTACAGAAATTCTCCCAAAGAATAAGAAATGGTGAAGATACCAAGACCCAAAATAAAATTAAATTCAAATTGCACTTCAGTTTCTCTTCAGTCTAATAAGCTGTAAGAAATATGTCATGCAGGACAGCTTCCAGTCAGTTTTAACTTCTGCAAAATAACTATATTAAAAAGCCAGTTATTATGTATGTGATAGGAGATAAGATTCCTAGGAAGTTACTGTGGATAGATTTCAGTGATCAAAACTGAGATATGCCTGAGATGACTCCTAGAAACCATGCAGAGCTGAAGAACTCATGCACTGCATTGTGCTCTCTCAAATGAGCTTTGGCCAACAGGATGGTAGTACAGGAGACACACCTGAGGGATGTGGGTTCCTCAGTGCTCTAATTTGTCAAGTTTCCTGTGGCAAGACCAGAGGTTCCAAGGCAAACTCTCAGTTTTCCATATAATAGTTCAGAAGACTGAGATAATCTTAGAAGAAGGGGAAAATCTGAGAGAGAATACAAATACAGAAACAAGTCTGGCCTCTTAGCACTCAAAAAACTGGGACTATAAAATAAAATTTAGAAAATTAATAAGTGGATAAAAATTGAGATGGGGCATTTGAGAGACAATGGGAATGAAGAGAAATGAATGCAACTTCTAGCAGCTAGTTTCTTTGCAGGAATCTTTTTATGCTGATTCCTCAGGTTTTCCAAAGGAGCTGCGGGGACCTGCTGCACAATAGGGTAAGGGGCTTCCTCCCGTCTGAAGAGCAGAGGTTGCAAGTGATCCAACAAATGCAGAGAGCAAGGCGGGGTGGAGAGCACTCGTTTGTGGTTTGCAGACTGAGAGCCTCTAACCTGATTCAAATACAGAGGACTATAGTTACAGTTGTAATGAAAGAGCACCATGAGGAAAATTCAGCAACTTTAAATGGTATTGCTTCTTGGCTACGGGAGGGACAGTGCTCTTGTGGTTAAATGTGGAAGACTACACACCTTGGAAAATACATTATTTTGCACATTTGTTCAAACTACTTCTAAGATATTTATTATAGCTCTGCTATATCCTGGTAACAACTAGAAATGCTCTATACAATGTGTATGCAATGGCTCAATATGTATGCCGTTATTTTTGAAAGATAGAAATTTAACATTATGGTACTATAACCACTTAAATGCATAAACCAGCATATGGTTAGAGCCAAGATTAACAAGTGGGACAAAAATCAGAAAGATACATTAATGTATAACCTGCCATTTGTCTTCAGAGTGACTTAATTAAATCAAAACCTTGTCACACGCCTGCAAATGCTACAAAGCTTAGACACGCTGATTATTAGAGTGACAGCCTGTGTAAATCAGAGTAATCTCTAATTATAAAGGTAGCTGAGGAGGGCTGTTACAGCTGACGGGGGGAAGAAAAGCCCATGGCTTGCTATTTGTACATGCTGCGGCATCTTTACCTGGTAAACGTGATACAAGCAGCAGACTGTGTCCAGGAACAACGGTGGCTGTAATCTGGATGCTCTTGATGGGAAATAATAGGTACCTCATGGTACAGACGTAAAACAAAACAAGACAAAACAATCACAACAGTAAACTTGAATGTATATACCTTGTTGGCCATTGTAGGATGAGGGAGGAACTCACTTGGGTCTGGATTGGATTAAGTGCCAGATTTTGCACCTGGGACACAGCAGACCTGGCTGTACGTACAGACAAGGGGACGAGATGCTGGAAAGCAGCTCTGCAGAGAGAGATCTGGGGGTTCTGGTCTATGGCAAGTTGAACACGAGCCAGCAGTGTGCCCTGGCAGCCAAGAGGGCCAACTGTGTCCTGGGTGCATCCAGCACAGCATTGCCAGCCGGGTGAGGGAGGTGGTTGTCCCGCTCTGCTCTGCACTGGTGCGGCCTCACCTGGAACACTGTGTGCGGTTCTGGGCAACACAGGATAAAAAGGACATAAAGCTACTGGAGAGGGTCCAGAAGAGGGCCACGAATTTGGTGAAGGGTTTAGAGNACATGAGGAAAAGGTTCTTCCCCCAGAGGGTGGTGGACACTGGAACAGGCTCCCCAGAGAGGTGTCACGGCCCCAAGCCTGACAGTGTTCAAGAAGAGACTGGACAAGGCCTCAGACACATGGTGTGAACTGTGGGGTTGTCCTGTGCAGGGACAGGGGTTGGACTCGATGACCCTTGTGAGTCCCTTCCAAATCAGGACATTCTGCGATTCTACGGAATTTGCTCGGTGAAAATAAATAGGATGAAATACATGGTGAAGCTCATCTTAATGAAAAATGCAGTAAGGCAGAGCAGTAAGCTCTGAGACCAGCTGAGGAAGGTGAGAGAAGGCTGTAATGTGCCACAAACACAGAAAAAGGATAGTGAAGCAGTGGGACAGGGCCACCCAGAGGCACTTACTCTGTTCTGCCTGGCAGAGTACGGAGAAACATGTATCAGGGATGTGCCGTGGGAAATTAGGCAAAATTGAACTGACCCTATGAAACATCACACGAGTAAGCAGTGGAAGTGTTAAAGACTCTCTGGTAAACCCCTAGGATGCAGTGGGTTTTCAGCAACGCTCCCCAAATAGCCAAATTCATAAAATCATCCTCCTGGTGACTGGAATATTTAAGTGTGGAAATTTAAGGTTCAGCCTGAATACGTGTATATCCTCATCATCGCCAGTCCGTGGTGTCCCGGGTGAGTGTGTGAGCACTCCAGCTACCAAATAAGCTTCCTGCTTAAGCACCCATCTAGAGACGTTTACTAGAAAAGGCAACCAGATAGCTAAAATGTCTTCTTGGTATCAAGTGAAATTTTCAAAAGCTGAGGAGGGTTTTTGGCACCCACATCTCTTTTATCAACTGTGAAAATACAGCCTCCAAAACCTAGTAGCTTAGGTTTTTATTGGAGGTTGGTCAGGAGGTGATATCTGTGCCCCACCTCTAGTTAGAACCAAGGCGCTGTCATCCTTGGTATTTGGTGCCAAAATCAGGAGGTGCACATAGGGGACAGTAGGGGTTCAGCCTGCTTTTAAAGGTGACTCTGTGTCCTTTTGAGATACCCAGAACTGTTCTGGAACAGGAAAGAGCAAATTTCTGGCAAATGAAGCATGGCCTGACCAGGAATGTGACATCTTAGGAGCAGAAAACAGTTTATCAGGATCTGATGTACCTTGGCTTGGTCTTGCTCTGGGCTGATGCCAACTCAAATCAAGCAATTGGCTAGTAGAGAAGATGTATATTTTGATGATGATCACGTTAACAGGGAGCACTGACGGTCTAGGGGAAAGGACACGCAATCCCAAGCGTGAAACAGAAGAAGGAGCCAGTCGGGATGAGCAGCCAGGCAGGCGTTACCTACGCGTGCTCTGCTGGTCCGAGGGAGCTCCGCTGCCGCCAAAAGGTTGTGATCCCCCTCCTTAAGCACTGCTCACCCCACAATGCGCTCTGCCGGCGGCAGCAGGAGACGGGCAGAGGTGGTGGCCCATGGGCACAGCTGGAGCAGCTGTGAGAGCCCTTGCTTGGAGCCAGGTCGAGGGAAGGCTGGTCCCTCTGCAGAGACGGCCTTCTCGCCTCACCTCTGTAGCCACAGATGAGCTGTAACAATCTGGATACGCTCATGAGTTAATTAATTGACCCATCCAAATGAGAAAAGCGAGGTTGAATTATTTATGGTATATTAACGCTGTTGGCATATGCAGGAAACGCTAACAAACTGCTATAGGCAAAACGTTGAAATGACTGAGTGCTTATTGACGAGTGGAAGCCAGGGATCTGTTTTCAATAATCTGAGTGACAGCCCAGGGAATAGCGAAAGACGTTTTTTAAAATTTATTTCCGGATTTATAACGCTCATTTCTCCAGTGCTGCATCATTTATAAAGAAAGCGTAACCACTCTGAGGCATTTGGAAGCTTTTCCCCAGCATGCTGCTAACAAAGTGAAGGGGGCTGCTGGCTCCCGGTGGCGGTGGGTGGTGGCGAGGGACACAGGTGGAGCTTGCGAGTGACCCGCAGCCAGTAGGGTGCTGGTACCCCCCCCAGTGCACCCATCCGTGGCTGACTCGGCCAGGCAGTGACGACAGGTTTGAAAAGCGGTAAGAAGACATGCTGTCTATCAAATAAATACGCCCTGATAACAGTCAAGAGGAAGATCTGACGAAGAAAGATGGGAGATTTGAATGCTGTTTTTCTGACGAGAATGGTCCTTGAAACAGGGCATAAATATGCTGTGCATAGTAACTCCAGAACATGAAATCTTTGCTTACCATGGTCTCTCCTTTGCTCTGAGTTAATTTAATTTAACTTGTATTCTACTTTTATTCTTGCCCGGAACAGCTGATCGGGATGCTGCTGGCATGCTGTCTGTCCCGGTTTATTACTGCTAACCAGTACGAGATGGTGTAACAAGGTGAGCTTTCCCCGCTTTCTATGCAGTACACTATATGTGTTCCTGTATGTTGTCATGGCTGTGCTGTTTCTGCTGAAGATAGCAGGCAAGTTTTAGATGCTCAGCATGTCCATGGAGAATTAAGTCTTCCCACGGGATACTTTGCTTTGGGTTTTTCATTGCAATATTCTCTTCGGTGGGGGAAAAATAATAAAAAACATAACCAGGGAAACATACTATTGCGTATTTTGCCATCTTGGTTTTCTTCTTGAAAAATATCCACGCTGTTAGTGACCAAAGCAACCCACTTCTTTTATCCTCCCCGCCCCAGTCTTTCAGAGCGCGAAGCCCAGAGCCTGTCCCAAGATCAGGAGCTGCAGAATTGGAGAAAGACTGAAACGAATGTTATAGCACACACTGTCTCTCGCACGCACGCACACCCCACGCCCCGACACGAGCACGTGCGCGCACTCGCACCCCACCTCCCGAAATCTGTCTCATGTGTAGTGTACCATTCTGTGAAGTACCGCCGTGCCACCGACAGCAGCCGGGTCCCCTCGGCCCTCGGACCCCGACCCCATCCCCACGGCTGGGCGTAGGACGGCACCGTATGTATGTTCTTGGTCACACAGTAGTTGCATCGTAAGTTAACAAAGGTAATTCATTAACAGCATTGATCGGGCTGTGCATGTAGTGACTGGAGGGCGTAATTAGCCTTTCACCATGGTTAATAAGTGTTGCACACATTCATATAAACCGGTATATGAAATATATATTCTTTTGGTTTTATCTTAATTTCTTGTTTATTGCTTTACTAAGGTTTTTCATCCTTTCCCCCTGCCCTGCGCCTGCCCCCCTTCCCTAAAAACAAAAGGAATCAGTAACATAACATAAAGATACTTGAAAACGATGTTAAAATGTTGTGCTTGAAGGGAACCATTATTCCTGACGTTCTTCTACATCTTTGATTCTTACTCAGTGTTGTATGCCTAGTGCGTATCCCAGTAGGCTTTGTCTAGTGCATTTTGCCTCTGAACCTGATCCTGTGTAATACTGTTATTAAGCTGTGTTGTTGCTTACTGTGAAGGCAGGAATTTTGCTTACTTTATTTTTATTAGGTAGTTATGAACTAATTGAACTGTGCTGTACTGCGGCCTTCATACTTTTTTCCTGTTCTTTCTTTTTCTTTCTTTGTGCATTGAGGTTGCAGCCACCAAATATATTGTTGAATCAAATCTAAATAAAAACACACACACACACAATCACAAAAGAACAGGCATATGAAATATTTTTTGGGGAAAGCAAAAGTTTAAAACCTTTTTAAAAAAATAGGACTTTTTTAATAATGCCTCTGTCTAGCATGCCAACGAGAATGCATTGATATTGTGAGTATTTGTGATATACGTATTAATAAATGGAACCATTACAAATTTGTAGCTGCTTCCTTTTCGTTCTTTAGTCATAACAAAACTCTTTCAAGGGGGGAAGTGAACATGAAACGCAAGTGCACAGCTTGGAGTGACATGTCTTTATGCATATTTTAGCAGCTAACTTGCTTGTGACAGAGAAACGTTACTACCCTTGGAAAAAAGAGAAAGATCTGGAATTGTTTCAGAACTCGTAGAAAAACCTTCCACAGCTGGTTTCACCACGTGACAAATACATACCCTCTGCTTTGCAATTTTTCTTCTTGCGACTGATAACAACCTGCAGTGTTTAATTATCCCATCCTTAGTGCTGCACGTGGTTTTGGCGTTAAGAGTTTCTCTTGGATTTTGGCGAGGGTGGGGAGAAGAGGGATTTAGGGTTGAGGATGGTGGGTGATAGCCATCTTTGCTGCGTTTGTGGAAAGGCAGGCACTTATATTTTTCTCCTTTGAGTACTCGAAGTGTTGGGACATCTGATGGGAAGCCCATGAAAGCTTAAACCTGGAAGCTTTGGACCAAGCCCTTACATTGGCAACATGGCCAGAGAAGAAGACTCAAGGAGGGAAGCCCTGCGGCCTCCAGCCTGTGGACGAGCCGCACAGCGCCTGTGTCTGCACAGCCCGTACTGCTGCCGGAGCCCCAGCCTGTCCTCTGTCTGTCTGTCCAGCCATCAGTGCCTCCCACCTGGTCACTGCATCCCGGGGGAGCTCCTCTGTGCGGTGCCTGCAGCACCAGCTCATGATGAACCTGCGGGTGGTGATGGCATGGTTGGTGCACTCTCACCCACAGCTGTGGAAGGGCTTGCAGCCCCAGGAGCAAAAACCTGTCAGCGCATGCTGAGGCAGCATGTCTTAAAAAACCCCGGGTGGCATCTTTAGTTTCATTCAGAGAGCACTTCCAGAGCAAGGAAGAGAAATAGAGGTTTTTAAACAAGAGAAGAGGAAGCTGCTCCACAAATTTAAATCTGCCCTCAACAAAGCATCTGCCATGAGGGAGCGGGGCCACCTTTAAACATGGAGAACACCAATACAAGTCCTGCATAAATGCTGGGCAGTTT
Organism: Pampusana beccarii; assembly: GCA_013399365.1. Lineage (NCBI taxonomy): Eukaryota > Metazoa > Chordata > Aves > Columbiformes > Columbidae > Pampusana > Pampusana beccarii. The sequence continues at coordinate 1,174,155 of VWYH01007997.1, read as the reverse complement.
GCGTGTACTTTGCTGAGGACAAAGCCACTCGGTGCAGGTTTTAGTGGTCACACTCGCAGTTCCTTCGGAAGGCTCACAGTCGCAGCCAGTCGCTCGGTTGCCGGGGCTGCGCGATGCTGGAGCAATGCCCATCTCCCACAGGAAGTTCACAGGGGGATGTTTTTCCACACCAGAAAGAATTGGCCCACCAGCCACCCCAGTTTCCCTTCCCTATTCATCCCCGAGTAGGTCTCCCCTGCCCCATGGAGGGGAGTTGGGGGGCGAAGATGCCGCCCCCTCCCTCAGGAGCCACCGGTGACCTTCCAGAGTGGAAAAGCACCAGCCTCTCCTCGGTTTTCTTTCCTGTATTCTTTCTTCCTTTCTTTTCTTTCCTTCTTTCTTTCTTCCTTTCTTTCTTCCTTCCTNTTTTTTTTCCCAAAAGAGGGAGTTGTTTGTGCCAAGAGCTGCTTCTTTTGAAGATGCTGGTGTTGGGTGACAGGTCAGCAGGCCCCCAAACTGCTCCAGCTTGCCCATCTCCATTCAATAAAGCATGTGCTCAGCTTTAAGGCACAGGCCGCTGAATTTAAAGTCCATTCAGCAAAGCCCTTCAGTCTGTGTTCCATTGTTGCCCTCAGCCCAGCAGCACTCCTGCTTGTATGGGGAAGGTGTGTTAACTGGGCTCTGGACAGCATCCGTAGAGAGGATCAGGCTGGTGAAGGCCCTGCCAAGGGCTTCCCTGGTGAAATCTCCCTGGCTGGGGCTGGGGCCAGGCAGCAGCTCTGGGGGAGTGTTGCACTAGCTGGCACTGTGGCATCCCCTGCCCTTGGCACAGCACCCCTGCCCTTCCAGGCCTCCCTCCTGGAGGGAGAAGCAAAGTGGTCAGTGGAAAGTAAACAGAGCCTGAGCTGCCGAGTGTGTGTTGATGTCAGCCGGGCACAGGCGTGCAGCACTTTCCCTCCAGAGGTGAAGCTTCCATGGGTACCAGGGCGGCTCTGCCGCAGGGGCTGAGTTTGACCCTCCAGCACAAACTGAACCAGGGGCAGAGGGGCTGGTTCCTGCTGTGCTGGGCTGGATCTGGCTGCCTGACCCCTCCCTGAGCAAACTGCATTCACTGCAATCATCGGACCTGAGCTGGGCGAAAGAAGGCCTGTTATGCTAGGACAAGGGGTAATAGTTTTAAATTAAAGGAGGGGATTCAGGATAGACATGAGGAAGAAATTTTTTACACTACGGGTGGTGAAACCCTGCACAGTTTGCCCAGAGAGGTGGTAGATGCCCCATCCCTGGAGACATTCCAGGCCAGGCTGGACGGGGCTCTGAGCAACCTGATCTAGTTGAAGATGTCCCTGCTCATTGCAGGGGGGTTGGACTGGATGAGCTCTGAAGGTCCCTTCCAACACAAATTATTCTACGATTCTGTGAAGGGTGGGCAGGTTTGGGAGTTAAGGTGGGTGATGGGGTAACTGGATGAGTCCCGAGAGGGGTGGGAGGAATTGGGCATGTCTGGCAGATGAGGAGAGTGGGAGATGGAGGAAGGGACACTGAAACCATCTTGTTTTGGTCCTGGTGAGCCGCTACCTTGGTTTGGCTGTGAGGTGCACCTTAGCTGGCACGTGCATCCCGTCCTGAGCTGCCTCCCAGGGCTTGCCTCTGCTGAGGAGGACAGCCTCAAGCACTGTCAAGAGGATAACATCTCACTGTGAAGGCGACTTTTCACAGCAGCATCAAACTGCAGCTCTGGGAGCAGGTGGCCGTGCAGGGGGCCCTGGCTGCCGCCATTCTTGGGCCAGCATTGCTGCAAAGGAGACTGGCTTTGCAGGACTACTTACGGTGTTTCAGCATGTTGTTCCTCAGAGAATACAATGCAGGGGCCAAAAAGATTTTGCCTTCTGTGGCTCTTCCCCTTGACTTTAATGACTCATTACTGTTTATGATAGTTTCAAGATAAGAAAATTAATTTGCTGCCAGCCAAGCCCCATGCATAAACTCCCTGGCATCCCACTGGAGGCACAGAGTTGATCGGGGTGTCAGATTTCTACCAGGGCCAAGTTAGGGCTGCTTCAGTATGAGCATGTATAATAAAAATAGAAATCTTTGTGATTTGGCATACAAGTGGCACTTCCGCTTTCTTGTAAGTAAAACTGTTTTGCCCCCGAAACGTGTAAAATCTGGCCAACTTTCTGCAAGCTGCTTTTATCAGCCTAGCCTAATTTTGAAGGAAAAAGCTGTTGCTTTTGCCTTTTGCTTGTCATTGCACCTGTTCTGTTGCAACCAGGGCACTTCTTATTTAAAGGACATTCCATTTTTGTCCGGCGTCACCCAAGATATTTGGAATGTGCAAGCTCATGAAAAGCAAGCTGTGCTGAGGCAGCAGCTCCTCAAGCTCCGGAGTCTGTTCTGCTCCCTGGTAGCTGCAGTGTGGCTATTTTTGGACTCCGCTGAAGCTATCTATAGGTGACACCGAGTATTTATTTTAGATTGCAGTCCTCCGTGTAATCGATAACTGGGGAGTGCATATATACACACACGCACACATATATAACATCCCTGGTGTGTTATACAACAGTGTAACTCCTTCCTAATGTTATGTACATTCCCAATTCAACTACTAAATCACCAAAACGCTATTTTTTTTTATTCACCATACTCATGTAACACAGTGCCTTGCCCAAGACTTCGAGAAGCAGTAGATTTCAGGCAACCACTTGGAGGTATTTCCAAAGTACTCTAGCTTTCAGATAGTGCCAAGCAACCTACCTTTTGGGAATCCAGCCCTTTCAAAACCTCTCAGGGCACTCGGAAGTCTAAAGTCATTTTTGAAAGCCCTATCTGTTCTTAAACTGGGGATTATTCATCCAAGCAAAAAAAATCAGCATTTTTAAACTTGCAATTATCTGCAGAGGGGAAGCAAGGTCAGCTTTCTGGCTTGCATGGAAGCTGTGCTTTGTGTGCTTTATCTCCTTGGGAACCAGAAAACTGCTGGGGTGGGATAGGGGAAGAATAAGGAGCAAAATCCATCAGCACTTCTACTTTTTTTTCAGTGAAAAGGGTTTGAAATGGGAAATATTTCAACCCAATCACGTGTCCGAAGCGACGGTGCAGCGACCTCCAGCTCCAAGCCGAGCAGGCTTGGTAGCTCAGCCCTGCAGTTTGCGGTATGGTCCGGAGAGGACAGTTGCCTGCCAAGACACCTCTTGTGTCCTGATAGTGAGAGCAGCCTTCTGTGGGAGTCTGTAGGTGTCCAACTGCTAGAAGCTACCGCAGTGCACATATAATGGAGCTCATGGCCAGCATCAATCCCTGGCACTACCTGAGGCTTTGCAGGAGCGGTTTGACACTGGTAGTTTCCTACTCTGGCTCCCATGGGCTTTACTGTTCTTCTGTGGGATTTACCTTTAATGTCGTGTAAGTTGTTGCTTGCTCAAACTGGTTAGTGCTTATGTTGATTATTTGGTGTCTTCAGCCCTGTAGTTATTTGTAATTAAAAGCAAGCAAAAAAATTGCCGAGAATTTTCTTCATGCTGGAGTTCGTTGTGACCGAAATGTCAGATGAATGAGCTCTTCTCAAGTACAGGAACTGGTACACTGAGCCTGTGGGTTGCTCCTCTGTGTCACCCCATTTGACTTCATGCAAAGCTGGTATTTGCAGGGCCAGGATCTGCCTCCTCCCTGCCGGCAAGGTGGAATTCAGTCCTGCGGGGAATCAGCCCAAGCCCTGTGTGCTCCTGCTGCCGCCCCAGCACCGGCAGCCTGCCAAAATCAATGCCGTGCCTCGGAGGAGTAGGGAAAACAGGTCTCCACATGCTGTGTGGGATCACGAGGCAGCGTTAAGGTGTGAGGCTCAGAAAATCCCGGCTGGTGCCGCAGCAAGCTTAAGCACTGAACTGAGCATACACTGGTGTACTCCACTGGTCTTTGCAATGGTGGGGTTTCCTCCCAGTGCTTATCTGGGTAACCCAGATGCTCCCTGCTTGTTTGGACTATGCATTTTTAAGTGGTACAATGTGAAAGGGAAATCAAAAAGCCAATCAAAATAATCTCTGTGAGACCCATTCAATAAAGAAGTTATTGGCAATTAGCACTCTTTTTTATAAAAAAGTAATTAGCCCTCCTGCCCTGAGAATTAATGAATGCTTTTCATTACACCCCAAGGGGTAGTCAACCCAATAATAATCCACCTCAGATGAATGTTGTTCTACAACGACATTGTTTGACAATGCAGGCAGCAGGACGGTCACAAACAGGAGGCAATCCTGCGCTGGTGAACACTGGAGCTGGCCGCTTCGAAATGAAAGGCCATTCATAATTTGCTTGGGTTAGTGCAACAGACTCAACTTCTTATTCATTAAGGAGCTGAAGCAAAGCATATGAAAAGACCAGTTCCTCATTTATCCCTGGATGTAGAGCTTAGGAAGGCAACAGAGATGCACTAGCACTGGCTACCACCTTCTGCTGAATCTGTCGTAGGGCTTGACAGGTTGGAACATGACTTGGCTGCTTGGTTGTCTGGATGTGGTGATTTTACTGTCTGAGAGGTGTTTGGTGGCCAAGCAGCAGAGGGTTGTGTGCGCGTGCTGTCTCCCCTTCACTGTTTAACCCATTGGCACCACAGGGAATGATCACCAGACAACAGCACCCCTTCCCCATTGCTCCTGTTTACTTGTTGGCATTTTCAGCGAGATACGCGTTGGTGCAAATGCAAAAATTGCGTTGACTTCTCAATTCAGTGGCTGTCCTGCTCTGACAGCCCACCGCGGTCATCATGGCCGCCAGGTTCTCCTCAGGGTGGTAAGGCACAGCACAGGCAGGTGCTCCCTGTCAGAGGAAAGCCCTCAAAGAGTGAACAGACTAATGACAATTTCCCTTCCCCTGCCCTGGGAGCATCCTAGCTGCTCCCTGGGGCAGCAGTCCCCTCCAACCCACATGTCCCATGTGGTCCTTGCTTGTCCTGGGCCTGGTGAGGACCCAGGCTGCTGCTGCTGTTGAGCAGGGGGGCTGCTGGCACAGCTTCCTGCAGCCAGACTTTAAAAGCTTCCCCATTACATTTATTAACCTGAGAATTCTAGTGAAGAGCTGAATCCTCCTCTCCAAGCTGGGGGACCAAATTAGGAAGAAGTGCTCCAGGATGAGGCATGGGAAGCTTAGCCCACAGGGCTTTCCCTGTGGAAAGACAATACAGAATCATAGAATCATTTTGGTTGGAAGAGACCATCAGGATACTCGAGTCCTACCATAACCTAACTCTAGCATTAAACCATGTCCCTAAGAACCTCATCTAAACACCTTTTAAACACCTCCAGGGATGGTGACGCCACCACTTCCCTGGGCAGCCTGTTCCACTGCCTGACAACCCTTTCCATGGAGAATTTTTTCCTAATATCCAATCTAAACCACCCCTGGTGCAACTTGAGGCCATTTCCTCTTGTCCTGTCACTTATGGGAGGTCTAATTAAGGATCCAGCAGCCACAGGACGTGCTGCAGATAAGAGACGCAGCCCACTTCTTTGCCCACTTCTTACCCTGCCATCTCACACTTATTTGCTAGGGAGCTCATCCCCACCCCAAGGCAAAAAGATGCCTCCAACCTCTCCTCCTTTCCAGCTCTTCTTGCGCTCCCCGGGGGACCAGGGACCTTCCACCCCGTGGTGAGAACGAGGTCTGCAGGGAGATGGTGCTGCAGCCCCAAGGGCAACCTGTGAGCACTGGAAGCAAGTGTGGCAGCCGACTTCAACAGCCAGCTCTACCAAATGTCTCTGTGGTGGCAGTGTCTTCACTGCTGCTCCACAATATTATAAAACACTCAGATGGGCAGCAAATGTAATGATTGCTTAACTTACGTTGTGGTACTGCCTGGAGGTGACAGTGCGGTATCAGAGCACTGTCTCACTGGATATGTCACAGAAATACAGTCGTGCCATGGAGCTAAGGCTGTAGGTGTAAGGTTAGGAACAAACAAAGGCAGAAAATAAGTAGGAGAGAATTAGGCAGCGTGGAGGCTTCTGGGATCTGTGCAACAAGCTCAAGGCTGCATTACAGTTACTTCGGGCAATCTCAATTTTGGCATTTCATAGATTATGGATGCCTAATTTCACAGCTGTAAGCTTGAGCACACATTTGTTTCGATGTAATTACTTAACATCAAAAAAAAAAAAGTACGTGAGGGAAAATATTATTTTCGTGTGGAGCCATAACCATCCTCTGAGGTACCCTCAGCAGGGCTGCAGCCCCTAGATCAGCCCCATGGCTTCTGTCACACCGACTCTTTATGGGGTGGTGGAGCAGGATTGCTCAGCTGCTGGCCTGCGGGCAAAGCTGCCGGGGCTGCTGAGAGTCGGGATTAAGCGGATGCTCACACAGAGCACCTGGCCTTCTGGGGAGGTTGATTCCTGTGCTGTGTCATGATTTGGGTAAAAAGGGAAATAGAAGGTCCCTCAGTTTAACGATTGTTAGAGGAAGTTTTACAAGGTGGGGGGGGGGAGGCGGAAATTCCAGTTTAGAATTGTTCAGAAGTTAACTAGCTGTCATTAGCTATGAAACATGGATTAGTAAACGCTTAACTGCCACATTTAAAGTATCTGGGCTCAAGGATGACAGGTTTTGGTAGTATAATAGCATTTTAAATTAATGTATGTGTATTTGCAGTTTTCACTTTTTACAGAATTCCCCTTTTTTGGTTGATTTTTGCTTTTTTCAACAAATGAAATGCATGAAGACTTGGTGTGATCTTACTACAGAACCGAGGAAGATCAGGGCTAGGTCTCATATGGATTCATACAGTGTGCTGGAATGTGTATTTTCTATCATTCATTTTCTTGCAATACCAGGAGAGGAAATTTTTGCAGGGATAGTTGGAGCTTGGAAAGGAAAGTATCCTTTAATGGTAGCTGGCTGCTAGTATCTGCAGCTAGGACAGGTCAGACTCTAAGACATAAAGGCAGCTACAATCTCAAGAACAGGTGGAGTTATGGGGTGAGTATGTTTTGGTTCAGTAGGAGCTGTGACCCAGTACACAAATGCACTTACTGAAGTGGGAGATGCTCATAAACCCTCCCTATAAACTACCTGCCCTGCAAAACTCCCACTAATATAGCACTTAAGGAACCTATTCCAGGTAGGCACAGCAAACGTGAAGCCTGGATGGCTATTACCTATGAACTCCCCCGCAGCAGCCCCTGGGCCGGGCCCATCAGCCCGTCAGCCTGTGGGGCAGTCACCGTCCTTTCCAGGGTGCTGCCACCGCCCTGGGGTGGCATATCCAGCACCCTCTCTTTCCCCTGCTCCCCATCTGGATGGCTTTGCCTGGCCTCCTAAGGATGGCTGTGCATGGCTCTGAGCAAAGATAGAGTAAGGGGACCGACACTTTTGCTCTTTTTTCACATTTTGCCCCGAGTCTTTGAATAGCCTCCTTCAAGTCCTGAGGTGCCTGCAGCGTGCCTAAGTTTCCCTATTAGAAAGGGATCTTGTGACAGTAAGGTGGGAGGTGCACAGAAATGCAGGCTCCCCCCCAGCCTCAGAAATAAGGAGCTCAGCTATTTCCATCCACAGAGTTGCAGTCTCTGTGTAAAAAAAAAAAAAAAAAAAAAAAAAAAAAAAAAAAAAAAAAAGCAAAACCAACAAAATACCAACATTATGGTAACTTCTGAACCTGAACTGTTCCTCTGCATTGCTGCCTGCAATAAATTTGCCCGCAGTGCTGAAGGCAGTTGCATGTACCTGCACATCCCAGGAGGGTTTCAAACACTGGACACCCTGCACAGGTACAATACTCAGGAAGCAATTTTTAGCTGAGGCACAAATGGGCTGTTGTGTTTGTCGTTGGTTTATTCCCAAACTGGGCAAGCTACTGTTCCTCAGCCTACCCCACTGTCTCTTGCCAACCAGTGCCTTGTATTTGAGGATAATTCAAACCCATTACTTTATAAGCAGGATAAGTTTTCCAAGGCCACACTAGTCCCCTGTTTATGGTTGAAGAAGTCATGCTGTGTGCACAGGTGTCCAAAAACTCACAGCAAACTCTGTTATCTCTGTGGGGAAAAAAAACAAGCTGCTTTTAAGACAGAGATTACAACAAAGCACTATATGTAGTGCCTTCTTGCAGCCCAAAGAAGGCAAAGATAGATCTAGCGGGTGAAGAAGGAGGTATTGCCATCTGTGTGGCCTCATTCATCTTCTGACAAGGCTGCATTACTCGGCTGTGCATGGCACAGGGTGCAAAGCCCCCACCTCAGCCTGGGCTCTGCTGCTCACCCAAACATGAGCCAGCTGCCAATAAATGGCCAGGGAGGGCTCATGTCTTGCTGTTGTCATTGTCATCATCTCCCAGCCTGTCGTTCCCCTCCCACCCAAGGGTCTCCAGCCCTTCCCTGGCAAACACACAGGCTGGTGGAGAGCAGAGCTTCACCCATTGATGGTAAAAGGGTCCCAGCACTCAACAGACATTTGGAAATCCAGCCATTTTGCAATGAGTCTGCCAAAATCGCATGGGGACAAACAGCAAAGGGGCTGGGTTTTCTGCCATTATGGAGTTAGTCTGGTCCAGCTGACTAAACCTGAGTCATGCTGTGGAGAACACAACCCACAGGCCTAGCTGCAGGGGTCTAGAAGAGCCACGTTTCTCAATCCTAGCAGTCCCTTTGAGCCCTACTTTGGTATCGATGTTGCAATTTTCAACACCACATTCAAAACCCAAGCTTTTTGTTCTTTCTTTCCCAATTAACATTCTCAACGTTCTGATTCCTTGAGAAAAACGCGCATCTATGCCACCTGGGGAAGGTACCAGTGAGGGTGCACATCTCCGCATCCAAGGCATGGTCCCAAGACAGCCCAACAACCAAGGGCCAGTTGACTAAACTGAGTATATTAGTAGCAGCCTAATGAGCTGGCCTGTAAAATCTTTAAAGTGGAAGGTGGGCATGATACACCAGCCCCTCATGCGAATCCTATCTTCTCTGTGTTGTGCAGATTAATAAGCAGAAGAATCCGTAGGCACAAAACCCCCTATACAGACTTTCCAATTTATCAGTGTTCTTTATTTTTACCACATACCCTTCAGGGAAGAAATATGATCAGATAAACCATGCTGAGGTGACATTTCATATACTGAATATTTTCTGTAAAGTATAAAGTAAGCATGTGGTGGTTTGCACATCTGTGTATGTGTGTAAAAGACAGCTATTATGCCATGTATCGTCATCGTTGTATAGTATACCATTATACCTTATACTCTGAAAACGGATACATTTTTTGCCTTATGGGACGGCAGAGTATGTGGCAAGGCAAGGATGGGGTAAAAGCAACTGAGTGCTTTTAAAGCTGATACGTGTTTCTGAGAGTCAGCTCTCCAGGGCAGCTGAGATGTATTTGGTAGGCCAGCAGCATGGGCAAACCAGGCACTTTCTTTGAGGTATTCCCAACCACGGCAGTCCTCTGCTTACTCTAGACCACGGGCAAAGGGGATGCTGAGTTTCGCAAGCTCTGTGCCCGTGCGCAGGATTGTTGCATCCTTGGATGCCATGGCGGAGCCATCAGGCAGAGGCTCCATGCGATATAACGTTGCATCTCCCGCACACCCACTCAGGAGATTGAGAGATGCAATTTCAGGTCTGCAAGCTCTGACAGTGTCCCTTTCAGTGCCGTTGCAATTACGCCTGTTACACCAGCGCTCTTTACTCCCACTTAACGCATTGTGGCACTCGCGGTGGTGTTGCAACAACAGCTGACAGATCCCCTGCCTTCGCAAATCCGCTCCCGTCAGGTTGCAGGTGCTTGCTAATCGGATAACGCTGTTGTTTTGGTCGCGCTCACGTTTGTCTCTGCTAAATGACAAGCAGGAGCTTGTACTCCGCTTTCCGGCGCTTCCCTTTCAAGCTTCGCAGTTGTACTTGCCATTTCACCTCCTGAGCGTATCAAAGTGCGAGCGCATCTCGCTGCTCTGCGGCGCGGTGGCAGTTCAATCACGGGGAAGGATGCGCGGTGGCACTCCCAGCGGCGCCTGGCACCCGGCAGCCCTCATTAGCCTGTCACGGAGGCAGCTCTGAAATCGATGGGAAGCAAAGGGCTGTCACCCGAAACCGGCCCGCGCTTGGTTTCTGTTGATCGACCTGCCAGCTCCACTGGGGGAAAACAAGTTATGCTGGATGCCAAATGTCTGTGGGTCCACTCCCTTTACCCCAGGAGCGCTTTTAGTCAGGAGCCAGAGAGGAAAAGGCAGGAAGAGAGGAGCCCCCTCTCTCCAGCAGTGGTTGCTGCTGTAAATCTCACCGTTGCTAATGAGCCCAGGTGTAAACGAGGTACTGCTGAAACACACAGACAATCTTGATCATCAGGGGGCCACTCAACACGGAGATTTCAGCACCAAAACTGCAAGCTAAAAAAAAAAAAGAAAAAGAAAAAACAAACAAAACCCCCTCATTATGTGGTCATGACCACAGGCACCAGACTGGGGTTTTACATATTCCTCCTGTTAAACAAGCTTGTTTGCCAGCATCTGCAGCCCAGAGCAGCTCCAGCCTCTCCCAGGAAGGGCTCTGCCCATCGTGCCCCACAGCCAGGGCTCTTCAAGGGCTCTCACTGCAGGACCTGAACTTTCATGCAGCTCAGGTGCTTGGGAGAAGACTGCCTAATCAAGGAAGGGTACAATTAATAGATTGCCCTCCTGCTTGAGATCAGAGCAACTCATCTTGCTAATAACACGATTTCCCACTTTGTCACAGATAAAGGACGTCTCATTTGGTGCAAGCTGGAAGAGCCTGTGTGCAGTGCAAGGCTCAGTCTCTGCACACGGAGGTAACCTTCAGCGAAGCGCTAAGCCCAGCAGCAAATCTGAAGGGACTGTGTTTCCTAGGGGGTTACTGTACAGCACCAAGTTTCCACCTACTTTCGCAACACCTCGAACACAGAGCTGGGAATAGGCTCCAGAATACAGCCAGACTAGAGCATGGTGGCATTGGAGGGCTGCTTGCTATATGAGTTTAGTGTGCTCACTTCAGAAATTCTACTTACTACAGGCCAGCTGCCAGGCTTAAAAGATTATGTATAGGGAACATGGAAGGATACTGCAGGGGAAAAAAAAAAACAGATAAAGGCCTGACTCTTGGTAGGAAAATGGGAAACAGCACAATCAGTGGCACTTTTTGTTGGTTTTAGTGGTGGCTGGGGCTGCAAGGCTGAGTGAGGATAAGAAGGGAAGAACATGATTTCAGAGATGACACATTAACATAAATGATCTACCTAAGACCAACGTTGTGCATAAGAACTCAGAAAGAAAAATATCCTACATATTTAAAACCAACTTAAAAGAAATAATTAGCCTTGTTAATCTGGCGTGTTGAAGAAACTCTGTAACTCCAAACTGATCAGCTCTCAACACATCTTCATTCAGGACCTTATGGGTATACAGGACGTCTCTTTATTCGGCTACAGAAAATAAACCTACATGGCAGCCTCTGCATGGGCACAAAGATCACACTGGGCAAAGCAACACACCTGCAGCAGAAATGAGCAAACATAACTGTGATGCGATGTCTAGAAAGTCTCAAAAAGCCTGTGCCTGGAAATGCCAGAGCAAAGCAGACAAAGGAAAAGTGCACATAAAATTCAAGGGAAAGCGGGAAATATCTTCTACAAGGAGTGATGACAAGATAGATTGGATGCACACTTTGAAGAGCTTCCAACTAAAAACAATCACGAAAAGCTCAGAGTGGGAAAAGCTGGAGGGTGAAGGGAGTTTACAGGAAAGATAGGAGCAAGTTCATATGCAGCGAGAAGACAATCTGCAAATTTTGGGGATCTCACTAGTGAAACTGAATAGTGATGGTCACAGCCAACCATGACCACACCAGCAAGCATGGGACCAGAAAACCCAGGAAATTCAATACGAAGATTAAAACTTGCAACGTCAAGCTTTCCAGTGAGGGAAATCTCTAGATCGGTTACCTGTCACTAAATCCACTAAAGTCAATGAACTTGACAAAGAAAAGCAGTAGGTCATGAGATTGCATGTACCCGAGCTGTTACGGCTGAGACCAAGAGGGTGCACGTCACCAAAGGCTGCAACAAGAACTAGCAAAAAGCCTTCCCAGGAACAAGAGGACTACCTGTATCCTTATGAAAGGCACAGGGTTGTCACCCAGGGACATAAAGGTATGTCATGGAAAAGATGAGCGCTGTTCTTGTTACCGCCTGCAATGTTTCAGAAACCTGAAATCAAGGGATTAAAAGAAGCATTGCAGAAGAAGACTGCAGATAGCATAGCTTGTAGCACATGAAACAAGAGAAAGCTTTACAACAGTGGAGGAGAGGAAGAGGGACAGGTATCACGTCTTGCTTTGACCCTTAGGCAAGATCACAAACAGCAGGAAGAGACCAAATTCTTCCACAAATCAGCTATTTTGGCAGGATTTATCAGCTGCCAAAGGATCAAGGTACCCTCCAAACCAGGTCTCTGGCTGGGTGTGAAGGTGAAGACATCAGCCCTGGAGAGCTCACGGCCCTCCTACGAAGGGACAGAGATCCCTATAAATTGCTGCAGCTTAATGCAGTCCTGCTGGAGGCTCCAGCATGTACAACAGGCACCACAGCTGAGACTGAGTCTTGAAATAACCTTCCGGAGTGCTCTGAGAGCCAGAAAGACTTCACAGCGTTATTGTAGGCGCGAGAGAGTCTTGCAGGAATGAAAGCACCCATTGATGATGTGCCATGCCGGGGCAGGCAGTGATCAGAATCCCAAATCAAGGAGGACATTGAGGCAGCCAAGAAGATACAACCCAGTCCTCAGCAGCACCAGATGTCAATTATAAGCACCAGACAGCTTAATTATGTCTGGAGAACCCAACCACAACGACGACGAAGCCTGCCGATTATAAGCAACATTGAACAAGCTGAGAATAAAAGGCGTAAACAGCGAAGTTTAGAAACTGCAAAGAAGGCTGAAGTAGGTCAGTATGTTCCCACCCAGCGATGTAACCCAAACCACTTACTAAAGAAATTGCTTTGCTCAGATACAGAATAAGTATGACAGCTAGAGCAGTGGACGTAGAGAAAGGGTGAGAGCAAGGATCTGAAACATTTACCAGCATTGCCATTCGGTATTTCCTCCTCCTTCCCCTTCAACCACTACAATCAGGCTCGTGCTACAAGCCAAAATGCAGCTGTAAATAAATAATAAGACTTTACCAAGCTATGCCAATGACTGTAAAATGTTCCATGGTCTCTGGTTCACACCTTCACAAGCGTCTGTTGCATTAGGATGGTCGTATTTTCACTCTTAAACAATAATCCATCAAACAGTGTGACATTAGGTGATACGCAGCACAGACTTAACGTGCTTGGTGAAGCTGAGACAATGGTCAAGTGTCTCTGCTTTTGGAAAGCTGCTGAACTGAGATGAAGTCATCGAAAGAGAGCAAGATGTCCACAGGGAGAGCTAAAGAAAAGAGAGGTGCTGTGTCACCCCAGAAATCCAGGCTTGAGCAGCTATACCCTGCAGTGAGCTTCACGAGAGGCACAACAAAGACAGGGAACCAGTTTGGAAAGACCTGACAGGCCATGTAGGTCACTGTGCAGATTTTTGGTGGTCAACCCCCCACTCTGTAGCATCCTAGTAGAAACTACTATGTTGCCACAGCAAAGGAAAGGGCAGGGAGCAGCACCCTAGCAGGTGAGTGCCTTTGGAAGTAGGTTGCAAGTTTGGAAGAAGAATAATGTCAATTCAAAACAGCAGCCAGCATGCCACCCAGTAATTGTCAGTGCGTTCAGCTTGATGAGATACAGGTAAGTGACCTGGAGAAAGCAGAAGCCTCCCATGTGAATGTGATAAACCCTACTACACTGTATTTCCAGAAAAAAGGGGAGAGCTGGGAAAGAAAGGTGGCCAAAGAGGAAATACTGTCACCAGCAACAAACTCTCAAAGTAAAGGATGGTGTAATCAATCCCCCTATATATTCCCAACATGAACATTCAGTCATTTAGGAAGTATTCATTAAAATTGTGGACACAGTACTTCCCACGATGCTGAAAAGTATCTAATGGGGAGTGTGGGAAAGCACTTGGCAATGACTCCGCTCCCTGGCTTTGGAACGGAGAGAAAACAGCCTGAAGTCCCGGGATGGACAGTAAGAAGAACCTCTGTGCCTGCCCTGGTGGGCAGCCAAGTGGGGGCTCTTCACCCCCAGGCAGCTGGCTGAGGGGCTCAGGTCAGCGGTGTTAAATCCCTGCTGATCCCCACGGCATCCCGAGTCCTCCAGCAACGCTCGTGCCCCCATTCCCTAGAAATGCTCCCAAGTACGTAACGCATCTCGCAAGCACAGGAGAGCTGTGGAGTTAACTAAACTATTCGCAGACTGTACAGGCCGTGACTCCTGGATACCCGCAGCTTTTTTAGGTCCAATCCACTCTGGGTATGGGTATGGTAACTAGGATTTTATCACAGACCAACTTCTACTGTCCTTTCTAACTACCAAAATATGACTTCTGAAAGGGCCTCCATCTGTCTCACGTCTTACTTTTATTTATTAAGTTGTGCCATATCCCCATCTGGCAACTGGCTGGAGGTTTGTTTTGTTTTCTTTTGTTTTCTCCCGTTGAGTTATTCAAGGAGACACAGAGCTGGCTGAGTACATTAGATCATTATATGTCTCTTAAAGTAGTTGCTGGATTTATTTGAATAGGGATTAGCAAGATCGTTTTCTTTAAATTAATATAGTAGCCTACAATTTTCAAATGATAATTTTTGTCCATTGTATTGATTTGTAGTTAAAGGACTTTGATGTTTTTACTACAGTATGAAGAAAGCAGTTAAGTATTGCTGCTATGAAAACCAATAGTTTTAGAATTTTCTTCAAGACTGTGAAACAACAGATGCACAAATCCCATTGAAATTCAATGCATATTGACCTCTAACCCCTGTAAGTTGCTTGAAAAGCTCATTTATAGAGCTTCCAGAAGTAGCTTTATACACAATTAGTAATTGCTATCAAACATTCCTCATACAACTCCACATATTGTTATTTTGGGGGAATAAAAAAAAAAAAAAGGAAGAGCACTCCTGACACAGTGTTACTGACATGGAAAAGTGTTTCAGCCCTTTCCTTATTTGTCTTTGTCCCTCTGAAGTCCTACACCTCAGTTCAGCTCTCTGTGGCTCTTGCATCCACGAACTATGGAGGGAAACCTCGGTCTCGTTTATCCTTCTATCATCTCACGTCCACCTCCAGCCACATCCATAATTTTATCCTACAGCCTTCCGAAAAATAACAGAGCTTCTGCAGCCCTAAGAAGCTTTAAAGAAGCCACCCAAGTTTTCCTTTATCAGGTGGCAGTATTTGGATAGAGAGCTAGCTAGTCAGGATCCCATGCACATCGCTCCATCAGCTGCATCCTCAGCACATCACAGCTGGTATAACACCAGCACCTGGTATGCGCTTACTGCATCTGAGGTTGCTCCAGCATCTCCTAGCTGTCCTTGTGTCTAACTCGGGGAGATGGACATGGATCATGTTATTAACTTGCTTTCATATGAACTCAGGGAAAGCTAAAGAAAGACACTGAGGTGCTGGAGAGAGTTCAGAGGAGGGTGACGAGGCCGGTGAGGGGTCTGGAGCACAAGTCTGGTGAGGAGCGGCTGAGGGAACTGGGGCTGTTCAGCCTGGAGAAAAGGAGGCTGAGGGGAGACCTGATCGCTGTCTACAACTGCCTGAAAGGAGGTTGTAGCATGGAGGGTGTTGGTCTCTTCTCCCAGGTAGCAAGTGACAGTCGAGAGGAAATGGCCTCAAGTTGCGCCATGGAAGGTTCAGTTTGGATATTAGGAAACTTTTCTTCAAAGAAAGGGTTGTCAGGCATTGGAACAGGCTGCCCAGGGAAGTGGTGGAGTCACTGTCCCCGGAAGTGTTTATAAGACACATAGATGAGGTTTTCAAGCACATGGTTTAGTGCCAGCATTAGGTTAACAGTTGGACTTGATGATCCTGAGGGTCTCTTCCAACCAAAATCATTCTGTGATTCTATCTGCCTCTCTCACCCTTACGTTTGTAGAGTTCATCCAGGTGTTGACCCCATACAAGCCCCATTTATGCTGTTTATGCCCATCTGTCAGGCTTTAGCTGTGCTTGGCATCGACCTCCTGACACAGATCAGATCCATGAGCAAGTGCTGACTGCATGCAGCCCATTCTACGCTTGCTGGCACACGAGTAAGCTAATGCAGTCACTAACACCTTGTTTCTGCAGTGGCATTATCTGCACGTTTGCAGACAAGGCCTAAGCTGGGCTGTCAGAAAGGAATGCTTAATTATTTGCTGTCTGTCTCCCACGCAAGGTTCTGCATGAAAACCACAGGATTTAATTCTTATTGCTGGAGGGAATGCGATGGGGCAAAATGAAGTGCTTAGAAATCCTTTTCTTTCCCAATCATGCTGTGTCTGGCCAAATTATTAAGTCATTCTCTGTGCACACTCACTGGGAGAAAAATAGCAACAATAACAACAACAATAATAATATTATTATCTTAATGAAATACTGTAAAGAGAAACTAATTAGGAAGTGTTGCAGTACGCTTTCTGTACATTCGCTAAACTGCAGAGGAAACACTCATGTCTGTGTGCGCTGGTGGCAGGTGAGTAATGAGAGCTCAGCCTCCTCTCAACGTATAGCTACCAAAAACTTTAGAAATTGTAAGGAGTAACATATAAAGCAGGCAGTAATTTTTTCTTTCTGCCTCTTTGTATACATACCCTCGTGCATGCAGAGACTCAATAGCTTATATTTCTATGGGAATACAAACAAATATAACGCATTCTGCCCCAAAAGTTAAACTGAATTGCAGCTCAGCAGCAATATTTTCAAAGGCTTTTTGATGGTCGCTTCTCTGCCTTTGAACACATTTTGGCACTTGAATCTTTGGAAGAGGGGCCTTTACATGTTTGGGTCTGAGGCGTCATCTGGTGCGTGCTCTGTATCTTTTAGGATCTGTGTGATCGCACATCACTGCACATCTCATAAAATCAGCTCTGCTGTGCTTATGCATTCACAGCACAACTCTGATCCAAACACAGCTCCTTATATTGATGGGAGATTGGCTTTGGGGTGTCTTATCTACAATAATGCTCACAGTTTGCCCAGTCTAGCCAAGAAAACACTGAATAAGACATCTACCATTTAAGTCCTGGCTTCCTTGTTTCAATAGGAAAGAAACGCCAGCATTTTATGTGGGAAAAATAATCTATCTGCATGTCTTTGTCTAAAATTTCCTTTCCCTCACTGACGTGCAGCGTGTTGCAATTGATGTGATTGCTTTTGTCCTATCCAGGGAATGACTGGACTTCAGCAACGCTGCAAAAATGCAATGCAGTTTGAAAAAAATTACCCTAAAAGCAGGGGGAAAAAAAAGCTTGAAAAGCTCTTTGAGATGTAAGCTGTTACATAAAAGGTCAGCTGATATTGTTATTACTTTATTAGTCATTATTGTTGATAATGATGAAAATGCTTGCCTGGCTTCAGAAAGGTCATCCTTTCTGCTGTGATTCAATCCCATTTTGAAGGCTGGAGGCTTCGTCCCTCCAACTCTGTGTTGATTAACTTTGAGTTTGCTAAAGAAGCAAGACAAATTCAATCCATCACTTGATTTTCAGTCCAGGTAACCTCAACAGTTTTTAAACTCGCCAGCCAATTTAAGCAAATGTGACAGAGGGTCAAAGATGTCCAAGATAGAAATTTCCTGAGGGTTGCATGAAAGCAGGAAGGTGGATGGAAAAGACCCTATTAACATTCCCTGCTGAGCGAAAGGGCACAGCGTGAGTGTAACTGCTATTACACAGTACAAAGTCCTCTTAGGTGCTCAGCCTTAAACCACGGATCTGTAGAAAACCAGGTCTCACTGGATCTCGTCTTCAAACACTCCTTTGTTATACTCTCTTGATAGCAAACCCAATAACCTCCTAAGTAAAGATTTGAATTGTAGATGACGATACGGCCTGTGCTAGCATGTTAAATTAAACCTTGCCATTATTTATAGCTCACCAAGCCCACAGGGTGTGGTATGGCTTTACCTGAAAGATAACAAGCTTTCCTCGTGGTGGTGGTGGTTCGGCTCTTGCCCTGTTTTCCTGTGCAGCGTTAGAGGTGATTCGAGTACAGCTCCTCAGCCTATTGTCACTGTCTTCGTTCTTTCTGACCACGTCTCAGTTCTCAGCTCAACTCAGTTTCTTTTTGCTTCACCCTTTCATCATCTACATTTTAACTTGCTTGGCATATGGTTTATGTTCTTCTCCTTTACCCAAGCAATGCCAGCTCCCCCCTATAACAAGTTCTTGCACCTGTGAAGACGCATGTGTAGATCCAACTGCGGAAGGAAGTTTAACATAACAAACCCAGAAATTATTTCTAAAGCTCCTCTGGAAATTAGTTACCCACAAAGAGACTTCTTTTCCTCTAATAGTACTTCAAGCCCAAATCTGTCCCTTTCTCCCCGTTAGCTTCAGTTCATGAAGCATAAGACTTGTTAGTTCTGCATACTGGTAAGTGATTGTGGGGCAGCCAAACTTACTTATCTCTGCCCTCTCCATTTTGGAGATGACTAGAATTTGCTGAAATTAAACCTAAAACTAAAAGGTTCAGCAAATATTAATTTGTATTTTATAGGAAATTAGGTCAGACTGCATCGCAGGCGTTTTTTCGTATCTAGTTATAGTCTCAAAAATGTCACAGCTCCAAAGTTTGTAGACACAGCACACCCTAAATAAACAAGAGAGAATGATTTCAGAAAGTAAATCATAAATTCGCACACGTGAGTAACCCCTCTGTGTCTTGACTGAAAGGCTCAGTACAGTGTTTCTGTGCTTCCAGTCAACCAGCTAAAATCCCTTAGACTCCAGGGCTCCCCCAATAAACTGCTCGCACATCCTTCCAGGGTGCCCTCTGTTCGCTGAAATTATTCACCAAATAATTCAGAATGAACGAATAAACGTGAGAAAATCGCGATTACCAGAGGAGGGGGAGGGTCCGCAAAATTTAACAGATTCATTACTCACTGGCACGGAAAGCGATTCACCTGGCTCCGCTCCCAAGCCTCCCCGCGTAAACCACATCCCTCACAACCCGAAGGAGCCTCATTTGCCAAACAAGCGGAGCAGCGGCGCTCGGCTAATGGCTTCGGCTCCGTCACAGTTTCAGCCCTAAATCAGGAGATGCGAAAGGCACTAAATACCTACTTTTAAGCAATGGCTAATCGGCAAGGGAAGGGTTTCCCAGCGAGCCACAGATAGCTCATGTGGCCACCAGCAATTTATTCCTTTCCCATTGCTATCGACAACACAAAACACCACCTCTTTCAGCCAGCGTCATCCAGTCATTACGGCACATAAAATATTGATGCAAATTAATGTAAAGAAAAAAAAAAAAAAAAGCTCGGAAGTTCCTGCAATTCCAGCTGTACCGTAAAACCGGGTTTCTTCGAGAGCTCGTCCGCGCAAGAGCAGGCGCTGGGCTCTTGCAATCTGGACCCGCGGCGCTAGATGGCAAAACAGCGTCAGTTTTGGTAGCCCGGCCCGGGCTGCTGCTCCCGGCCCCCCCGGCCCCCCGAAAGCCGGTGGCTGTGGGCGCAGCCCGCCCGTGGGCAGCCCGCGGAGGGAGGGCTGTGCACCCCCGGCCCCCCAGCCTGGCCCCCCACCGCCTCCAAACCGCGGGGGGAACCTGCAACCGCGGGGATCGCGCCTCGGAGATTGGATGCGGCTCCTAAATGCCCTACGGAGCAGACCATAAAGGCCGGTACAGATGTATAGGTGGTTATTTTTCTTATTGCTGTTGCTGGCATTAGTTGTTTGCTCTGCAGTTGCCCTCAAGAGCTCTAGATCCCCTGCAAGACAAGCAGTCCTCACTCCAGAAGAGATTACCCAGCAAATGGGTGGAAAAACTTGTCTCCCTGTTGAACAAAAAAATTACATTTGATAGTCTCACAGGGAGACTGCTCTCCTTTATATTTTATGTCAGTCTATGCCTGGGCTGTTGTACTTCGTGAGGGAAGCTACCACCTGTGCAGTTAAGCTGCAAGGCATTTTTGTAATATTAGGAGCCTGTTCTTCTCTTCCTCATGGGCAGATAATACCTGTTTATGTTAAAAGGAGTTATAGAGGAAAAAGGTGGAATCTCCAGGATCCAGTTTTGGATCAAATGATCAAAATATTCTAGGTCAAAGTCAAAACAGTGATCTCTGGGCAGGCTAATAAGTTACCTTCTATTTTTCTGTAAGGGACTTATGGTCATGTCAATAAACTCCTCATAACTGCAACACTATAGTTCATCCCATTTTAAGGATAACCTCTGTTCCCGTGCCATATCTAACTGTTGGAATCAGTTTAAGTGTCATTGCAACTTTTGCAGTTTCATCTGAAGGCAATATCCAAACTGGTCTGTCCTTCTAATGGTTGGGAACTCAGAGAGCTGATGGTGATAACACTGCTCCTTTCCACTACAGCTGCAAGAGAGTGTGTGTAGAACGCTCTGATGTTAATGGTCACGACGTGGCCCCGTTGGAGATGTCTTATGTGTAGTCCCCATCCTCGGAAGCAGGTGAGCCCATATTGCTGAAGCGTGACTTCCAAAACAGAGCTTTCCCTCAGAAAGCCTTGCAGAAGCTTTCAGCTGTGTCCCCCCCCCCTTTAATTTTTCTCTCTATTCTTGCAATATTCAGCCCTTGCCCCTCTCCCCTGCGTTTGATGAGGTGCTGGTCAGAGGGTCCCAAAATGACCTTCCCCTAGGAAGCTCAGCATTACTGTTCATCAAACGATGGGGCCATATCAATTCCCATAAAACTTTGCACCTGGGGATAAAAAGGCAGCAGCAAGCCTGAGTGGGCAGTGCACACTGTGTGTTTTCTCTTCACAGTTGAAAAAGTTCACAACAGTTGTCAAGTCCAGATAATGTCTACCTTTAGGACAGGACAGGACTAACGTGAAAAAGTCCTGATTTCTGCTGGTGTGGGCTTTTAGCAAGTCAGATGTATTGTGCTCATCCTTGGCTATTTAAACTACACTGTCTCACTCTGCATAAAACAACTTATAATATGAATGCAAAAAATAGCTACGGATCATGAAGCAAGTGGGAATGGATAATCAATTTTTATCACTAATATTGTGGGTAAGACCAATAACTCTGCATGAGTTATGCAAGTCTCTACTCCGAGCAAATACGTTTCCTTTCCAAGCAGTCTCATTTTAGCCCAGCCTTAATAACAGAGAAAGTGTTGAGTTAAACACATTAAAACAAAATGAACATTTATTCTCATTGTCCATCATATTTCTTTTTAAAATGTAGGAACGCGAAATTCTTACAGGTGGGCTGGCTGTGGGAGGCACAATAAGGATGGACTAGAAAAGCCTTTCAGCTTTGCAAACATGGGTTCCAATCAAGCTTAAGTAAGTGACAGGTGAAATGGGGCTATTGATTTCAATCTAGTCCCGTTTGGCTACAGCAAAAAACTCGGCACAACAGTGTCTTAGCACTTAAAGGGATGCTGTCAGCTAAAACATAACGCTTCTGCTGGAGAACATCTGCAGTGTTATTTATACCAACTGAAATTACTGGAAAGGTGGAGATTACCTGAGCTGAAAGACATCAGAGAGTAAACGTTACCTTCCCCCATTTGGGGAGGTATGGTTACTTTGTACTTTTGGCAGTGCTTTCTGCCAGACCTGTGCCCCAAATATCTTTTCCAGTTACATGGTAGAGCAGACACGATGCATGTGTGCACATCAGGGTGGGAAACACATTTGGTCTGTCAAAGGAAAAGATGCACATGGAGTCAAAAATGCTCTGATGGAACAGATAAGGTCATCATCATCCTCTTTACCAGGCAACCAGTAAAGTCTACCTGATCTTCCTTTCTGCCCATGTACCCCTCTGGCCAGCAGCCCACCTGGAAGTCACTGCAGAGCTTTGGCTACCAGGCCTGAGGCAACCTTCTGCAAGCACTGGTGGCAGAGGAGGACAGCACTGCCCTCCAGTCACATTGCATGGGGCGGGTTCGTCGCTGGGGGATTTACAATGCGAGTGCTGTTGAATCCAGACCTGGGTCAGGAGGCCTGTGTGGGAAGACACGATCTTTTTCTGCCTCGCTGTGCACGTGAGTAATTTTGTGTCGTTCAGACTACACCTTTGGTTAAGGTCTGGTACACGCAGAAGTGAAAAACCTGGTCTTTGGTTTATGATGGTCGAGGGTAGATTGCATGAGGCACCGAGAAAGAGAGAAGACAGAGCTTTATGCAAAACAAAATACAGCTGTTGGGATGTAAAACCTACCGGGGGGGCCTCAGAGTCAGGTGTACTCCCTGAAACTCTTCGTAACTTCATTTTGAAAAACCATGAGATATCAAATGGAGAGAGGGCACACGGACAGCACGGGATGGAACGTGGTGCAGAGGTCCGCGATGGAGTCCCATCCAAGCCAGCACACCTGCGCAGTGTGGTGCAGTGCCACTCAGAGACACGGGCTTGCATCCCAAAAGCAGCCAAGCCAAGCCAATGTAGCCGTGCTGCTCCTTGGACATGCCAAGTCCAACCAAGAAGGTGGGTCCTATGGCCCTGCAAGAAGTCCCCAGCTGGTCCTTGAAGCAAATGTGGTGGCCAAGGTTGCGTTCCCTTGCTGTCAAGGATAAATGAGATGGTCCTTGCCTCGCCTGAGAGGTAGAGTAGAGCTGTAAGTGGGGTGGGCTCGTAACTCCATCGTGAACTTGCAAGATTAGACCTTAATGTTCCTATTTCAAAAGACCCCAGCATGCACCATCAGGACTTGATTTTTAAACACCTTTGTGCTCTTTTGGGTGCGTAAGGGACTCAGGAATGAGCACAGGGAGCTCTGTTTAATGCCTGGCCTTCACTGCAACTGCCTAATGCCTGAATCTCTGGCCCAAGGCGACCGGCTCAGGACCATGGCAGGAGTCAGAGCCAAGGCTAAAAATGCAAGAGTTTCTTGCTCCCACACTGCTTTTTTATCTTTCCCATCCCAGCTCCTGGTGCACCTCTCCTGCTGCTGTTTAAAGACATGGCAGGGCTCAGTGGAAGCTGTGCAGCTGCCCTCTCAGTTTCCTTACACCAGATTTGTGTCAGACATTCAGCATCATCAAATGTAATTTTGAATGATTTTGTAGTTCTAGGTTAATAAACTACTTACCATCATAGAGGAACTGAATCATGCATTACTCCAGTTGCTACAATGGACCTTTTTCTTAGCCATGTATGTAGAATGCACAGTTCAGAATGATTCTCAACAGTGCTACGTTTCCAGATTCACATTTTTAATTAAACAGCATTTTCTTTCTTTTGTTTCTAAATGGGCATGCAGTGTCATTTAAATCTCACAGACCTCCACGAATGCTACATCTCAAGACCTCGTAGCCGCAAAGCTCCACTCTCACTGCAGAGAATAAAAGATCAGAGAATAGTGAAAAAGCATAACATATGCCAAACAAACTCTCTGTTAGACTATTTTATTTATTAAGTTACATGGAAAAAATTCTTATCAATTCAAAGTCTCTTTGTCATGACCCAGCTTCAACATTATCTGAAGATTATGTTCAACACTCGTTTAGTGAGGCTGTTTGTCAGTTTAGGGGAGGAATGGAGTGAAACACCCTCTGACTCCAGGAGAACTAGGATGAGTATAAAAAATGTGCTGGTGGTACTGTCTCCAATGTAGTATGGAGTAGTAGTATGTGGTAGGTACCTTCTAACACATGTAAGAAGGTTGGATTCCTAATTCTGTTCTGAGAATGACCTTAAAGCACATGCAATAATATGTTTTATAGATATGGATATATATTCTGGTTGTTTCTTTGATGATGTGGAAGTGAAATACCTAGTGATGGAGAAGAGCCCTTTTGGTGCCTCAGACTGCTGAATGCTGTGTGTGTCTCCTCTGAACCCACCACTTACTCGAGTTTCAAGCCAGGAACATAGTTTAGGATTTTTTACCGATTTTCCTCGGTGTTGCATGAGGAAGAAATTTTTTACACTGAGGGCGGTGAAACCCTGGCCCAGGTTGCCCAGAGAGGCGGTAGATGCCCCATCCCTGGAGACATTCCAGGCCAGGCTGGACGGGGCTCTGAGCAACCTGATCTAGTTGAAGATGTCCCTGCTCATTGCAGGGGGTTGGACTGGATGAGCTTTGAAGGTCCCTTCCAACCCAAACTACTCTGTGATTCTATGACCCAGGCATAATGAGTACAGGGAAACTCTGATTTACTTTTCAGTCATGCCCTTTCACTTGGAAGCTGAAGAGGATCCAGCTTTTGTTCTAAACCCCGCTCAGCCCTTCACCCCGTGGCAGGGACGGGAGATCTGGCAGCTCATCTGCCCACTCCCATTTCTTCCTGCAGACACCACGTTGTATATACCTCGCGAGTCTGACCACGGCTTTCAGAAACATCCAATAAATCAACAGTTAAAAGTGACGAGGAGACATGGGGAGCAGGTGCTTATTATCTGTGCATCTCTGGAGAAGAATAACCCACAGTATATTTCCATGCCCGTTTGAAATGGAATATGACCATGACCCTGCAAGTGGCTCTGCTTGAATTGTTCCTGGCATCATGTTTTACTCCTAATATTTTCATTGTCTGCCTCCATCAGTTTTACCTCGAACTGTAGCATTAATTTTGTATGTGAATATGGAGGATGTACTTTAAATAATACAACATATGCTTTTTATTTGCCATGTAGAATAATATTTTTTTGTCTGATTTATGTTCCACCTGGACAAAATTATTTTTATGACGGGTTTATTTCATTTGCTCCCATATCCCCAAGTGGGGGGGGAAGAAAAGAGAAATATTGTAAACCACCAGTAATGATGGACACAGAAATCTGCTTTGAAATACAAATTTACTGCAAAAACAGATTCTCTCCAACCATGTAAACGAAAAAATGCTGTAACAATTTTAAGTGCGTGAATGCATAGTACTACTGGAGAGAGTAATCTTCAGGCTCTTGTTTCATCCCTTACACAACGTTGGGAGTATGGAGAAATTCACTGACAGCTATAAGCTATTCCAGTAGAACAGAATTACACATATGGCTAGAGCATGGATTTAATTTAGTTCTTTTCAGAACTTCATCAAGAAACAAAGCCAGGACAAAACCCTGTGGTCTTTCGGTTCGCAGATTTGCCACAGAATTGCATAGGCTAAGCTGCCAAATCTACCTCATTTCCAGTTTTCACAAGGACTGTGGAAAAACGTTACTTTCCACTGAAACGAGTCAGTTTCAAACAGATAATTTTGGCTTCAATAACAAAAATATGCATGATGTACCTTGTTTTGTGTTTTACAACCCTGGAACAGACTGGCAGTATTTTTATGTTAATCTATCACCCACAGAAATACTCGCTATAAACAGATTTATCAAAAAAAAAAAAAAAACCAGAACATATGCAATGCTTAGCACAACTTTGTTCCGAATTTGGCTTCCAGCTTTTGGTGTTTTTTGTAAAACAACTAAGCACTAATCATACACATCCATAATAGTCATAGCAGTTAGAAAGCTCTGGTTCTGGTTTTGGTTGTAATAGTCACCTTTAACCATACAAATTCTCCAGACGAAGCCACATTGTAGTCGGAGTGCACATAATAAGGACACATAATGCCTCCATCTCAGATCTGAACAGCCAAGCTGGGAAAAGTAGAATATTCTTTCAGAGCAGCTTCCCTTTTAATACTGAATGTAACAAGAAGAGGTAGGACTTTCACAAGAAAATCCTGCTGCTTCAAGTTCCACACCGCATCTCCCCATCAGATGGCAGAAATCCAAGCTGGTGTCTCCCCTTCAGCATCTTCTGGCAGCAATCAGAAGATTTGTTTCCATGCAGGCCCTCTCATCCCCACACAAAGCTCTGCTCCAGCCCCTCGTCCTGACACGTCCATAATTCTTGCTCCATCAGCTGTCACTGAAAGCTCCAGTGAAGGTGGGCCACCTTTGTTCTGCTCCATCTTCTCCTCTTTCTGAGCACTGAGAAGAGTGTAAAAACTATCAACAGCAAGCTAGGCACTGAAAATCAGGTCACTGGTCTAAAACAAGAAAATACAATCTATAGCATAAACATATATTTTATTTGTTTCACCATCATGCCAGCCTCGGGCCAGAGCTCCTGTTCTTCCACAAACTCCTCAGGATGAAGGCAGCTCGTGCAGGAAACCTAAGCCTGCAGATGGGAAGAGAAAGGAAAACAGTTTGAAAAAGCTACAGTAGATGGTGCTAGGCAGGTGCGGAAGACGCTAGCTAGTCATTTGAGGATACCTGCAAGATTTACCCCTGAGCTAAGCGGTTTAGAAAATGTGCAATTTAGATTTATCAGTTCAGAAGGGAGATTCAGATAAAAACAGTTGAGCTGGAGAGATTATTAAATGCAGAACCTCGTGCTGGGATGATGTTCACCTTACCACACGTGCTGATGAAGGAGAAATTGGGTGCTGGCACCCCCCAAGCTGCAGCCAGCTCAAGCCTGAAGGCAAGCAGCTGCAGGGCGATGGGGGAGAGGGGCCAAGCTGTGGGCAGAGACCTTCTTGCACCCTGGGCCTTCTCCTGGGAGCGTGAGGTGGCACCTTCTTGCATGTTGGGGCAGGGACGAAAGAAGCAGCCAGGAACGCTGCAGGTCACGGTCAGAGCGGGAAGCGCAGGTGGGTATTTCCTGATGTCAGCCCCCGTGCATCAAACCGATAATGTCACAGAAAGGTGGTCTTGTGTATTTAATTTTATCAGGCGGAAGAACTCTGATATATGCTGCGCTTGGTTCACTGCTCCCGTGCAGATTTACTCAGCGTTTTAGCATGCGTGCTGCCTCGCTGACAAGAGATTAAAGGCTCTCCTCAGAGCCCCAGGTATTACGCTCAAATGCATAAATCAGGGCTTAACATATAATATTTGTCCATAAAAATATATCATGGTGGCATTCGTTTGGCTATCTGCATATTAAAGACTGTTACAGAAAGTCACGAGTTTATTGAGCATTATTTTGCTACGCCAATTAAGTCTCCTGCCATGCTAAACAGGTATCCTTACTGCCAGAGCACAGGCAGGGCTGCAAAGAGGAAGGGGCAGATTTTACTAACACCATTCACAACCCCCACATGCCCCAGCTGTGCAGTGCTGCGCTGGGAACCCGCTCCTGGGCCACCCCGGGGCTCTGGCTTCCCAGCACTGCCCAGGCAGGGCAGGGATCACAGTGGAGATGACACCGCCAGCCTCTAAAGGAGAAAATTGCATGATGTATCACCACTCAGGAGCACCCACCAGAGAGCTGTTCAGAGCCAGATTACAGTCTCGGAGGAGACTCTCATGCCTCTCGGTCACAGGGTTACTACGATGATGCAGTTGCAGCTTGTATGCAGGAGGTAGAAGGGATTTAAATGATGGCCGGAAAGAAAAGCTGGATCAAACCTCACAAACCGTGTTCAGATTAACCCAGATTCCTGAGTCCCCAGCTTTGAGGGACTTGAAATCAGCCAAATTGATTTTTTTCCCTTGAACAGAAGAGGAAAAAAGGGAAGGAGAGGATGAAGTTTATATTTCGGCCGGAAGTTTACAAGCAGCATTTTAGACCAAAGGGAAACAAAGCTCCCCAAAATAAGAGTTTGTGCAGTCCAGAGGTCTTGATCCTACTCACACCAGTTCCATATTAGCATGGCTATATGGATTTCTCTGCATTTGCTGCTGACTTACAGAGACGCAAGGGAGAGAAAATCAGACTGCAATCTTTCTGCCTTCATCTTCTTCATACTCAAGGTCTTTTTTTTTTTTTCTTTGTAAATTCCTGTTATTAACACAGGGGAAAAAAAACCTCCCTGGGATCTGTGGCGCATCCTCGGAGTGGCTGCAGCCTCATCGTGGATGACTAGACACCCGCCACTGTGTCACATAATGAGGAGCACACATGCTGCACTGGGAGGTACTAATGAGGGAGCTACAGCCCCTTTGGCTCTCTCCAGTAAATCTGTGTCTGCAAGCCATGTTTTATTTATCAGGCTTATTATAGCAGCACTAAGCCCATTTGAAAAGGGCCGTGGTTGTCCTGAGCGCTGCACACCATAGCGCCTGCTCCCACCAGCTTCCTGGGGACACCGATAGGCCTGGCAAAATGCAGGGGATACACAAACACTGCACAAACAACAGTGCAGCAGCATTTATCCCATCGGTTCCTTTATGGGGGGTTTCCAGCCTGTTTGGTCCTCCTGGTGCTAGCTGAGCACTGCTTGGGAGCGACCCCAGACCCTGAAATCACACAGTGACTGGCGAACAAATTGAAGCTGAACTTGTGGTGATTTCCAGGAATGTTTCTGAGGAAGTGAGGGCTTGGCAGGCCTGGGGAGATCCGAGGGCAACCTGCAGAGCCAGGAGACTTGGAGGGGCTCCACAGGAGCTGCCTGTGACAGCTGCCCCCCTGCCCAGCACCGGTCCCTGCTCCTGTTCCCCGCAGAGCTCCTGCCAGACTCCCATGCTTTCCACCGTGCACACAAAACACTGCTCCTCTGTGCGGAGACGCGACACCACGGAGCCCTTGTTGTGCCGCTCCTGGCAGCGTGAGGTCTCACTCAGATTTGCATGTGTGCCAGAAGGAAAGGGGATTTACCATCGCTGCTCCCTTCTCCAAGCGGCCTCGTCCTGACCCCTCTGCACACCTTCCCAGGGGTTTCTGTCCACTTTGGAGAATGACTCTGCTTGAAGAGGACCAACAGAAACAGGAGAAAAAGGTGGTTAAGAGAAATACAGAAGAGAAATGAAGAAATCTTCGTGAAAGTTATACCATAGGTCTCAGCAGGACT
The DNA here is from genome assembly GCA_013399365.1 of Pampusana beccarii. Classification (NCBI taxonomy): domain Eukaryota; kingdom Metazoa; phylum Chordata; class Aves; order Columbiformes; family Columbidae; genus Pampusana; species Pampusana beccarii. The sequence goes on along the minus strand of VWYH01007997.1, from coordinate 1,145,377 downwards.
CAGACAAATTGGTCTGTATTCCTTTAACATATTAGATTTCTACTTAGCCTATTCATTACCACGTTAGGCTACAAGGGCTGATTATATGAAACTCATGGAGAGGCACCAATTAAGATGCTAAATTTACATACATTCCTTCTGGATGAGAAACGACGGGTTTCCTCAGTTCAAAGTTTGATACAACTGGACTCGGTTTCAGAAAGAGAAAGAAGAAGAGAGAGGTGTTAAATGCGTGCATCTGTACTGCCACCCAAAATGATGGAAGCAGTTCACAAGTTTGAGCAAAAATGTGTGTCAAATAGGAATAGAAAGAAACAACTTGCAGTTTCCAAGGCTGAACTCTAATCTGCCATGTCACATCAACAACAAATTACAAGAGGAAGTGAAATTCCCAAGAGATGTTACTCTTACAAGGCTGGCCCAAATGGTGTTCCCAGGCTGCAGAATGCAACACTAAATATTTGCACATATTTATCACTTTTCGCCCACACAAGACCTCATCTTATTTTGCAAATACTGTGCAGCAGAAGAACTTCCCAACCACTACAGCGTAGCCATTGCTGGTCTGCAATGTGCTGGTGGCACCTATTTCATGCCAGCATGCATCCTGGGAAAACTGTTAACAAAGACAATTTGTTATCCTGTTGCCACTGAAAAGAGAATTTAGATAGGCCTTGCAAATGGTATGAAAACCCACGCGAGTTGACAGAATCATCTGTCTTTTCTTGAATAACAGTGAACAGCTGCTAATGTGGCCTGAGGAGACAGGCCACTAGCAGCATTGTTCCTATCACTAGCCTTTGTGGCACTAACCTTGGTGCTACTGTGGCTAAATACTGACATACAGCTAAGTTAACTAGTTAATACTAGTAATAACTCAGTAATAGCTAAACAGCAATAGTGATAGTTTATCTCTGTTCTTCAGGAGTCGAACACTGAAAGAAGGCCCTTATCCAGAAACACCACTCACTCTCATTCACTTCCGGGAAAATTTAAGGGTTCTACCTGATATAATAATTTAGATGTGACTTTTCTTTCTGGAAGAGCCATACAAAATCTATTCGAGCTGAAAGGTGTTTTCACCCCCACACCGCTGTGCTTGTACGTCAGGAGCACCCAATGCAGTTGAGGTGCGGGATAAAGAATCCTGTTGCATGTGGTTGATTTGGTTTCCTTACCCAGGAGCCTGTGCTGGGCAAAGGTAAGTGTTTACACCTTCTTGGACGGCCTGAGAGCGAACGTGCAAGCTTCCTCATTGCTCAGGACACAAGATAAAGGGTTTCCAGCTGATTCCACCTCCAGGCACTGCATGGCCATGATAATTGGATCATTCTGAAGAGGAGATAGTTTAAACAAATGCTACTTGCATATAAAAGTTTGTGCCACGAATGGGATCAGCTTTTCTCAACAGGAAGGGGAAAAGTGCTGTTTCTTCTTCTCTTGTGTGCACAGCCATTGCAATTACGTACCACTGGAGTTAAAAATATTTGCTCCTTTATTTCATTCTAACCAAAGAGCAATCAAACCTACTCAGGCTTGTGTTAATGATATACATTATACATACCAGAGACATTTACACTGCATATCAAAATCGATCAGAACATAAGGAAGTTTTTTAAAAAAAAAGCCAATTTCCTTATGCTGTGAAGTTTGACTTGCGTATGATCTACCTCAGCTTAATTGGTTAGACACATGTCTGTAAGGGCTATGGCACTGTATCAGCACTATGCTAAAACGAGGTAACATTTACACTCAAAAGGTGGAAACAGACCATGTGGCTATACATTTGGGAAACGAAGAAGGCAGGTGGGGTTGAAAATTATTTTATGCTCAGGTCATAATTTGTATCATTGCATTGAAGACAGAGCGCTTCCTCATCTGCTGCTTTTGCTATGACCGCACACTTCCCGTTTACAGGTTCAAGCTGGGTCATTTCTGTCAACTTCTGCTCCTCCCCAGCCAGTTATGTACTAAACACGGGTGAAGTTTGCCGTTTATTATTTCTATTTTAATTTGTCCAGGAAAGCTGGACAATAAACCAATTCTTCTTGTTTCTAAAGATTACTTTTTCCAATTTATTGAACGTTCAGCACACATGGTATTTCAATTAAAGGCAGCAAAACTGTTAATGGTGTATTAATGACATACTGTGTCTATATAAAGATGCAAATACATGTTGCAGCCAAGTTTCTGGTGTGGTGAGATTATTTGTTTTTCCCCGTTGTGAATCATCCGCGAACAGGTCATAATTTCATACCAGCCCTTATCTCTCGCTTCTCCTTAACCACAAATATTTGCAGCGCCTGTGCTGCTCACCAAAGCCACCCGGCTGCGCATCTTGGGCACCGCCGGTTTGTCACCCGGTGCCCCGGCAATCGGCCTCGTCCTTCGGGCTGGCGCCCGGGCTGAAGCCAGAAGCGGCTGGGCGTCGGAGAGGCGCCGGGGAGCACACAGGCACCCGGCCGAGCCGCCGCTGCAGGCAGGCGCTGGGGAAGCGCGGCGGAGCAGAGCGCGGCGTGCGCGGTGCGGCGGCTCGTCGGGCTTCTCGGATGCACCCAGCCCGTGCCGGAGAGGCCGAGCTCCGGGGCAGCCCTGGGCAGCCCTGCGCGGCCGCTCCCCGTGCAGCTCCCCGCGCCCCTCGGGCCGCTGGTTCTCCCCGGCGCGGGGTGAGGGGCGGCAGCGGCAGGGCCGCCGCCTCTGGCTGTTGGTTAATTCGTTGCCACGGCAACGCGCTCAACACCCCCCCCTGCTTCCCACGCGCAGCTTCCCCCCCCCACCCCCGCAAGCCGCCCTGCCCCACGTGACACACGGCGGCTGCTCTAGCCAACTCGCCTGTTACCAGGGCCGCGCGAGCCGGCGGAGGGGGCTGCGTGGGAGGGGGCTGTTGTTTCCCATTGGCTGCTGCCGAGGCTCGCTCATTGGCAGCAGGCCGCGGAGCCGGGGCCGCTGGACGGCCCGTGGATTGGCTGTGCCCGGAGGTGAGGCTGTGGGGTGATGCTGGCCGCCCCGCGGCCGCTGCCAGGCGGCCCTGCGCAGCCCCGGCCCACACACAAGGAGCCGCCTGGGAAGGAACGTGCCCGCTCCCCCCCTCTCCCCCGCGCCCTCGGGCTGGCACGGCCAGGCGAGGCGAGGCGAGGCGAGGGCGGGCAGCGGGGGGCCGCGGCTCCCCGGCGGGCAGCTGGGAGGCGGCGACGCGATNCGCCTGCCCTGTCAGTCAAACTCCCCCGCCCGGCCCGGCGGAGCCGCGCCTCCCGTTCCCCCCGGCCGGCGGGTACCGGCCCGGCACGGGGAGGGGGCGGCCGGCAGCGGCAGCCTCGGGGCTGCTTGCCCTGGCACGGGGAGTGAGATGGGGGCGGTGTTGAAAGCACGTCTCGACCGTGGCGCCGTGCCCCCCGGCTGCCGTCCCTCGCCCGGGGCGGCGGGTAGGACGTTACCGGCTCTCGGGAGGGCCGGGTGGCTCTGCAGTCGCCGGTCCCTTCTCTTAGGGGAACGGGCGGGTGGGAGCGCGGCTCCTCCGGGGGCCCAGCCCTGCCATTTCCACCCCGAACGCCAACCCCCCGCCGCTGGCTCCCACGCGGGCAACAGGATGCCCGCGGGGCGCTCTGGGCCACCGGCCCGGCCGTCCCGGCGCCCTCCCCGCCTCGGTGCCCTCCCCCCGGTGCGGGGCGAGAGGCGGAGCCGGCGCGGCCGCCGCCTTTATCTGGCGTGCCGGCGCGGGGGGTGGCACTGGGGAGCACCTTGTTTTAAGATACGCGCTATAAATACGGCGCCGGAGATGGGAGCGCAGCCACGGGCGGAGGCAGGCTGAGGTCGCGGCGTCGAGCGGCTCCGGACCACGGTGGGTGCATCTTCTCCCCCCGCTGCGGCTCGGTGCCGCGGCTGGGGGCCGCTTGAATTTTAATCTACCGGCCTGGTGGGGGGCTGTCTTCCCCTCGGACACCCTCCCCCAGCCCCGCAGCACGCCTGGCTCTCGAGAGTAGCTGCGGGATTTTTTTTTTTTCTTGCGTTTGCAGGGAGGGGAGCGCCAGCAGCAATCCCCGGCGGCTGCACCGGGTACCCCGGGTGACCGCTGAGGGGGGGATGGGGCGGAAAGGCGAAGAAAAGGGATGGGGAGGGGAAGCCTAAAAAAGGAGATGGGCCCGAGGATAAAGGCGGTGGTGAGGGAGGAGGAGACGGCGTCGGAGGGAGGGGACGGGACGGGAAGGGAAGGCGGGCTGGGGGGAGGGAAGGAGGAAGAGAGAGCAGCCCCTAACCCGGCATCTGCGGCCGCCTCCCTGCAGGACTCTCTGGCGAGCAGCCGCCGAGCCCAGCCCGGGGTGGAGGGCGCCCGGTGCCGCTAGCGAGGAGGAGGTCGCCGCCGGAGGAGCCCCGCATTCCGAGCCGCCTCGCTGAACCCGCCTTCCCGGCCGCCGGCATGATGCAGATCTGCGACTCGTACAGCCAGAAGTACTCCCTCTTCAATGCCATGAACCGCTTCATCGGCGCCGTCAACAACATGGACCAGACGGTGATGGTGCCCAGCCTGCTGCGCGACGTGCCGCTGCTGCTGGAGGAGCTGGATGCGGCGGGCACCGTCTGCCCGCAGCCGGACGCCGCCCTGCCGCCCGGCGACCCCGGCGCCTTCTTCTCCCGCCGGGACATGTACAGCCATTACATGCTGCTCAAGTCCATCCGCAACGACATCGAGTGGGGCGTGGTGCAGCCGCCGGCGGGCGAGGAGGCGGCCCGCAAGAAGGACAAGCTGGGCGGCGGTGCCGCCGAGGAGAGCGAGGGGGAGGAGGACCTGGAGAAGCAGTTCCATTACCACCTCAGCGGACTCCACTCGGTCCTCTCCAAGCTCACCCGCAAGGCCAACGTCCTCACCAACAGATACAAGCAGGAGATCGGCTTCAGCAGCTGGGGGCAGTGAGCGCCGAGGGGGGAGCGGGGAAATGGGATCCCGGCGCGGCGGGAGCGGCGCGTCCCCGCCCGGCGCTGCTGCCGCGGCCGCGGTGGAGGGCAGCGCCCCGGGGCTGGGGCTCCTCTGGGTGCTCCCAGGACTGCAGCCGCTTTTCTATCAACGCGCAAGCCAGAGAGAGATGTAAATTAATCAATACTAGTTTATTAATTATTTTTTTCCCACCTCCTTTTTCTTTTTTNTTTTTTTTTTTTTTTTTTTTTTACTGTACAGTCTGGGGCGAGCGGTTGCTGTACCTCCCCGCGTGGGGAGGCAGGACACGTACGTGTACGAGGTGGTGGCGTAGGTGGCAGATAGGAGGCTCAACATAAGCCGATGAATGTAACAAAACTGGCATAAAATTGCTTCTGTTACCCGGGAGGGAACTCAGTGGGCTAAGGAGCATCCCTCTGTCATGGGATGGATGGCAAGTCCCACGGTTGTACATGTGCTGGAGTTTATTTAAAACTTTTTTTACTCAGATGTAGAGTATATTCTAAAATAAATGCAAATGTATTAACTAAAAGTGACTTAAACTTTTTGGTATGATTCATGTTTCTTAAATGATACTTTTGACATCTGGAATTCTTCTACTAAGTTATTTCCAGAGCTGCCTTACTAGACACACAAATCTCTGCGTGTGCAAGAGTATTTTGTGGCTTTTTTTTTTTTTTTCAAAGGGAGCAATTAGGTAGTGATGATAACTCGGCATATCTAAAATGGATGAATGACCCTATTAGCTGCACCGTACATGGCCTGAGTTTTGGTAAACTGTTCCCAACTGGCCAGTCCAATTGCCCTGTTTGAATGCTGCCGTGAAGGTCAGTGCCTCTTTTAACAAAATCAGAGAAGATCCAGTCATCGTTATTTTGCAGGCAGCGATTCATGGATGTTGGAGCAAAGCCTAGGAATGACTCTTGCTTTTTTTGGGAAGTATCTTAATGTGCCGTGGGGAGCTCTTTTCTCTCCCTCTGAGTAGTTCTGGGATACTTGCTTCCTGCATCTCCTACATTAGCTGCTTTCCTCTGTAATCCTTCTTGAACACCAGGAATTAATTGGTTTTCTGTTATCCAAATTGTATTGGTTTCTTTCTCTCTGCACTTTTTTTTCATTTGCTGAAGTAATGTGCCTCGGAATTGGGTGTCTATATTGTGTTCTAATACTAAAAGTGTACTTATTGATTACAATACAATGTGTGCATATCACAGAGGATAACCATTTAATAAATTTGTACATCCTTCCATAATGTATGAAGTTTTGTTCTCAGGCACTGAGATGACAAGTTTGTAGACATGGCCTTATACTGAAACTTAATTTTATATTATTGCCATCAAATTTCAGGCTTGCTTGTTTTGCCCCCCCTTTTTACTTTTTTTCCTATATAGAGATTTTTTTTCTCTCAGCTTTATGGGTTATTTTGCTTAAATTCAGATATTCCCTTGCAATTTGGTTTTCAGCTGAACTGTTAGAACACCATAGTAAAGCAAGAACACTCCAGACGTGCCAGTTGGCAGATGTTTGTATGGTTAAAACAATCATCCTACATGTATGTTTAAAAATACATATTTTAGAAGGTTTTTCCTTCTAGGGTAAAGAAGAACTTTGTAAGGCAAGATGATTTTTTCACTTGGCAATGCTTGGTCTTTTCCTAATGTTTTTAACTCTTCTTCCCCTTCCCCCTTGGGAAGATGCCAGGAAAAAAAAATCAGGAATAAGGAGAGGGATTACCCTGGTTTCCTAACATGTTACCTTGCCAGTCTTGCTGTAGTCTTAACTAATGTAATGCAAAAGATATGATGCCATGTGCTGGGCAGTGAAGCTTTGTTCTCCTGCAAGTGAGGGTGAGAGGGAGAACCTGTTCTGCTCCCTTCTGCCCTGTGCTCAGATGGCTGAAAACCACGTTACAACCTCTGCTAGGCAGCCCTGGGTAAAACCTCAGAAGCAGCTCATGCAGTTTCAGCAGCGTTCCTTCTGCACTCCTGGTAATTTCTCCTGGCACGGCTTTAAACAATGCTGTTTGAATGTTGCACAAGAGACAACGTGGTGCTGATTTAACCTATGGGCAACATTAGAAAAATAGTGTTACGTTAGTACAGTATCACCATAAATATCGCATCCATTCCCTTTGCATCCTAAAGAAAGATGAGAAAAGTTTCCGTGAAAGAGCAGCTAAAAAGTAGCGCAGTTTGGCAGCCGGGGTGGCATTTCCTTACAAGTAAAGCTTTGGGTAACAGGAGGTTGGATGATACTGTGACTCAAGGCTTTGCCTTGCCTGAGTGACTAACCCGCAATTGCTGAACAGCACATGGCTCCTCTGCAGGGCCCGGCCACATGGCTGGCAGCAGCCCAGTAATCCCAGTTCAGCTGCAGCAGAAACTGCTGAGACTCAACATCAACAGGCCAGCAAATGAGACACCGTCGCCTTCCGCCTAGGACTGGCTTTAGCATTCCCCGTTTTCAAGGTCATAGGAGAGGTTTGGGGCTCTGGGATCAAGAAAGCGCTCTCGTGATGCACAGAGGGGAGGAAAACAGCAGGTAAAAGCAGGGGTGTATTTCTCATGCAAAGGTAAAACTAGGGGTATATTTGTCATGCAAAGGACAAGGGACGGGACTTGGCTGTTGGCTGCTGTGGAAAACAGCCTGGCCTCAAAGGTGGGGTAGTCAGGCAATTCAGTAAATGCCAGCTCCTGACATTGCAGTAGACAAAGATGAGGTTGCAGAGTCTTAAAACTCAGATTTTATACGTTAGATGCTGAATTGGGGAAATTTCCATTAGTGGTGCTATATAATACAGTGAGGTTTATTATTAGGAGTTATATTTTCTTTTGAAGGACTCGATCATTTTAAATGCTCCTATTTGGATACCGAGTTCAGCAAACCTTTAGTCTGCTCCAATAAAATGCTTCTGATACTGGTAAGTGGTGATGACAAATTACATCGGTCTAACGTAAAAGTATCTTTATGATGCCAAATACTTTGATAAGTGGCTTTATCTCCGAGCCACATGTGAACAACAAGACAACTTGCTGAACTACTATAACTGTGCACAAACTGTGAAAAGCAGTTGTTGTTTTTACCTCGCTTAAAGGAAATAGACTCAATACACAGTAAGGCAGACATAGAAGAGTAATAAATAATGAGATTCAAAACAGTTTCCACTTACAAATTGATTACAGCAGAAGGTTATGTTACAGCCAAGGAGCATCAAGGACATTGCTCATGGAATGCACCAGTTAATATATAAAAGTGTCCATTATAGTTTATGAGTCAACTCTTATTTTTGTGTATACAAAAGGAGAGCAAATGGCGAAGAGGAGGAAGCCAAGCTCTCAGGGCATCTATATGGGTATATATATGTGTATAAAAAAGGGCATTTGGGATGGGCATGAGTTCCATGGGAAGAGCTGACTGCTGTCCTGGATGGATGGCAGGTCTGTGCTGGGTTATGTGTGCATTTCAGGAATCCTATCCGCCTCTGGCACCATGAGGTTTTCTCCATTCCCCTCCAGAAGTGGACCACCGTGTCCCTTTCCACCCAGGAGCAGATTAAAAGTCTGAAATCAGTATCTCCGTACCCACTGGGATGAAACCCACCTGCTGCAGCCCCTTGTGCTGGGTGGGCTGCGCTTCCCCTCTGCCTCCTTCCCTGTGCACAAGCCCTTCTGCTGCTGCAAAGGCTGAGTCAGGCTGGGTTGTCATCTCCCCACTTTCCCTCTGAAAGCTTTTTCTTGCAGAAGGTTTTAAATAGATCAAGATATCCGTGTTTCGTGGTTTGTTTCCCCCGCCACCACCACCACATAGGCTCTTGCACCAAGACCAATGAGTCATCAGTAATGGGCTCTGCTTAAAGATGCACTGCTGTTTGTGGCCAGATGGAAGGTTATACTAGGTTTTAATCGTTATGGAGCTAAGCTCTGCACCCTGTTCTACCAGGAAAAAAATAAAAGTGGGAAAAAGAAAGGGATAGAAAGCTTCTCCTGTTTGTGCCTATTGGTTTGGTACACAGCTTATCTCTTTGTGGAAAAGTCTGCAGTGATTTTCTCCCACAAGACTTACTTCCCTGAAGCACCGAGTATGGGAGGGGATTGTCTGAAGTACTGCTTTTTATTATTTATATCTTTAGACTTTATATCTTTTTATTATTTATATCTTGCTAACAGTGTGCTAGGTACTATATTCCAAAGACCTTAAAGATCTTAGGTGATAATATACACAGGAAAAAAAGAAGACCGTGATGGGTTATAACCTGCTGTAAACTCTGAGGAGAGTGCAAGCAAGGTGACAATTGCAAGAGCAGTTCCGGCTTTGCATGTGTTTTTCTGTTATTTGTTATTGTCACCTCTAAACAAGCAGAAATACCCAAACGCATTAGTTCTGATATTGCAAAATCGTTTTCCTTCCAGACCACAGACTTGCATGACAAGTTTGGGTCAAAATTAGTTTTAAGGAATCAAGTTATAAACTCCTGTCCAAAAGGAAATTTGCAAATAGGAGTGCAGTAATTGTGTATCTTCTTGTTGGTGGCCAACTGCTGGAACTGACAATGTATAAAAAGTAATATTCCTTCCCCATTGAAACACACTCATACTTATTTGACCTGAAGTGGTGGAATGAGGAAAACACCTTCTAGTATTTGTGCTCTTGAATTTTGTTCTGGAAGAGATGGCAGAGAAAAAGCTTGGAGAGCTTAGAGAGAAAACAGGTACCTCTGTATTAAACCACAAAAGCAGTAAATGAGCTTGCCTCGTGGTGTTTGTAAGGTTTGTCATAGTACTAATTAAAGCTTTGTATCTTTTCATCACATTTATCTGCATACGTCTGATTCTAACATTCTTTCTTTTTGTTCTGGCCTGGTTTACCTTAGCAACTCTGGGTTAGAAACAGCGGGGTCAATGTCCCACAGGCACAGACGCACCACTTATGACTAGCTGAGCCCTTTAAAGTGCATCTCCCTTTTCATCTGTATTTGAACTGAGAAGATGGGCAGAGCACCTAAAGCCGTGATTCGGAGTATAACGCAGCAGCATGGCGACCCCTTTGCTGAGGGACTGCTGCTTGGTCATTGACATGTGTGCTGGAGCATGGAGAGAGATGCAAAGTGAAACTTTCCTTAAGGGATTTCCTCTAGATAGTGCTGTGGTGGGGAGAGAAAAAGGCAATGGGGAGGTTTCTCACCCCATAACCAATGTGTTTTTTCTCTGGGAGCGAAGAAGGGGAAATGATGGAGCATCCTTTCACCCCTCCTGAGCAGGAGTGCTGGTGCCCATACACAAAGTCTTTCCACCACACTCGTGGCAGAAAAGATGCATTTGAGGTCCAAGCTAACAGCTTTATCAAAACTCCTGGGAGTTGACAGATTGAAGACTTGCCAAGTCAACACTCGTCTGCCAACAAGCAGATGTTGCATGGATGGAGGCTGTTTCAATGCAGACGTTAGATATGTTAGATAGATTATACCCTTCCCACTTTTTTGATGGGTCTGTAGGAATCCTGACCAGTCAGCTGTTTTCATTTATACCGTGCTTGGAGGAGATTTTATGGGAATGCAGGAGTGATTTTTTTTTTTTTTTGTATGTGAAGAAATCATTTTAGCTCTCAAATATTTCTGTGTAACATTCTGCTCCCCTCATCTCTTTTGCAGTTATATGATCTAAATGCAGGCCCAAGGAGACACAACGTCCTAATTAGACGTACCTCAACAAAAGCATTTTTTGAAGTTTTAATATCTGTGCTTCCGTGATACTGAATTTCGTCTTACTTACATTTGAAATGGCTTCTCTAGACTTGTCATCTTAAAGAGGGGAATGAGCATCCTCCCCTGGAAATCTGGAACTGAAATCTGGTTTTCTTCAATTTTTAGGTGGGATAAGCAACCTACAGAGCTTCCTGCACTCTGCACCAAGTTGGTTCACATTTCACCCTTATTATCAGACTATTTGGAACGGGGAATGTACTTCTTGAGCCTGATTGTGTGCCACTAACTGAAGAGTTATGCAGATATGCACTACTTGGAGTATATTGACAGGTATTTTACATTTTTGCAGGGCTAGTTACAAAATTGCTCATTTAGAGTGCTGAAGCTAGAAGCTGACAAAGCTGCCAACTCCATACGGTTATCAGACATGCTAACCACAGAGGAGCCGGGCCACTTGAGGAAAGTGCCACAGCCTTTCTTTGAGCCAAACATCTATCGACCTCACACAGATTTTTTTTACCTGAGTACCCACCAGTGGGTGATACACAAGGTTGCTCAAGCCACCTGCCTTGCTTCTTGCTTTCCCACTGTGCTGTCCATCCCCTTCTCCTCACGTACTCTTTCTTCGTTCCCTGAAGGCTGTTTCTCCTATGGACTTGACCCTGTGTCCTTCTCAATTCCCTTTCCCATCTCTCCGAGATGTTTCCTCCCTGAAATTCCTGATTTCATCCTGATTCAATCTGCTTTCGTCACCCAGATAGGTCTCAGTTTTGAACTGAACTGTAATTGGTAATAAGAGTGTATCACATGATTTCATGATATTTCTTTGTCTGAATAATTTAATTAAACCTGGCTTCTTTTATTAACCTGTTATTTTACATGTGGAGGCACTGCTTTTTTGAAAATGTTCTAATAGTGATGGCTGATCACCAATCCATACTTGGAGAAACATCCAAGTGCCTAAATAACTGTGCTGAAGGCAGAGCCAACAATGCAGAAAGCCAGTTTCTGCTGCTAATGTGTGCCGTGCTCATCTTTTGATGTGCCCTAATAATTGCCATTAGTATTAATTGCAGTGTCACACTCATGCTGAGACGAAAACACACCGTGCAGTGAGTCTGTACAGCGACAAGGAAAAGCAAGGGAGCTGGCAAATCATGGCCTTTGCATTTATGATACTGGATTTTGTATTCAAGTTCAACATAATGCAAAAAAAATGCCTCATATAAAGAAGCTGAAAAGTCTGGTTTTGATGAAAGAGATGGTGGGTTTCTTTCAGCTTTCACTGGTATGTTTAGGACGATATTTAGTAAAGACTAAAATAATTCCTCATCTAGGTGAATGTAGACATCTAAGTCTTATGTTTAAAACCAAACCAAGGACACACATAATATTTTTGAAGGGTTATGTATTTTAAGACCCAGAGATGGCTGTTTCTTGACTGGCTTAAGCCTATGCAGTGCTGAGATGGCTGGTCTTGTCCCCTGTCCCCCACCCCTGGCCCTGCAAACCCACAGTTTCTGTTGTGCTGGCACCACTATTCATGCAGTGATGGAGTTACCAGACCAGGGAGCTGATCCAGCTGAAAGTTAGAATAGGAAAAAAGCTTTCAGCGTTACTAATTCCCTCATTCAGCAGAAGGTGTAGCTGCATTAGCTGCAGGGCCAGTGTGGAGGAAGGGTTGGGAACAGCCTGCCAGGTGGCAGAGCGGGGCCTCCCCTCTTGGCAGCCATTTTCACATAGAGTAGATTAAGCAGATTGTGAAAGTCTCATCTGAGCCCCATCTTCCAAAGAGATGTGTATGCTGATGAGTTTGAGTATCGCTGAAACCAGCTGTTCAAGCTGAGATCCTGAGCAGGGCTTGAGGATGACAGTGTGGGCTGGTGTGCCACCTCACCCCAAAGCCTGCTGTCCCTGGGGTCCCTGTGCTGTCCTCTCTGTGGCTGGGAGCGAGACCTGGCGAGGCGGCATGAGCTGCTTGGTGCAAGCACTGAGGAGACAGGGCTGGTTACACCTCAGCCCTCTGGCACTTGGATGCCTCCATCCCCTTGTGGTGGCCGTGTGCTGGTTTGACTGAGAGTGAGTTCATTTTCTTCACGCAGTTAGAAACCTTCCTTTTTCGTAGCTAGCACAGGCATTGTTTGGATTTAGTTTGAGAACAAGAAAACACCCTGGGACAGAGTTAATATTTTTAGTTGCTGTTGTCTGGGAGCCAAGGCCTCTGAGCTCTGCCCACAGGTGTGAGGCAGCTGGGAAGGGGGGCATGGACGGGGCAGAGCTTGACTGACATCCAGACTGATCAAAAGGAGTATTCCATCCCATTAGCATCGCACTTCGTATTTAAGGAGAGTCAGGATCTTCTGGCTAGCTCTTTGTCAGAGCCAGGACAGAGACCTGTTGGGGGGAGTTCTGTTTGGGGCTTTTGTTAGTTTGGCCTTTTGCCATCCTGCCATTTTGCAGAGGCCTCTGGGATTTTCTGCCTTTTTCTCTCTTCTCTCTCCAGGATCAGCTGTTCGGGACCAGGTGCTGCTGCCTGGGACTGGCTGCTCAGTGAGGACTGAGTTCATGAGGAGTTGCATTGAGTATCCCTTATTTTATATTCTATTTCCATTCTATATATAGTAGTAGTAGTCTACTAGTGTTATTTTGTTATTTTACTATTTTATTTATATCAATCCACAAGTTTCTCCTTCTCTTTCAATTCTCTCCCATATTTGGTGCGGTGAGGAGGGGAGTGAGCAAGTGGCTATCGTGATTATATTGCTAGCTTGGGTTAAACCACAAAAGACAATCAGCAAGAGGAGATGCTTCCCTGTGGTGTTCAAGAGCGAGATACTCGGCTCCTTCAGAGCACAGCCGAGAGCGATGCTGCTGCCCTGCCGCAGCAAGGGGAGGCCAGTGCGAAGTGCTGTGTCCCAGCTCCCTGCAGAGCACTCAGAAGGTGTTATGGGACAGTGATGCTGAGTACACCATGGTGGCAATTACACTTGGTAGGGAAGGCTTTTATATTTGTGGAGTGCATGGGAGGGAAAGAGAGAAGAGCGGCGGGAGCACTGGGTTTGGGCTGTGTGCAGGCACCAATGCACAATGAGCGCAAGGACTTGATGCAGGGACGGGAGTCCGGGACTCATCCTCCCTGAGAGCTCCCTCAGCATGAAGTCTCTCTTCCTCTCTAATTAAAGGATGCCATGCAAAATAAGGCTGTGACCAGAGGGCTGAGAGCCAGGAGAACAGGTTGCTCCTGAAGGGACTGGAACCGCTCTTCAAGGAACTTTGAGAGGTGAACTTGAAGCCACACGGGAGATTGAAAATAAGGTCTCTGCTAGCCCTCAAAGTTGCTTCTGTTTAAAAAGGCAGAGCATTTTGTGGGGAGCCCTTCTCAGCAGACATGCTCCCAGACCACTGACAAGGCTGAAGCTATTTCTCTCGGGGGCTGTGATTTAGAAGAGTGCAGATTTCGGCATGGTTGTCTTCTCTGGCTCAGCTTGCCTTCTTCAGGAGGCTAAGCTACAGGAACAAGCAGACTTCTCTTTCTTCCACATCGTTGTGTAAGGTGAAGTTCTCTAGTGCTGCTGCTGCAACCGGAACAGGTGGAGAGCTGAGGGAGACAGCCTCTTCCAGCAAATTTAGCCTGAATGTCTCTGCTGGGTAGGCAGCACTGCATGGTGATGGCTTTCCCAGCCAGCCTTCCTCTTGTCCCCTCCCTGTGGCAATGGAGTCTTGCCATGCCCTGCTCCACCTCCCCTCATCTTTTCCCTCCCTACTCTTAGAGCAGCGGCCTGGAAAACACAGGAGGGTGCAGGCAAGAGCCTGTGCCATCAGGGAAGAAGAGGAGGGATTGCCTGTTGAATTTGCCAGGAGATGCTACCTTCATGGGACGGGAGAGCAGAAAGGAAGCTGCTGTAGTGGGAACAAGGGTGCTAATCCAGAGAGCTCTTCTGAACTGATTTCTCTCCCCCAGGTCCTGAAGTCAGCCTTGTCTAATACGTGAACTATTTCTGAAAAAGGTGCCAAGCAGTTCAGTGCTTGCAAGAATAAGGTGCTTTTGTCAGGCTGTAAACAACATTTTAGAACGTTGAGAGCCTTGGTGTGAAAGCACAGATAACTACATTGTTTTGCACTGTCGTGGCTTAGTGACTGAAGGGAATGGCACAAAAAGCTTTATACTTTGAAGTTAAATGTTTTTATTCTGCCTTTGCATCCTTTACCAGATCTCGGACCTCGATCAGTGCCTAGATGGATGTTGTGATCCCCAATTTGCCTGGCAGTCCCCGGGAGCTGCTACACAGGGCAGGGAGCCGCTGTGGAGCGCTGTGTGACCCTGGCCAGCCGTCCTTCAGAGGGGAAGCAGGAGGCAGGGGAGGATGTGGTTCACCAGGCCCTCGTCTGACACGGAATCAGCATGTAGGGCAAGGAAGACGCCTTAAGGTCCACAGTGCCCTTTTGGTCTGCATGTACATAATGACTTACCCGGAAAATCCTGGAGAGAAGTTCCCATCAGATACATGGCTCAGGGCCCTGACCCATGGGCTGAACCAAGCCGTCTCATGGGGTGAGGATGGTGATGTTGATTATGTTGGTGCTGATGGCGGTGGGAGCCTGCCCTCTGCAGCAAGGACTGGGGTTCAGAGGCTACCATGCTGGCTCCTTCCTCTTCCTCTCCTGGCTCAGTGGCCAGGGGACAGCTCCAGGTGTAAAGATTTCCTCCACGAAAGCTATGCTGGGTAGAGACTGGCTGTCAGATTCTGAAGCACTTGCTGCTTTTGACTGTGTGTTTTGGACAGGATCCCTTTCCATCTGCATTGACGCAACTCTTGTTTGTACACATAATTTTAAGAAATGATTTCCCTTCCTCCCTGATCCTTTTAATATTGTGTAGCAGCTAAAAGTGGGGAAGAGAGACTGGCACCATATGACCAACCAGCTGTCTGTGGACTGTCAGAGCATATTGTGGGGAACACAATGTGACTACCTTTGATGCCTGATCACTCAGTCTCTGTTGGCTAAGCTATACCCTGCCTTTTTTTAAATTCAGTTACCCTAAATGTCACATCTGGGTCTGTGCGTGGTTAATGTTGCAGTATTTTGAGTAAAAAAAAAAAAAAAAAAAGGTAATGTAGTAAATCTCCAGTGGATGGTTAACTGTTGTAGAGCAATGTGTTCACTTTTCTTTGTTTCCCTTTTCTAAATTGGTTTTAAAAGACCTTTGCTACAGCCTCAAGGTAGCAAACAGAAGTTATTAGGACTGAGAATACAGAAGAATGTGGAGCAAATCTAAGTATAGATGCCACATGTTGATTGATGTCAGAGAGATGGTGAGTTGTCTTTGACCCCAGCCCTGTCAGTNAGTGGATGGTTAAGAGCCCCTTCCTAGAAAAGCAACATGACTCATGCTCTCTGAGCATCTACTCCCAAGTCATCCTTTCTGTTGTAGAGCAATGTGTTCACTTTTCTTTGTTTCCCTTTTCTAAATTGGTTTTAAAAGACCTTTGCTACAGCCTCAAGGTAGCAAACAGAAGTTATTAGGACTGAGAATACAGAAGAATGTGGAGCAAATCTAAGTATAGATGCCACATGTTGATTGATGTCAGAGAGATGGTGAGTTGTCTTTGACCCCAGCCCTGTCAGTTTTCTCTGCAGAGGAAACACAAATGCATTTTTAAATGCATTTTTAAAGTCTTTTCCATTATTTGTGAATAGCAAGGATATACGAAGACATATAAGTATCCTTCAGTTTCCACTAGGAAATCAAGATGCTCTTATGGAGGGAAAGAAAAGCATCCCAAGGTGCACCAAGAACATAGTGCATGATCTGCCGCTTCTGCTGGGGTCCCCTCAGTGCCCTGCAGTGGGGAAAGGCGGGTTGTGGGCACCGGGAAAAGCTTTTCTCTGTGCCACTTGAGGCATTTATTGCACAAGGGCTTTCCTGAGGATGCCTCCTAAACTGTGCTCTCTGACACAGCCGGTCTTCAGAACGGTGTTAGGCATAAGCTCTCCAAGTTGAAGTTTGATGTGTGGAGGTCCCCAAGAGATTGATCCAAGAAGGGGAGATGTTCTTTCAGGAAAGAGAAAAAAGTCCTTTCATTGCTAATCAGATGGAATTCTAATTTCTAGGAAGATACACTTTCTCTGAATTCGCAGACCTGAGTTCCCCCAATATAGAGATGACAGTATTACACACTGTTACTTTGCCAGCAGACATACTGCCTGAGTTACTCAGAAATATGTTGTGTTTTATCTGACAGGTGGTAAAAACATGGTCTGCTGTATTTCTCTTTAGCAGTCTGATTTTTAGTCTTCTGAGGTACACTTCTATGCATTGACCTATTCAAAGATGATAGGTTCTCGTAAAAACTATATGATGATTGTTATTGATTTTTACCAATAATATGGGATTTTTTGTCTGTCCCTTCTTCCTTTCCTCTTGCATTATTTATACTGTGATCCTTTTTCATCTTGTGCACATCAAAATGATGATCTTTCTTCCCAAACTACACATTGCTGGTTTTGAAGCCTACTGATTTTTGCAAACAATTTTCCAGCTATTATTTTAGGGTTGTAATTCATCTGAATGGACATAGAATTATTGTATTTTCCTTTTCGCAGATATTTCACTGAATTTATGGAAGTCTGTGGAAAAAAACACTATATTAATTCAGCATTAAAAACTGGGATTAGGCCATGCAGCTGGTGTCATGTTGTACCTGCTGCAAAGCTGCAACATGGCAGAAAGAGTTGCTAACTACACCACCTGGAGTAGAAAGTTTGAGTAATCAAGACAGAGGAAATGGTAAGTAGCATATGAGTAGAGTTGTTCATTATTTCCATCTTGGCTCATGCTGTAGGAAAGGAAGAGAACTGAAACCTGCAGAAACCTAATTCTGGTTGCAAGAAGATCATAGCAAATACACGTAATTTATTGATGATGGCCTTAAAGAGCTGTGATGGCTAGATAAGTCAAGGCAGTTCTAACTTACTAGTACCATTTATTTAACAGAACACAGCTGATTTCAAATTTGTTGAATTAGGAGATTTTGAATTACATTTTCGATGATACTGTTTTTGCTTTATTTCCCAGAATAGCACAGATGTTTGGGAGAAGCAGTGGCTATGGGAAAATTACTTTCTTATGAACTATGAGAAAGAAATAGCTGAGATCATGATGGGTGGATCCTTCTTTACCCTAGTCTCTAGGCCAGCCTTCCAGAATAACCCCCGCAAGGAGTGCCAATTTGTTTTAGTGAAATACGTATTTCAAGGGAGATCCTGATTACAAAGGAGAAGATCATGTTTTGGGTAACATGGGCTTCCCCTGATGCCCCTTTTTGTTCCCCTGTCTTCTGCAGTCCTCTCTCACATCTGGTTTGTTTTGGTTTTGTTTTCGTTTGCTCATTCCCTGTCAATCTCTCTTCTCCTAGAGGTCTGTTTCTGCTCCTGGGGAGTTTAGTCTCAGTCTTTCCATTGACTTAGATGACATTACATCAGGCCCCATGTCCTCTTTTAGGGTAGAGAGAGAGACAGTAAAGCTCTCTTGCATTTAACAGGGTAAGTGCTAACTACAGTTTTCTGTAACCTGCATCCCTGACTCTATTCCTCCAGAATAGACAGGGAGGGGCACAGAGGGAAGAGGCAGAACTACTGAAAAAAAAAAAAAAATAAGGCATACCAGCCTTTTCAACATAGTTTGGAAAGGAAGGGGAAGGGAACAAGATAGATCTTAATCTTAATATACATTACTTGCTCACATAACAACAGTGGTGGGTGTGGACTGGAAAGCTCAGTAGCTGACTAGATGGTAGATTAGGCAGATTGTTTGCCTTGAGATGGATAGATGTGAAAAGAGCAGGAAGATATGAGGAGTGGCTGGAGCAGGAGGGTGTGAGGTGGGCAATAGAAATAAAAGTTCAAGCAAGGTGCAGAGAAGAAGGAGATGGAAACAGGAACCAGGATGGGGAGGACAGACAGAGAACGCAGGGAAAAAAAAACAAAGGTGGGAAGATGAAAGCTGTGGGAGTCAATCCAGCTCCTATTAAAGCTGACAGCGTTACTCTTTAGAGATAGTAGACTTGGCTCATAGGGAGATTTTGAAACAGGACAGAAGAAGGAAAGGAGGACTGGTAGACAAAAGGCAGGTGAAAAGAGCAAGGAGAAGGAATATGCTGAAATGGAAATACAAAAGTCTGTTGAAAATGAACACAGGGAAGTGTGATTTATACATAGAAAATATGCTGGAAAAGAGAAGGGAGATTGAAACCAGAGCAAAGAAAAATGCATGAGATCATTTTGTGATTTCAGATTTCCATCCTAGGGGACATGAGATTCCCGGCTACAGAGCTGAGGCATTGAAAAAACCCTGTGGCACATGTGAAGATGTGCAGGGGAGAAAATAATTACAAATGATAAAACGTATGATTTTATTCAGATTAGATATGATTTCGCTTTCTTCTTACACTTAATATTCCAGAAGTGGAGCAGGCTGGTGAAGCATGTTGGGGGACTGGGTAGGGAAGATGAGGAGTAGCACGCAAATGGGCTAATGACAACATAGCTTGCTACTAATCTGTGTCTTGATGTTGATTAATGTCTAAGGAAATGAAAGCTTCGACTGAAGCTCTTCCTGAAACTGGGGCACTATGAGGTCTGTCTCCATTGTGGTTTTATGGCATGTGGGTTCCTGCCAGTGACGTGTGACCTTGTGCTTTGGTATTCACCCCAGGGACAGCATCGAATACCCAGTGCCTGTTCCCAAACCTGCAGAAGTTGGGTATCTCTGGCTGTATCTGGACTGCAAAACCCTGCGAGCCCCTGCATTCCTGGGTCCCACGGCCTTACTCTCACCCCGTGTGGGGGCAAAACATAGCCAAATGTCGGTGGCCCTGCCCCCTCCAGCCCCAGGATCTGGTTTCTGGAGGAGGGAAATGTGCACCCAGGCCATGTGGCACACTCCACTGGGTGTGCCACCTCCGTGGTTGCTTAGCCCAGCAGGTAAGTGCAGTCAGAAGTACCAGCTCCAGTGTCAAACCTGAGTGAAGTGGGCTGGTGGATTCAGAACTTGGCAAGCGAGATCCAGGCATTCGTGCATGCACAGAGCAAAACCATGTGGACTTTTTTTCTTTTTTTTTCCCTTGGAAATCAAGCTTAAAGCAAGGTTGTTGATTGGGCGTCCTTTGCAGAAAGAGAAGACAGCAGCAGGCTGTCTGTTGAGGGAGAGCGAGCTGCATGGGCCGTATGGGGTGCTCCTCCCGTGCCTACACCTGGGAGAAAGCAGGTCCCAAACCTCTGGGGGATTCATGGTGCAGGAAAGCTGGGTGCCTGAATGCCTCCGGGGCGGGCACTGAGACCTGCCTGCTGCCAGCTGGGTGAGGTCCCTGCAGTGCTGTGAGCTGGGACGAGGGAATACTCGCTCCAAAATGTAAGCGGGAGCCCCTTGGTTTTGCTCTGACTGCCTCTCCACCCCTCCAGGACTAAATCAGCAGCCTGCGGTGTAAAGGCACTGGCTCCCACTTGCTGCAGTCACGCAGGGAGTCCCAGGGGACTCACTGCCACCGGAGTGGGGCAGAGCTGCCCAAACAGCCACAGCAGGGCTGGCGATCTGAGAAATACTACCCTGCCCCTCGATGCTGCAGGGACTGGCAGCACAACTGGTTTCATAGAATCATAGAATCATTTTGGTAGGAGGAGATCCTCAAGATGATCAAGTCCAGCCATTAACCTAACACTGGCACTAAAACATGTCCCTAAAAACCTAATCTACAGGTCTTTTAAACTCCTCCAGGGATAGCGAGTCAGCCACTTCCCTGGGCAGCCTGTTCCAGGGCTTTACAACCCTTTTAATGAAGAAATTTTTCCTAATATCCAATCTAAACCTCCCCTGGCACAACTTGAGGCCATTTCCTCTTGTCCTATCACTTGTTACTTGGGAGAAGAGACCAACCCCCTCCATGCTACAACCTCCTTTCAGGCAGCTGTAGACAGCGATCAGGTCTCCCCTCAGCCTCCTTTTCTCCAGGCCGAACAGCCCCAGTTCCCTCAGCCGCTCCTCACCAGACTTGTGCTCCAGACCCCTCACCAGCTTCATCACCCTCCTCTGAACTCTCTCCAGCACCTCAATGTCTTTTTTGTAGTGAGGGGCCCAAAACTGAACACAGGATTTGAGGTGGGGCCTCACCAGTGTGGAGTACAGGGGTACGACCCCTGCCTTGGTTCAGAGGGAAACCTCCCCTAACGAGGGGGACATTTGTGTTGAAATGAGGTGGTTTTCCATGTGCTCTGTCTCCTTGCCTATGCATTTCCATGACACGAGCAGGGTTTGCTGAGATTATTTTATTTTTCTCTTCGGTCTCATAGCAGGCATCGATGAAACTGGTATACATAGCATCACTGCCTGAGCTCCCTGTGCCCAACCCAAAGCTTAAAGCATATCCTCGACAGAAAAATAGGGTCTTAGGAAAACAGGATCCATAGCTTTAAGAAGCCAAGTAGATTTGTGGTGACACACTTTCAAGAAAGAAATACAATCAGATAAATATAGTCAGTGTCTATATAAAGTGTATACAAACCCTGGTTACAAACTTCCCAAAGCAAATTCCCCTCTTCTTGTAGTGTCCCTTCCCGCTGCATCAGACAGGACCCCTGGCCCTTCCAGGTGTAGCCCCTGAGAATGGCAGAAAACAGCTACCTGACTCCTCAAGGTTTCACCGCTGTCCTAGAGAGTTTGCCGTAAGGTAGGATATGGGAATTCGACCCTCAGATCTTTTTTAAACTTGCGAAATAAAGATGTGTGGGGTTTCGGCCACAGCCACCCACAGTTTCAGATCCCTTCATGTTTTTTCCTGGGCCATTGCAGCTGTATGCGCAGCACAAATTCCCCAGAGCTGGAAGGTTTTTTTGTTTCCTTTTCCATCCCAGCGCATTCTGTTCGCTGTTCTTCAGCCTGTTTATTGATTCACAGCCTTTTTTTCATGACTTTAAGTGCCTCTTACTTTATACTCCTCCCTCTCCTCCCTCCCCCCACCAAACATTCCTGCCTACATTCTTTTAGGCTGAATCTCAGTGTATTTACTGCCTTTTTAGGAACATGGTTGATTTTCTTTTTTCCTAAGGCTTGTTTAAAGAGAGCTGTCCATTAAGGATTTTTTTTTTCAACTGCAGAGAAGGATTTGCCCTGTTTTCTTGTAGTGTTTGTGGCAGATGTGAAACTGTTTGAGACAAAATGTACTTTTTTCATCAGTACGGTTTCGAATCATTCAGGCTGAAGCAAATGAGAACTGTGTGTAGGCGGAGGGAGGAGGGGTCCCAGTGTCTGGGTACTTTTCAGCTCTGGGACAGGGTATCAGTTGAATGAATTGTTGCTAGTGCCTGTTTCTGCATGGGGCAGTTCTGTAGCCCCAAATAACCCCCTCTTAGTGCCAGGACTGGCTGTGCTGTTTGGCTGCTGATCTGTCCCTTCCCAGCACTTGAATAACTGCTACAAAGCAGCTATTACAGAAACAACAGTGCTGCGAGATGAATAAATTTATATAAGCTTTCTCCATTATTACTGAAAACATATGGGACTAACACATGAAATTTCCTCGGTGTTGATGCTCATGATAAGGAGTAAGATAAACCTTTGCCAATATTTTACTCTCTTATCAAAAAAAATCAATAAAAGTGCTTCCTGGCAAACACTGTGTTTGACATGTGGCCTGTCTGTTGAGGTATTCGAAAGGCTAACAAACACTCAGTATCCAGAATACTGTGCCTCCCTGGAAGATGAACAGCTCGGGGACAGAAGGGGTTGTGCAGCTCTGCAATGTACTGAGTCTTTGTCATCGGCATCTGCTGAGGTGCTGCAAGTCCTAACACACCGATCCTGCACTTCCTCCTGTGCGCTCTCCCTTTCCACCGTTAGATCAGTAAAGGAAACCCTGCACAGTCCCAGCCTTACTCCAGACTTTTTTTGGGGACGGACGTTTTAGCAGGGCCTGTTAGGATAGGACAAGGGGCAATGGTTTGAAACTAACAGAGAAGAGATCCAGGCTAGACATGAGGAAGAAATGTTTTACAATGAGGGTGGTGAAACACCGGCCCAAGTTGCCCAGAGAGGTGGTAGATGTCCCATCCCTGGAGACATTCCAGGCCAGGCTGGACGGGGCTCTGAGCAACCTGATCTAGTTGAAGATGTCCCTGCTCATGGCAGGGGGTTGGACTAGATGAGCTTTGAAGATCCCTTCCAACCCAAACTATTCTATGATTCTGTGATTCTATGATTCTATGACTATGATACTCAACATGGTACTGAGCCATCAGGGACTTTTCTGGAGTCTAGTACAGACCATTAGTGTTGGACTTATAAATAATTATTTATTCATGATCCTAAATGTGCTTTCAAATCCAGGTAACACTTTCCAGCCAGCTTCCTTAACCCCCTCCTCACCCCTGTCCCCCATTTCCTAAAATCTGTGTGTTACTGGCCCTGAAGTCAGTGGAAACCTGAAGGCACGGCTCTTATGGGAGGGACCTACAGTGTCTTCACGCTGGCTTATGTAGGCCCAGGTACATTCAGTAATGCTTTACTCCTCTCATATAGTGCTCTGCAGTGTGTCTTCCTCATTACAGGTTTTGATCAAGGTATGCTGAAAAAAAGTAGTAGTGATTGGGTTGCTTTCCCCTGATTATCCTCCTGCTAATATAATTCATTGTCATGTAGAACATAACTCGCTGCTAGGGATGTAATTAGCTTGGATTAAGACATCATTAAATAAACAAGGCTAGATAAGAGTAAGATGGCTGTAAGAAGGCAGACTTTGTGTATTGGCTCACGTCTTGTAATTAGCCATGACGGAAAAAGAAATACCTAAACATTTTTTAAGGACTGAAGGAAGTCCCAAAGCAATCTGTCCGCTATTTTAGAGTTAGTTTGGATGTTATCAGTGGTCTTAAAAACAGTAAGTATATGATGACTGACTGGGGAGTGCCTGTATACCTCCCACACAATCTCCTTGATGGTTTCCTCATCCTCCTAACCTGGTGAGTGCTGGTGTAGTGCTCACTGGATGTGAACACTCACGTGTCTAGTTGAAGCCGTGGTTCTCAAGCTCTGTACTACATGTCCCATAAAATGATAATGTTTAGGGAAAATAAGGTCTCATCCTTTTTGGCACTCTTCTCTAGAGTACGTGGAGGTTGAGGTGGTAGTTTATTGATCCTTTAACAATGCTGTGAAGTCAAGGAAGCTATTGCTTCCACCCACGAATTGATGGATGAGTTCTGCTTCCAGAGCTTCTGGTATTCACATTTCTATTATACCCAAGTGGAATATTAACATTTCCATTTTTCCAGTGGCTGCAGAAATATCTTAAAACAGCTAGACAAAGTTACCATGGCCATAAGCAGCAATGTTAACCAGACACAGGAACAAACCTTTATGTTACAGATCCGATGGGAGTTTACAACACTTTGAACATGTCCTTCTAAGACCTAAGGACAGACGTAGCCAGGAAACAGAATGCATCCCTGTAAAAACTAGTTTTTTTATTTCTGCTCAGCCTGAATCTCTTTGAGCTCAACTTTGCCTGCCTTACAATAAAAAAGTAACTTGGTTTTGAGTTGATCAGAGGGGATACTTACAAGGAAAGTTGTTTGTGTAAAGAGCAATGTAAGTGGGCTTCCAAGCCTTTGTTTTGTAAGTTACCTGACTTGCTGTCTTTTGCTTGCATTAATTTGGCTGTTAAATATGGACCACAACTTCACTGAAAATAAATCTCTTGGAATTGCAACTCTTCCCAAAACTCAGGAGCTGCATAAGAAAGTGTTTAAAAGCTACAGGTTTTGACGGTAGTCCACAGATTGTGACAGCTAAGCTTTCTTCAGTATATGTAGAAACTCAAAATTAGAAACTTACATATAGAATTGGCTGATGTACTTTGTTACCTACTTGGTAAAGTTAACAATGTGGATTGGTCTTTTTTTGCAATGCTTTTATGGGGAAGTATAACAAACAGAGAAACTTTTGTACTGTTATTTGGCTGCCTGAGATAGAATGAAGTTTGCTCAGTACATATTTTTCCGGTCTGAAAAATTACACTTTTAAAAAGTCCGAATGAACTCAGCGGTACCATTTGTTGACCCACCTGGAAGACCTGACCTGTCGGGGTCTGTTGACTTTCCTGGAATAGCTGGGGGAGGCTGGCAGGGGGGCGGTGACCTGCAGACCAGGCATTTTGGTGGAATACAATCTTTCTGTGTTGACTTTCGTATGACAGTAGAGGTGGTAGTGACATTCATTTACTTACCTCTGTTAAGTAAGCAGAGGGTTCTTGTGTTGCCTTAGCCCTGCACAGCACAGTCACAAGTACTTCGGATGTGTGTAAGGATATGAGAAGCCTGTCTACCATACCTTGGAGGGACAAGGGGTGGAATGCTTTTTAGGAAATAAAAAAAACCAGCTATGTCTGGATCCCTTAAAACTTGATTCGAACAGGTGAAATTCCTTCCATCCATACAACTGCATCTACTTCCAACAACAGCCTGGGGAATTAAATCTTAAAGGAAAAAAAATTCAAAATGTTATACAATGAAAACCTTGAGAGGAAACTATGCCTATGCAGCATATGGTAGAGATTTGGTGTGACCCTTCGCTTGCTGGCATTGCACGGGAGCCTTGTGAAGGAACCCTAGCAACTCAGAATCCTAGGATTTTACAGTACAAATCTACCCTGAAAAGGATCTGGTTAACTTCAGCCTCTATTGTTTTGCTTCTTGAGCAAGCCCAAACTGGGCCAGCTGAATTTAATGATAGAATAAGTTGTTATTACTTCATTGGTCTTCCTCTAAACCAGATCCAGCTATGCTTTGGAAATGTGAGCTGTGCTGGCCTTTGCTTTATAAACAGGAGCATTCCGTGGATTCTAGCTGTAGCAACCTGACTTTCGGAGTAGGTGAGCCAGAAATCCTCTATCCTGATGAAAGGGTCACTTCGCAGGCCCAGTAGGATTTGCAGTATCTAAACAGTGAGAACTGAGCACATTTCTGCATGCTGCAAGATGATGCAGGTCCACAGCAGGCCCTCTGACGGCCTTGATTACGTTACAATGAAAACATTACAAGGAGCTGTGAGATGAAGGAGCTNCAGGGAGGTGTCACGGCCCCAAGCCTGACAGTGTTCAAGAAGAGACTGGACAAGGCCCTCAGACACATGGTGTGAACTGTGGGGTTGTCCTGTGCAGGGACAGGAGTTGGACTCGATGATCCTTGTGGGTCCCTTCCAACTCAGGACATTCTGTGATTCTATGATGTGTCAGTCCCCTCCAAGGACTGAGACCACAATAAATAGAGAGCAGACCTGCCCCAAGGCTTAGGCACAGCCACAGGAGAGCAGGACATAGCTCCGTCTGCACAAGTGCTCAAGCCAGCTGAAGATCTGTTGGCTATACCCAACATGGGCCAGAGAGGTGCACCAAGGCTGGTCATGTCCCTCCTATGCCGAGCAGCCTGCTCAGGGCCAGCTCAGCTGGGTCCAGGCAGTGCTGCTTTCTGTAGCACAGAGACTCTGAGACCTGCACAGGCATTTTCAGAGCATCTTTCTCCTGCAACAAAATTGTACTTTAGCACTTGCTGACGCTTCAGCTGGAGTTGTCTTCCTCTGGTTGTGACCTGGAGGTCTCTCTGGCAGCAAGGAATTGCCGTGCTGCAAATGAGAGAGGACGACAGACCTCAAAGACAGGCAGGCGGGCTCGCTGCTTGACTTGTTTCATACCTGCTGGTGCACTTCATCAACAGCAGCAACAAAAACCCGGTAGATCATGTGTTTGCATGAAAGCCTGTATATTTCTATATATCCCAGGACAGATTGCCAGGAGTTTGTACTTTCTCATTATAAAGTTTGCTGTAATGTTGTAAGTTGCTCTAATTTTCCTCCAGACTTGTTCCTTAAAAGAGCAGAAACGGTACCTGTAGAGAGGAAAACCAGAAGGCTTGGCAGGACTGTGCTGCCTGAGACTCTGCTTTTTCATTCTTGTCCCCAGATGGGGAAGTCTCAGGTTTTGGGTGAGCCAAAGAGGTGGCAAAGTGTTTTACAGCAGCTTTCACCTAGCCCAGAACTGAAGCCCCCACCTCACCTCTGGGTCTCTTTAGCCACTGAAACCAGAATTTCAGATCCCACAGACCCGGGAATTTCTGGATTGTGAAGTCTGGATACAAAAATAATCATCACGGTGTTGGCCCCTCTCAAATTCAAAAATCTTTTATCTGATGTCATTCAGTGTAACAGTATACCTGCCTCAACAGGGAGCCACCAGCCAGAAAGCTGCTAAGCAATGCACTTAAAACAGCTGAGCAACTGAAGGGTGAGGGCTGATGAGGGGAGGCTTTCTGAACCACTTCTCAGCTATGAGGGACTGGTCCGCTGTTTCCAGTGCACTTCAGAACAAAGTCAACCTGGGTAATTAAATGCCTCCATCACTGGGAGAGTAGATGCATCCCTTTGACATGCCCTTGAAACCAACTGGAATCCATCAGACAGCCAGTTGCTTAGTGCCAGGTGAGAGGGAGCAAACCTCTGGGGTTACACGTTATCGGGTTCGATGCAAAGTCATACAGTTAAACTCAACAGCCCAGCACAGGGCTCAGCTGCACAGCTACATACTCCATACCCGGCCTCAGCACTTCATGTATAAATTGCTGGGTTGTTTTTATTTATCAGTGTATGGAGAACGCTGCCTTCAGTGTCTTTGCTCACAGAATTAAACCCCACATGCTGTATGCCTGTACAGTAAGTAAGTGCAAGGTGCTTCTGTAACTTCTGAATTAAATCAGCTTCCTGGCCTGTGCTGCAATCACAGTGCAGCACTCTCCTGCATGACTGGGTGGCACAGCACAAGTTTTGGGATGTGTTACTTCTGTTAAAGGCAGATCCCTTTTCTCAATGGAAAATTTTTGGCCATTCCCACCAGTGACATCACGCCTTCTCTACTCCCACAGCCACAAAGGCATATATTGATAGGCATGACATTTTCCTTTAATGCTTTCATTGTTTCCAGTGCTTCATTTGGATTGTTGTTGCAAGCCAGAAAAACAAGACAAAAGGCAAAGTATGTTGAGAAGGAGAACCAGCCTGTGTGCAAATATGTCATGAGAAAGAATCTCTGACTCCAGGCAGTTTTCAGGAAATCTGCTTTCCACGGGGTTTCTCCCAAGCAACTTAGGATGTCACTGTCATCCAAGCCTCCTGAAACTGACATCTGCTTATTGCAACTCACTGCAATCGAATGCTTGGGTTTTTATGCACTGTGCAGGAGAGTGGCATGGGGGTTTTAGAGCCTTTTTAAAAAGAATTGTCTCAGCTTCATAGAAAATCATACTTATGTGACCTCCTGAAGACACGCCAAGTTTGCCTGTGAGCTCCTCAGGACTGGGATACGGCATCTTCAGGCTCTATTTGTGCATGTGGTACAGGGCACAGCGCAGAAGGGGAATGCTGCCCTTTGTACCGTGTACCTTTCTTAAGTGATAGCAGAGGTCAGGATGGACTTTGTTTTCCCTTCTTACAATATTGATCCAAGGTCCATATTGTTGTCCTTTGAGAAATTTGGCAGGGGGCTGCGTAGGGGCACTGAGTCTCCTAAACATGTTAATCATCAGGAAGGAGGGGGCTGGTGAGCACAGCTGATGGAGGTGAGCTCTTGGGCTACGTGCGAGGATCCTTGTACACTGCAGCTCCTTTCACAGCAAGGTAAATCTTTTCCACATAGTAATCAGCATTTCTGTAGATGAATCTTCCAGAGTTTTCTGACCAACCTACTCTCCTCCCTACTTGCCTCTGCAGATGATTTATTTTTTTTTTCCTGAGAATTACCCACAGCACTTCCAATGAACTGTTGTTGAAAACGATGTGTTAGTTTATAGATAGATAAACTGACTGTTAAATATTTCATTAAATATTCCTTAAAAGTTGCTTTGTGTTTAAGGGAGTTTGCAGACATCCATACAGACCCCTCTTAAAATTTAATTTGTCTGGCAGTCTGGACAAAACAATACTCCAAAGGTTAATAAGCATGAAATGAATGGCTTGGTAAACCCAAGCTAAACGATCATTTGGAAAATGGAGCAGCTACTACTCTATTACATCCTGTTGCTGTTAAAACTGAACAAACCTGCTACCTAAGTGAAGAGCTCAGGAGAGAGGTGGCCCCAGGTCTTGCCACTCAACAGCCTCTGGCCTTGGTCTCACATAGTTCTTGAACTGCTTGACAGACTCATAAGCTCTGCTGGCCTTTGCTCTCAGAGGAGCCCTGTGAGAATTTTTAAAGACCCAGTTAGTCAAGATGTGGTGTGCCAGAACCATGAGGGCTTCTCAGTGCAACCTCTGATGAGGCCAGGAGGCTGTAGAGTGTGGCTGTGCTAGCCCAGGCTTGCCAGGAGCCACTGGAGGTGCTGGGAAGACCACCAAAACTCTTCTGGGGTTTTTGTTTGCCTTTTTCTCGAAAGGGGCATAGGTGGAGTGGGTGTCTCCTGAATCCTCCCCACCCTGTTTCCTTTTCCCCTCTGAGATGGAAGTAGGTGAGTGCCTCCCAGCATGCCTGATGGAGAGAAGTCACCTGTTGTGGTAGTTGGAGCTGAACCACTGCTCTGGGGATCTCTAAACCCCTCATTACCTCCTGACATCGAGAAACTTGCTCAGCCTTTTATGGCTTGCATTGGTCTTACGTGCTGTCCTCACTCCTACAGAGACCAGGGTGGTGACAGCTGTGTTTGTGTCCTGGTGATAGAATAGCATCCTTCTGCAGAAATTATATTTATAATTTTGATAACTTTTCCCTCCCTCACAAGACTGACTCAGAAGTTAAATCAAACTTGTGGTCCTGTTGAGTCTCCTGTGATTTACACAGACCATTTACTCAGTCTGAGATTACTAGAAAGATGGGGACAGACTTTTTAGCAGGGCCTGTAGCAGTAGGACAAAGGGTAATGGTTTTAAACTAAAGGAGGGGAGATTCAGGCTAGATGTGAGGAAGACATTTATTACAATGAGGGTGGTGAAACCCTGGCCCAGGTTTCCCAGAGAGGCGGTAGATGTCCCATCCCTGGAGACATTCCAGGCCAGGCTGGATGGGGCTCTGAGCAACCTGATCTAGTTGAAGATGTCCCTGCTCATTGCAGGGGTTTGGACTGGATGAGCTTTGAAGGTACTTTCCTACCCAAACTATTGTATGATTCTTTGGTTCTATGAGATACTGTTGCAGAGGATGACTCCTTGCATTTTGCCTGCTACCAACACCAAAGGGGGCCCATTAGCCTGTTACCTGATTGTGTGGGGTTTGTCAGATGCATATAGTGTCACTCTGGGAGCAGCAGATACTGTGCGCAAGGGAAGGGATGGGACTGAGCCTGGGGGAAAAGTGGCATGCCAGAAAATGGGAGAGAGGGCTGGGGCCACAGCTGGTGTGAAAGGGGGAGATGTGATAGGAAGACCCGGCAGCAAGGTGAGGTGAGGCCAGGCCAAGCCATGGCCTTACTTAAAATGGCCTTTGTCACCTGGCAGCAGCAATTCTACATGCCCTTTTTATTATACTTCTTCCGTTGAATTACTTCAAGCAAATACAAGTGAACCAAAACAACCATGCCTTTTGCCCCAGATTTGGCTCAGGGAACTGGCCTCTCTCTGGCGGGTCTCCATGAATGTGGCATGTGTCTGTCCCTGCACGTGTGCTTTGGTAGATCCTGCTCCTTACTAAGCCCTGGAGAAGTCTGTGGATGTTTTAAACTTAAATCCTGGCCTCGGACAAATCAGTTGTTCATGTGCACCATCAACTGCTTGTTGTACCCATGCATGGCAGCTTGTCTGGAGCAAGGCTGCATGAGCAAGGGTTAAGGTAATGGCCAGGGAGGGTGGCTGGGGCTTTTGTCCTGGCCCACCACTGTGTAGCAGGTTAGAGGACACCCCACAACAGTCTTCAGCATTAAAAACAGCATCTTCTCGGGGAGGAGCTGCATGGCTGCCTGGGATGCCTGTCCCATCTCCTGTCCTGGAGCATCTGGCCACAGAAAGGGTCTTCAGGGCTTGCCAATCATCAAGTCACAACTCAGGTCTGTGTCTCCAGGACCCAAGAGCTGCATCTTGACTGACACCAGAAGTTTCGGGATCTTGGCCAAGAGGTACCAGATAATAACGCTAGAAAAGCTGGCGCAGCAATTTCTGCTAAGATTGCAGGTGCCATGTGGAAGGCTACTTGACAGCTCAGGGTCCTGCTGGCTGATGAGGCTGCTGCCGGGCAGACCCAGGTGATGCCGGGCAGGGCCTGGAGCATCTCACAAGTGATGGCTTATTCTGGGCTATAAGTGCTGGGAAAGACCCTCTTTGCATTCCCAGTGCCTGCCAGCAGCCAGGGGACAGGCCAAGGGAGGTGGCGAGCACCCCCAGAGCCCCAGGAGTTTAAATGAAACATGTCTGGGGCTCTGAATTGACAGATCTCTTTTCCTCCTGGCTCCTTTCACCTCAAGGAAAGGAAACCAATTTCCTTTGCAAAGTAATCTGAGCTCCAGGAGTTTAAAGTGCTATTTAAAGAGGTAGGCGATGTTGTTGCACAAGGAGCTTACAGGCCGGAGAAAGCTCTCCCCCTCTGTGTGTAAAAACTAGGCTAATAATGGTTTTCTGCCTAAGACAAGCTGGTGAGAATTAATTAATTGGAAAAGCAGTTTGAAACACAGCCACAACATAGGTGATAAGTTTTATTTATTAATATTCCATTTTTAAAATACAAGGTGAATTACTTCTAAGCATGGCAAAGAGTGCATTTTCTATGTGATTAATTCAATCTTAATGGTTTAGGTAGTACTTACATTTACCTGTACCTCAAAAAAAAGTATTACAAAAGATGAAAATTTTGTGCAAGGCTCTCTGAAGTATGATCTTTATTACGTTTTTTCAAGTTCACTTCATGATGACCTTGTCAAAATCAAACATCCGGCTTTTGCTGTGGCACACGATGCCCCCTGAGCAGTCAGTTCCCCATCAGGAGGAAGAGGCTCAGGAGAAGTAAGTGGAGGTGGAGGGGTGGGAAGGAACCAGATTTGTTCCCTGTAGTTTCGTTGTCAGTTACAAGAAGGCAGAAGGGGTTTGTGCTTGCAGGTTGTGGAGCCCATGTAGGTCTCTAGCTTGGGATGTAGAGGTCTTCCCTGTGCGTTGGTAGGGATGCAGGGACACGCTCACCAGAGGGCTTTCTCTGGGTATCACATAGACTTTGCTGATGCTTTATCCCCCCTGCACTTAGACCCTATTTCCAGAGCTCTAACTAATGATAGTGGGATCTTGCAAACGTCTTTGGCAATTTTCCAGTTGACCCAGAACATAGGTTTGGGGTTAGATTGGCTTAATTATTTCTCTGTATGTATGTGTATCAGTGCTTTAGGGAAGACATCCCAGTTGTACATGCTGTGAGGTAGCAATTGTCTCTTCCTACATGCTTACATAGTAATTAATTTAGAGGGCCCTGGCTCTGAGTGGAGCCGCTGGATGCCCTGGTAGTGAATATGTTCTGTGTTCCACTCTAGAGAAAAAAATAATCCTTTAAGAAGCTCAGAAATTAAACTGGACAGTAGAAATACTCTTTAGAGCATTTCCTCCCTGATGAGTCTGATGAAGTTGGAGGGGTGACAGGAAACCCCCGGAAAGTCTAGTTATGGAGAAATTGTAACTATAAGGAAAAATAGATATACACCCTAATGTACGTGGGAGACGTGACAGAAGTTTTCTGCTCCGACTTATCTATGAGTTGCAGTAAACTCTGACACTTAGTGTCTCAATCACATGCACAACAAGGACTTCGACTAAAGACTATCAATATGGACAGAAAGAATCCCATTTGCTCCTCTTAGCTTTGAAGGGTCCCGAATTGGAGTTGAGAAAAGCAGTCACCAGGCTTAAGGGAGCTGAAATTTAGATGCATTGAAAGTAAAATGGCCTCAGTTTGAGTGATTTTTAAACGAAAAAGTCCTGAAGAAAACTTGGTAACACACAAGGTTCGAAGTTGGTCTTTGCTACGAGAGCAAAAGAGACGTCTGAAGGGTGGTTCAGAATTACAAACAGAAATTGGAGAGGTGCCCATTGGGATAGTCTGAGCTCAGCTTAGATGTAGATAAAGAAGGAAAGTTAATCTTTAACTTTAACTAAGATTTTTGCACGTTAAAATATGTGTTGTAATCCCTTGTGATGCAGCCTAATGAGAAACAGAAACATATTTAACAATTTCACGTTTGTCTCAAAATGCGTGAATCTGAGACTTCTGTGTTGACTGTTTGTCACTGGATTTGTCTGTCTCATCCACGCTTGCCACTGCTTTTCTGAGAATTGCTGTTTGCCTCCAGATAAATCCATATTAATACTGTCTCTCCTTTAACTACCCACACGCTAAGGGGGAGGAAACAACAGGCAGATTCTCTCCATCCTGGCTGGAAGCGGCCATACGGTGATGGTATCCATTTCGCCAGTGCCCCTCTAGCTGATGTCTCCCGTGGGCCCAAGGGGACTGTCGCTGCCCAGTGTCCCCATCAGCCTCCCTCAGCTCCTCAGTGCCTGGGTCAGGGTGGGGAATTTCTTTTCAGTGGACTCTTCTGTCTTATGGGGTGATGTGAATTTTCTTCCTCGAAATTGTATGTTCCTTTTAACCAGACTCATGATTTTTGTAGACTTCATTTCCACCACGTGTGCGTAGTGTGGTCTGGAAAAGAAATCTTTAAATGGTATGAAGCCGCCCCTGATTGTCAGGTAGATAGAGCTGACAGTGGGCCTGCGCACAGAGAGAGCTGTAAATCACTTTCATGTATTGCACATAATTTCCTGGTGCCTGCTCTCCTTGGGAGCGGAGCCCCGCTGGGATGAATGTCATCACAGCGTGCAAGCTCCTGGGTTTGATACTCCTTTTGTTTGCAGGGGAAACCGGGCTCACCTCTGCCAGGACGAGGGGAATGGTACAGGCTGCCCCAGGGGCACCAGCTGCCTAATTTCATTGTAGCCTTTCCTTCTTGCAGCCTCGGAGGTCTTGTTCTTCCTCCACCCCACAAAACGCCCAGTACTTTCTTTCGGGTGTGCAGGGTAGGTGAGAACTGTCCCCTCCAGTGCTGCTTCTTGAATGGGAGAACTCGTGGGAAAGGGTCTCTGAGTGATGGAGGGAACTGTGTTTCTACGTGTCCCATGGTAACACAAGACAAAACCTCCCAGGCACGAGAGAAAAGCTCCTTATTTCACCCTGGCACTTCCTGGAAGAGATTTCTATTGTGTTAGTTGTGTTAGTTATTAAGTAAAATTTCCACGCCTGTGTAGATCAGCATTCACAGTATCACAGTATGCTAGGGATTGGAAGTGACCTCAAAAGATCATCCAGTCCAATCCCCCTGCCAGAGCAGGAACACCTAGATGAGGTTACACAGGAAGGTGTCCAGGCGGGTTTTGAATGTCTGCAGAGAAGGAGACTCCACAACCTCCCTGGGCAGCCTGTTCCAGTGCTCTGTCACCCTCACTGAGAAGAANCCCTTCATCATCTTTGTTGCCCTACGCTGGACTCTCTCCAGCAGTTCCCTGTCCTTCTTGAACTGAGGGGCCCAGAACTGGACACAATATTCCAGATGTGGTCTCACCAGGGCAGAGTAGAGGGGAAGGAGAACCTCTCTTGACCTACTAACCACCCCCTTCTAATACACCCCAGGATGCCATTGGCCTTCTTGGCCACAAGGGCAATTCAATATTTTAAAACACAAAGCAAGCAGACCCCACGAGGTAGAAACAAAAAATAGTTTCAGAGAATCTCAAAGCAGTAATTTTCTAAAGTTATCTGCCCATGCAATCATTGCAACTTCTACTAAACCACCAAAGTGCCAGCAGCCACCTGGAGCAAGCGGTAGCAACAGTGTCTGTCACCAGAGCAGCAGCCCTTAGCACTCCTGGGAGTGCGTGGTGGCACCGCTCCCTTCGTGTCACAGGCACTTACTCTGCCCCACGTTTCTGTAGATCCAGTCCCATGTGCCTCCAAGATCTACCAGCAGATCTGGATACCTTTGTGAACATAGCTAGTTTTTGTTTGGTTTTTTTTTTTTTAACCGAGGTATGTTATACAATTACAAAGTGTATTTATTTCTCTTCTCGCTACTTCCTCTTGAAATTATGCAAGCTCTTTAAATCTCTATGGCATTTTCACGGAAGGGTGGATTCTGTGGGGTGTGTTGGGGGATGTGTAGCAGCTATATTATAATTTCCTGCCGCTGATTTCCCCTGGGGAAGGGGAACCAAACACTGCCACCATCTGCACATCTTGGGAGGCTTAAGAAGTTGGCACCTCGAAAGGCAGCTAAGTGGGGTCCAGCACCCCAAAGGCTGTGCCAGAGGATCTCAAAAAGGAGCTAATTAGTCTCCATCCTTTTGAACTAAAGAACCAGGGCTGCTTGACAGCGATTGCGACAGATTTCTGTCCTTCAGAAGCTGGGCACGGGAACAGATGGAGCACGTGAGCCGTGAGATACAAGAAACACCTAACCTGGGTCAGCGCTTGCTCTTTGTATCTGTACCAAAAGCCCAATTCTTCCGCAAACATTCGTTTCACAAAACAATGCAAACACTGGGTTGGGAAATGCTGCGGGGTGGGGGGGGAAATAGTCTGGATGTAGATCTTGCACCTGCTGTGAAGTGACCCTGCAGGGCAGTGAGGTGCTGCTGGGGGTGAGCGGCGAGGGTAGGTGGGCAGGTGTCTCTCATGCTTTGCCTGCAGGGTGGGAAAGTTGCCTCAGCCCCTGGCCTGGCTGCCCTCAGCCTGCCTCTGCACGGCTCGTGGGAGAAAATCGTCCCTTCCTGCCTGCTAGCTGCCCACACCCCCTCCAGATCTGAAATGTAGGCTAATACAAGGAAAAAAAATCCCATGGAATGCGCAGTGATTGGATTTGTATGAGACCCCAGCTCTTCTAGCACTGAAGTTGCCGAGGAAGTTGAAGTGTAGCTTTCTTACATTCTCTGCAAAAAAACCTCACCTCTGTGGAGAAAAAAAAGCTTCCAAATTCGGACTCTTAACGGTAGGCTCCAAAATCCCTTCACAGCCAGCTGAGCACCCATGACCCAGGGCAGCTGGACTGATGCACCCACAGCATGGCTGGGCACAGGGACAGTCCCTGTGTGGGGAGCAGAGTGTGATTTGGGGGGGTCTCTCGGCACTCAGCCCAGGCCCACTGAGCCCTTGAGGTTTCCACTGTTTCTACTGGGCTGGTGGGAGCTCTGCTCTGCTAAACAAGGTTTTTGGCACAGAGTGAGTAGAGGAGGGGTGAGGTGAGGCACTTCCTTCTGAGCCCCACAGCCTTGGGTGCTCTGGAAACAAAATCACCAGTCCTTAGCAGTGGGCTCCCTCACATCCACCCTGCTTCTGCTCTCGTCTCATGGCTGGGTAGGTTAAATAAAAAGGCTTATAGTGTTGGATTATTTTTCTCCCCCAAAGTGCTTGTGCTGATTAGCCTCTACATATTTGCACGTTTTGGGCATGCCAGTAGATTTGCAGCACAAGCATTCCAGAAGGATAGGCAGCACTGAGGTCTGTTCATGTCCACAACACATTTCAGCCTGTATCTTCTTTCCCCTGCTCCGTGCTTTTCTTCTTCTTCTGGAAATTCAGCTTCTGTACTCAAAGTTTTTCATGACACTGTACAGGACAAACATACAACCAAATCATACTTTGGGTGAAAAAAAAAATATAAAATCCTAGCTGCTTTAGATAAGCAACTTGGCAAAGTTTTGTGGGAATTATGGCTTTCCTTGACAGTGTGTGGCCTGTCTGGACAACCAGGGAGATCCCTTCAGTCCCCATGTTTCCAGTGCCAAAAAGCATTGCTGCTGGTCCCAGGACACCCTTCTGGGTGGGTGGGCGTGCTGGAAAGCCACCTCATATTTGGGGAGTGTGGAGCGGATTCAGGTGTGATTCAGTTATTTGTATTTTCTCAGAGCTTTTGCATGAATAAAGCAAGTCCCTGCCTCAGCATCCTCTCAGGTGAAAAGGCTGGGGAAGGGAGGGGACAGAGCAAAGAGAAGAGAGAAAAAAAAACAGGTGCAGGACAAAGCTGAGGAGAAGAGATTGATCCTCCTCCCTGCCTAAGTCATCTCTAGAAAGTTCTCCAGGATGTCCAAAGGTCCCTGTCATGATTGCTGCTGCACCTCCTTCTGCTGACTGGCAAACTGTTTTCTGTATTTTTGCCAGGGCACATTTGCAGAGCAGGAGAGGGGGCAGTGTGTCTCTCCCTATCGACATCCTGATCCAGCAGGGTGCTGGGGGAAGAAGGGAAACGGTCTCTGCTTGGTCCCTATTGACGCTTTCCCCCCAGCACACCCTCAGCTGCCTGTTTCTCCTAACTGGCACCTCCAGTTTTTAGTTATATATCATGGTTAACTATGAAATATTTTAATATTCTAGGCTGAACTGGATTTCTAGAGTAAATACCGTTCACCCCAGAACACACAATGCTTGATGATGCATTGCACAATTTTTGGTGCAAGTATAGAATCATAGAATAATTTGGTTGGAAGAGACCCTTAAGATCCTCGAGTCCCACCATCACCTAAACCTAGCACTAAACCACGTCCCTAAGAGCCTCATTTACACGCCTTTTAAACACCTCCAGGGATGGTGACTCCACCACTTCCCTGGGCAGCCTGTTCCAGGGCTTTACAACCCTTTCCGTGAAGAAAGGTTTTCTAACATCCAATCTGAACCTCCCCCAGTGCAACTTGAGATAATTTTCTCTCATCCTGTCACTTACTCAGGAGACCAACACCCTCCAAGCTACAACCTCCTTTCAGAACTACCTGTAGAGAGCGGGAAGGTCTCCCCTCAGCATCAGTTTGGTCTTCCCTCATGCTGCGCAGTTTTAAAACGCTTCAGTAAAATGGAAGAGAAAGTATTTTAGATTATGCATGTGTGCATGTGCAATCACAGTTGTGAAGTGAAGGATGCTTTTAATAACACAGGGCATGAGGTACTTCCATGAGGACCAGACCCACAGCGCTCTGCAAGAGGGTGCAAGCCCAGCGAGCTCCAGGAGCCTTGATCTCCATTGTGGAGGTGGTGGGGCGCAGCGGGGCTGCTGGTGTGCTGCAAAGCAGCACAGTCGTTTGGGGGGCAGGCAGGGGCACTGCCAGAAGCTGGGCATGGGCTGACATTGGCACCCTCCTCCAAGTGCCCAGGGCAGAGGAACAGGTACGACAGGCTGTGACCGAAGGTACGTAAGGAAACGAGCTGTGCCCTGAAGTGCTTATAAAAGATCGATTGTCTATAAAAAAAAGATAATTACATGTATATATATATAAAAAATAATTGTCTATAAATATAAATTTAAAAGACAACTGTCTATAAAAGATCAATGAAGGCAAAGGCAGGCCCGGTCTGGCTCACTTGGTCACATCATGCACAGTAGATATGTGAAGCTCCTTTTACATTATATTTTCAAGCTTATCTGGTCTATAGAGGGTTTTTAAATGCTTGAAGATAACCACATACGAAGGATTTTAAAAGAATGCTTGTGTTGTTTTAAGGCAAGAGTTTAATGCAGCTAAAAACTTGGGAGCTAAGAAGTTTGGCCACTTTCAAACTTTTCTCCTTGCTAAAAATAGCATCCTTGGTATGCAAGGTTAGGCCACAGCTTGAGAACTTGATCCAATATCTGCAAGCGGTCTTACTTGTTTTTCTTTTTCTTTTTTTTTTTTTTAACTCTTCCTAGTGTTGTAGGGTTTTTTGTGATGTGTTAGTGAATTCTGGCGCACAGACATGCTTTTGCTATGGCGGGCCATATACATCCAATATCATATCTAATAAGCAACTATATAAAATACATTATCTTGATATTATCATCTTTTATTTGGGTGTTATCTGGCATTCTGATGCATTCAGTGTACATCTGTACCTCCTTTCAGACACTGTATTTGTTTTTTTAACTTTACTAATAGACGGGCACATGATTTTCTCTTTCAGTTAGAAGCAAACATCATTCACAGGACCAAGGTGGAGTTATTCTGCTATTTGTGAGAATGCTAGTCAGAAAACTCTTACAATATTTTTTATAAAAACGTGTATTTTCTTTACAAAAAATATTTTACAATTCTGTAAAATCGCTAAGATAAGAATTAAAACAAATCTATTTAAAAGCAAAGATGGCAGAATAAGTGAAGTGATCAAAAGAAGGCTGAACTGTTCATAAAGCCATGTATCTCCAGGAGTGGGTGCTCTAGCTGGTACACCAAGCACCACAGAGCTTTCAATAAAAACCTGAGATCCGGCTGTATGGCTGCTAACAAATTAAAAAGTGCAAAAATCTGTTTTCAACCAGGAATAGTTTTACCTTTAATTGAAATCAGCAAAAGAGGAAAACTGTGAAGCTGGCCTTGGAAATCGTGGGCTGGGAACAGGACAATCAACCTGCTTGATGAATTTTCCAGCACTAGGCGTCTGGTTGCTCTTCTCCTCCTGATGAAGGGACAGAGAGGGAAGTTCTTGCAGAGGATGCCTTGGTGGTACACCGTGTCCCCCTGCCCAGAGAAGTCTTCTGGAGAAGCCTTGTGTTCTCCTGGTTGCAGGAGGTGCCCAGGGTGGGAGGACTAACTAGCTGGCCCAAACTGGGAGTGGGAGGTAAATGTCTTTCAAGGTCTCTTTGGCTTGGAAAGAGGAAAGATTGTCCTTTTAAAGAAAGCCATCTGGTGTCCTGCTTCCTCTAGGTTCTCAAAAGAAAGATGGGGGCAGATTTAGCAGCGCCTGTTGCAATAGGACAAGGGGTAAAGGTTTTAAACTAAAGGAGGAGAGATTCAGGCCAGACATGCAGAAGACATTTTTCACAATGCAGGTGGTGAAACACTGGCATACATTGCCCACAGAGGTGGCAGATGCCCCATCCCTGGAGACATTCGAGGCCAGGCTGGACGGGGCTCCGAGCAACCTGATCTAGTTGAAGATGTCCCTGCTCATGGCACGGGGGTTGAAAATAGATGGCCTTTGAAGGACCCTTCCAACCCAAACTATGATTTTATGATTTAATGATCCAAGCCCAGCCTGGCCCCAGTGAAGCCAGGTGGGCTCGGGGGCCTGGTGGGGCAGACACATTTAACACCAGCAAGTCCTCTGCAGGAGCTGTGCCCTGCTCAGGTGTCCCGAGCCCTCTGCATGTGTCTATACAACTGCAGAGAGTTGTGACCTCCTTGCTGGAGTTATACATCATGGGAAGGGACCATTTAAACCACTGCCCATTGTAGAGTTAAGTGACCTCAGCTTTTTGGATGAATAACAATATAAATAGCAGGTTGCCAGTAATGCACAAGGGCAAGCTGGAACTCGGAGAGGACTTTGCTGGAGATTTCCAGGAAGGCTGTGTGTGCTGCTGACAGGTTCCTGAGTTTTATTAATTAGCTGCTATTTTAATCAGCTTGGGTTTACCTCGAAATTGAGCGAAGCCGATGGCTTGTTAGCAGTGGTGTTACGGATGGTGAAATTCAAACGTGAAACGCTTCAGCTTTTGGACAAAGCCTTCTGCTCAAGTCAGCAGTGTAGCAACGTGCAGGAGTGTGAGACCCGCCTGCCCTGCTCCTGAGGTACCCCAGGCAGGCAAAGGCAGAGGAGGTGTCATGTGCCCTTGGACAAAAGGGCTGGGACTCGGAACAGGTGTCTTTTATTCCCGCTTCTCTGTTTAATGTGCTCCTTACTTCTGGCCCATGTCAACAAACTTCTTCGCAGAAGTGAACTTCACAGGGTGTTGTGATACTTAAAGTAGCTGGACAAAGTGGCCAAAATATGTTATCTACGTGTAAAGTGCTTGGTTTTTTTGGAAAATGATAAAAGTGGTTGGGGAAACTGGGTGCCTGGAGCACTGAGTAAATGCTACTATGGTGAAGCAAAATTTGAGGGTGAAAAATAAAAAGCAGAAATAAATTTCTATACCTCTGTTGAATATGAAGAAGGCTGAAGTGTGCTCCTGCGTGGAAGGCGAGCAGAAACATGAGCAGTATTTGGGTCAGGCTGTAAGTCCACTAAAATCAGAGGTTATTCGCAGGAATTACAGGGTTAACAGCACAGATCCTGTTGTAAAATTGAACTTTACCTTTTACTCATTTCTCATCAGTTGTCCTGGGTACTGGCCATTTCTCAACATTTTGCCTTGGAATAGAAGCCTTGTAACTAAATATTTATCCCAAGACTTTTCAGTGATTAATGTGCATTTAATCCCCTACCTATGTGATTGAACATGCAAATGCAAATACCTGAATAACTAATTATATCCTTGAAATCTGGTTCTTTTTTTTCCCCCTTTTTTCCCTACTCTTTCAGGGACATTTTCCTCAAAGCAAAACTCTGTTACCTTGGCGTTCCCTGCCAGTCCTATCAACCCTTCTAGTTGTCTCTGCAAGCGGAGGAGTGCTCTGGCCCTCGGATGTGCACAGACCACGAGTCCGTTCCCCAGCGTAAAATTTCCCCTGCGAATGAGTCACCGGGCAGCGAGCTCAGCAGTGTTTGTTTTCCCTGCCCTGCACGGTAAGGGGTGACGTGTACCGTGGCTCTCGAAGCCTCTAATGTAATTTAAACCTGCTCGCAGTGAAGAGCAGAGAATAATATCAAACTTCAGCTGAGTGCGCTAAGGGGAGAAGGTGCCATCTGTTCTTCATACTGCCGTTAATGAACACGCAGAGCAGAGAGGCCCGCTCGCCAGCCGGGTGGTGGGGCGGCCAGGGCACCGTGCGGCCGGAGGAGCAGCAGCAGGAGCAATCCCCGAAGGGATGTTCTTGCACTGTGGCACCCAACAGCACACCAAGCACGGACACATCCCTGGCCTGGCCCCCCGCTGGCAGCCAGACCCCCGGTTAGGACATGCATTCCCCTCGATGTTAGGAGACAGCTTTAAGCTGGGAAGATTCGTGCAGCCGGACCCTCCCAGCAGGGACCAAAACGCGGCAAACACGGAGAGCAGCTGGAGAAGGCTCAGCTACAGCCAAGCGCGATGCACAAGCAATTGGTCCCAGAAAAAGAGCTCTTCCGCTCCTTGTGGTAAGCAGCTCATTCTTAATCATTTGCAATTAACTCAGATGAGCTGTGAAAACGCGTGGCAGAAGCTTCAGCA
Source organism: Pampusana beccarii (assembly GCA_013399365.1). Taxonomy (NCBI): domain Eukaryota; kingdom Metazoa; phylum Chordata; class Aves; order Columbiformes; family Columbidae; genus Pampusana; species Pampusana beccarii. Next base: position 1,103,648 of record VWYH01007997.1, on the reverse strand, counting down.
TGGCGCGTCTTATGTCAACAGGAAACAAAGGAGATGTACAGGCATCTTTTTGCATGCGCAGGCAAGGGAGGAACAGCTGGCAAGTGATCTCAATCTGCAGAAATACCTTTATGATTTTAGTGTGCGATGAGTGTGATTTAAGTCTGTGATAAGATCATGTTATAACGAGAGCTCGGACTGAGACCTTTTGGGAGACATTAAAGGAAGGCATAGAATTAATGTGTGACAAAGAATAAAAGCTTATCAAGCAAGGGAGGTAAATCATGGAAGAAGGAGGACAGTGTCTTGACAGAAGGGACGAAGTAAAAAATCACGATACCGCAGGTAAAGGCTTGATGCAAGGGGTCATGTGAAGTTCAAAGTCAGACTTCAGCAAAAAATGGTGTGTAAAGAGGCACAGGCTGTGACAGCCAGCATAAACTAACCCCCCAGTAGGTAAACATCGTGCAAAAATATAATTAATTACATTGCTCTGCAAAAGAATTCGCAAGAATCGGTGGACTATGCATAGCCTGGACAGAGAGAAAGAGGAGGATGCTCCTGCATCAAGCAAATCCTGCAGAGAAACAAAACCAGTGCAGGCTGACAGGGCTGAACCAGCCACCTAAAGAGAGAGGAGTATCTGTGGATCCCAAGCTGGACACACACAAGAATGGTGCAGTTGCACTGTGGTGGGTGAAAAGATCCAATTTTGAGCAACTGCAGACAGAAATGCTTTTCGAGTTATAGTGCTGACATGCCTCTGGTCCCATCAAAAGGATGCATTTGTGCTGGGCCAGACCAATGAAAGAGGGGTCGGAGGTATGTCTTCCAGGGCACATGGATGCTCAGAATCCAAGGAAGAGGTGGGAGAATTCGTGCAGTGGGGCTTCGCAGGGTCTCATAGTACACAGCTCTGACCAACAGGAGTTCAGAACATGAAGCACAGCCCTTGGTTCTGGGTATTTTCTGAACCACGGTGTATAACCCTTTTGCTTCTGCATATCAAACTTTGGGGTCCAGCTTCGGGAAGAGGATTGTTCCCCAGGATGGCTGGGCAGTGTCTTTTTGCTGTAATTGTATCTCCAAATAAAATGGAGGGTCACGTTTGAGCAGCCCACTGTTGTCCCTCACAGCAGCACACCTGTCCTTTCCCTCCCAGCAATTGCAGGGTACCTTCATGGCACTTGCACCTGCCCTTCCTTCCCTGTCTTTCAGGCATCTCCGTTGTTCCCACTGGTCCAACACCAGCAGTTTTCAATGCTCAGAACATAAAGACTGTTTTATCCTCAATACCAGCCTCCCAGGACCTTTTTTTCCAGACTGTTTACTAAAATGCTTGCTCTAAAAAAATATGGGTCCATATTTTATCGGTCCACTAGAGAAAACTACGTGATGTCTGAAATGCTATAATAAGGATGTAGGCAAGGGGTGATCAAATAAATGTTAATTAGACTGTCAGCAAGGCATTCCCAGATCCCCCACCCTTTTCAGATGTCACTACACCACAATAACCAAGCAGAAGCAGGAAGCAGGTGTTGAAAGCCCATGTGATGCTCTTGATAGCCAGCCACCCGCAGCAGCTGTTCCCTGTCCTACTGGACATAGGTAGGACTTCTCATCACGACAATACTCCCAAACTTTCCAGTGACTAACGCTTAAGCATCAATGGACTCAACGGCACGTGCTGTCTTTTTAATATATTTTTTCCTATCTACCCTTAGGCATCACTACATGTTAGAATCATAGAATAATAGAATATTTTTGGTAAGAAGAGACCCTCAAGATCATCCAACCACAACCTAACTCTGGCACTAAACCATGTCCCTAAGAACCTCATCTACCTGTCTTTTAAACTCCTCCAGGGATGGTGACCCAACCACTTCCTTGGGCAGCCTGTTCCAACGCCTGACAACCCCTTATGTGAAGAAATTCTTCCTGATCTCCAATCTAGAACTCCCCTGGCACAACCTGAGGCCATGTTGGTTGAAGATGAGAAGTCCATGGTCTCTGGACAGTGGAGGCCCAGTTATGTCAGGAGCCAACACAGCACGGAACCAGGCTGTTGTTGGTAAGAGAAGCCTGAGTTTGAGCATGCAGGCTGGGGGAGCACAGCCGAGTTTTGAGGTGAGGGTCCCATGCCCCTGTGCAGCATTGCTCCCCCTCGGGGCATATCTGCATGCAAAGCAAAAGGGATTTCCACTGGTGCTTTAGTACACATGCAAAATCCCTGCTTTGTCCCCAGTTCCTCTGTTTCCAAGGCCACAATCTTCAAAGGAATCGCATTTGTTGTCAGGGCTTTGTTAGGACCACATACCTCTTCTACACAAGCCTTTACCCATACACTTCTCTGTAGTACATTACATACCTCCAAGTGGCAATACTTGAGATCAACCACTACAAACCTCGAAAACTAACTCCAGAAATGATGGATACATCCGTAGCTGCAGGTTCGGATGTCCTCATGTCCTGAGAGAGAGAAGTACCCTGGTGTTGTGTCCAACAGGGTGCAGGGCTTGCTCCTGGAGGGGAGCAGAGGAGAAGACCCCCTGGCTGAGGTGTGGTGGTCGCCCCTCACAAAGACCCTTGAGCTCCCCTCAGGGGGATGAGAAGTGCTAAAGGTGGACTGGGAGGTTGGGGACAAGGCTTCTCTGAGGATTTCCAGTGGAGTTCCTCTCAGAGGCTGAGCCGAGACCCCACTGGTCTATGTACATTGCAGGTGGAGAAGAGGATCTTTCCACCATGACTCGCTCCAGCAGCACGGCCTCGTGCATCCCAGATCTGTATGTACCCATGCAGGGCCAAGGGGCTCCCAGGCACCATCTGCCTCAACCTCCACCGAGGCTCAGGACACCTTCCCAAACTCAGCCTTTCTGAGCCCTCTGAGTGCTAAGGTCTGCAGTGAAGGCCCTCCATAAATCCTCACCTCTCTGCCTTTGCCATGCACTGGAAATCCACCAGTTACTTAATATTTATAATCCGCTGACGCCTAGATGGTGTTACACAGTGTATCAAAACATGCATTTTTTTTATATCAAATCTGATGTTGAGTCCACTCTAATGCTACAAGTAATGTCAGCTATTTCACTTTGGTCCTCTTGGAATTGTGTGCTGCTGGTAAAGAAAAATACTGGGATTTATTTTACACAGTTAAGAAACTTTGTGACACTGGGCTGATTTACAGGATGCTTCATGGGATGCTTTAAAAAAATAATTTTTCCTTTTTAAGTGTTTCTGGTTTTGATCAGGGTCAAAAAGATATATGGGAATGACAAAGGCAGAGTTCACAGCACTGGCAGTGACCAGAGCCCATCTCAGTCACTCACTTATCACAATACATACCTAAGGTACTGTGTTTTTCCAAACACGAAGGAAGACGTGGTCTCTGCTTTCTGCTCATCGGCACCCTGAACCATCACGGTGTGATTAGGACACTCAGAATTGTAGGATAGGAGCTAAATGTTAAGATTGTCAATGGAATTGCTAATGAAGACCTAAAGATGACACGGTGAATGATAGCAGAGCAGTAATTTCTTTTTCCCTGTAGTGACTTAGCAATTAGAAATGGAAGAAGAAAATCAGGATGAAATTTGAGAGCTGTGCTGTTTAGAGTACCTACTTCTGTTTATTTTTAACCTTCTTATTTATCCCACTAATTCCTTCCATGATGATTTCGCTCCCTCCCTCTGCACAGCGCTGCATTATATTTGCAACGCCCTGTCATTCGCATCATGTCTGCAAGCTGTCTTCTTCAGACACGAGCCTATTTAGACAAGTTGTCAGGCTGAATGGGAAAAATCTTAAATCAATGTATTTCAGCATGCAATCATATATAAGCTAATTTATCTGCTGCCCTGTTCAGCCTGCCAGTTTAAAATGAGGTCTTTCAGGCATGGTGCCTCTGAAAGTCTCCTGATTAACAGAGCAATTTTTATTGGTAGGGCGACAATGCAATTGTTTTATGGTAATTGTTATCATTTGGACCTGTGTATATGCAGATGGGAGAGATTAAAGTAAAGAAAATATAAAGATGATGAATATGCAGCACGAAGCCAAGATGGCAGAGGGATAGAAACATTTTCCATATTGATGTTCTCTGCCGGGACTGGGGTGGGGAAGAGCTGCTCCTTCTGCAGGTGCCGGGAGGTCCCCATCCCACCGTGGCAGTCTGCAGGGCATCTGCCTGCAGGTGACAAAGCCACATCCACCCTCAGTCCCACATTCCCCTTGCCCCAGCCCTCTGCCCCACCACTGATCCAGCCACATTCCCTACCCAGCAACGGGCTTTGGGAATGGAAAGAGGATAAACAGCCAAAAAGGATGATACCAATCACATCAGTGCAGGCAGGACTTCTTGAGATGGCCCCGTTGGTCCTAAGGGTACTAGCCCTTTCAAGGTGGGTTTAAATGTATTTTCAGCTGTTGTGTTTTGGTGGTGGTGGTGGTTTGGGGTTTTTTTCGGTTTTGTTTTGGGGTTTTTTTCTGGCTTTCCTGTTTATTACTTCCTACCAGTTTTACTTCTCTCACTTTTAAGTGAAGTTTGGATTTGTAGAACGCATTGCCTCTCTGGGCATGGAGCTTTCTAGCCCTCACTGGCACAAAACTATGCAGCAAGACTACCCCACTGGTAACTCGAATCCCCCACCTGGGAAGAACTACCTCTATAAATACAAAATACTCCAGGATCTGTCCCTTCAGCTCTGCTGCCCCTGAAATCAAAAGCAAAACCCCAATGGCTTCCCAGGGGACAGTCTGGGCCCTCAACACCACCGCTTTTTCGCTGAGACCACCAGCAGGTCAGGAGTGTGCAGATGCTCACCAAGCCCAGATCTGCCCACTAAGAGCTGGACCGAGATCAGCAACTCACTTTAGATAAATCGCTGTGCATGAGATCATACCCCCTTTTTTTCCTTTTTTACATTATGTTATTGAGGCTTACAGGAAGGGGAGCAAGACAGCAAATTTCTATTAAAAACATGTCAAGCTTTTTTTGCTTTGTAATATATTTTGGCATCCATCTGGGAGAGCAAGTCTGGCTGTTCCCTGCAGTTACAGCCACGCAACCTGAGCCACTGCAGCCTCCCTTTTGCTCCATCTGCTGTAAATGAGGAGACCAGTGTGGCCCCTCCATTTTTCTTAATGTGCCACAATCCTCTGCTATTTATTCTTGCCTTGCAAGCCTCATCTACTCATTCTCACAGCATCTCTGAGCTGCCAGTGGCTGCTATTTGCCTGCTTCATCTCTTTCAGGAGCACTGCTAGAGAATGGGCTGACTCTGCCTTGCCCGAAGTCCCCAAAGAAGTGTGACGGCTGGCAAGAAGCTGGGCACAGTGAGGGTCATAACACATCTGCAGATGGGACTGCTCATTGCTTTTGCAAAGGATTGCGAGTGATTTTACAAGTTTGCTGACATTTGTGCTTGAGCAGATTAGGCATGCAATGCTCTAGTGTCAGAGATGCCCTGCCTTCCAATAAGTATTGACTGCCTGCTCAGGAGTCTGGTCCTATTCTTGAGGTCAGCAGGGGACATGGGGAGAGTGCACATATTCCTTAAAAGCTTAATTATTTCAGCTGCCCAAGCTGAGACCCAGTACTTACATAGCAGAGGTTCGTTATGGGTGGGAACATCTAAACAGATTGATGACCTGAACAGACTGAAGACACATTTCTATCTGCTTTTCTGTCCTGTTTCATTCTTCTTTTCATAGAACAGTAGAATCATAGAACGGTTTGGGTTGGAAGGTCATCTAGTCCTGTGTTTCCAAAATATGTTTACAGTTATTTCCTTATGAGCATCTGTTGTTTTATGCTATTGCAATTTCATCCACCATAACAGAGCACTCGTCCCTCCCTGTTCAGTTTTGCATTTTGTTCACTGTGTAGGTCATGTACCCAGCCATGGGCCCAGTGTACGATATTCTCATACTCTCTTACTGCTCCCCTCCCTTGCACTCCAGCTGGCAACACAGAGATTGAAAACCTCAAAGTATCTTCACTAAGTGGAAGGAGTGATAAAAGTGCTTTGTCAGAGGGGCTGCCTCTGCTTCTCTTGCATTTACCATGATGCAGGACTTTCCTTGCAGGCTCTTATCTCAAATCAGCTGAAATGAGGTAACTTGCGGCAGTCCTGGTGAAACAGCAGCTCCCACACCCACTGTGCTGTGTGCTGAAGGATTGCTTCACTGGTTCCTGTCGCCCAATGCAAGCTACCATTGGTGGGAAAAGCCTATCCCAAACCCCTCCCTGCTCACTCAGTTGATCTATTTGAAGTCTCTCCTCCAAATTAATCTGCCAAAACACATCTTTGTTCTTCACCACTTTACTGTTTTCAGTGGTGGTTTCCCTGGGAAGTTGTCACGATAAAGCCACAGACCAATTCTGATGTACTCTTCTCTTGGAGGACCATTGGTGAGGCATCTTGCATAAGATACCTTCACTCGTGAAGTATGTACACCTGAAGACATGTTTCCGAGTTGTTCCTTCCTCACGTCACTGGCAGGCGTCAGCATTAGGAATGAGGTGGCAGTCCTGTTCAGCTCCATCCCAGCAAGGAGCTAATTGCAGCTCACAGTCCAGAAAGACTGATCTTTTAAAAGCTGAAAGTCAAATCGCTGGAAAAAAAATCATACCATTTCAACTGGAAAATCTCTTCAGCTGAAGCTGGGCTGCAGAAGAGGACTATCTCATTTTGCGTAAGACACCAGCAAGTAATCTGATGGTTTTCTGTGACTAATACAATAGGTCGTATCTGAAATCCCTGAGCCATCTGGTTCCTAATGACTTCTTTCAAAACAAAGGGAATAAAAGTTCTGAATTGTGCAATTCATTCTGACATCCTCTCTTAGGCAGAAGATGCCCATTGCCTCATATCAGCAAACGAGATCGATGCCTCCATCAATTACAGCTTCCATGCACCCCTTTCAGGTATTTCTGACCGTGCACTTAATGGCAAATACATCCTCCTTCTTGCTCAACCTGATGTTGCCCATCACCTGGAACCAGAGGGTAGAATGTAGAGGGCAGTGTCTATTGCCATAGCACGTGTTTGTTTCCATCAGTGGGGACTTGGTGGCATGAAGGTGGAAACCTGGCAGGAGCGTGGGGCTTGGCAGGGTGCTCTGGGTTATGCCAACCATCCCAGCTGTGCTGACAGGAACAGTCTGTGCTGGGGTGAGCAGTGCACTGCAGGACATGTCCACATCCCTGTCCCCTGGGGTGGCAGCCGCTGGCCAGGCTCTGCCACCAGTGTCAGGCGCTTCTGGGTGACCAGAGTAAGCTGAAGCCATAGGTGAGAAACAAGAGTCTTTCCTGTTACACGTCCTTTTTCTCTGCTTATGCTTTAACAGCAAGAGTGTGTGTGGTGTCTCCTTTGTTCAAGAGTTGGCTCCTGTCGCAGCTTGGCACCTTTTGGGGAGGATTCCTCGGAAACGCCCAGGTGCTTACAGATGTCTGCCTGCTCAAGGAGGGCTGCCCTGTGCCAGTCCGAATCCTGGGTTGGGTGAAATACGAAGTGCAGGCAGAAAACCTCAAAGAAACAAAACATTTTAAAGGGGAAGCTGCTGCGTTCTCTTCCCAAGGCCAAGCCCCCAGCACAGCCTCATGATGCTGGCACAGCCTGGGTAGGTCAGCTGCGCTACTGCTTTTTGAATTACTGACCCTGAGAGCAGTGTCTACAGCAGTGACGGCCGCGGGGGCTCTCAGTGGCCTGAGCAAAAGCCTGTGGTCACCAAAGCCCACGCCACGCTCACCCAACTGGTAAAATTACCCGAGCGGGTTTGCTTAAGTGATAGCTCAGTAATGTTTATTAGTTGTGGTTGCAGTTCAAACCTGCCCCAGGGAAACCCAGGCCAGAAGTTTATCCATTGGCGCTTTCACTGTTGTGAAGCTTTCGATGATGTGGGATTTGCACGTTGTCAAGCAAAGGCCCTGAGCCCCCTCCACGTGCTGCTCCAGGTGGTGCTGAGCCACAGCAAGATGCATGCAGAGGTGCTGACATGTTCTACTGTTGGTCCTGCGTGTCCTTACAATTTGAGTTAAAACCATACACAAACAAAAGGACATAAACCGGATATATTTATTATTCCCTATTTATCACTTACATAGTTTAAATTGTTTGTGAGATGCTATCTGGGATTACATATCCAATAAGGATGGTATATTATCAGCATACTATGGCACTATTACACATAATTATGTATATTTATGCATATCCCATCACAGACCATTGTGATTCTTGGTTACATTTGTGATATGCTCCTTGTTGCATCATATTCACAAATGATATGCTACCTCTAATTATGTACGTTTATAGATGTATGCCATATTTACTGCACACTATAGTATTTGCATCATCGATCAGAGTCATCCTGTTGATAGACCAGCTGATGTTTATTTGCTTAACGCCTTTTGATTCTTTAAACATCTGTCTTTTAAGTGGTGGGTGCCTTACAATGGATTCATCCAGTAGTTACACCTGACTTACACAATCGATTAACCCAGTCAGTGAAACCCTGGTTTCCCTGCAAGCCACTGGCCAAGCCCTGAGCTGCTTCCCATGGGTCAGGGTTTCAACTCCTACGGCTGGTCTCACACATCTACTCGATTCAGCTTATTTAGGAAGAGCTTGGGTCTTTGGTGGGCTCGAGGTCACTGTAGATATGAACTCAGCCTTCAAGTGAAAGGCTGGAAAAGGGGCTGAAACACCACCTAAAATCTAGGCTGCCAGCTGTAACTCCTCTGTATTGCTTGCTCAAGGGTAAGAATTCTTAGGTCTGCAAATAGCATTGGTCTGCTGTGCTCCTTCGGTCCTTTGCCTAATGTCTATTGAATTGCTTCTCTCTCCGTACTACATAATTTAGGCCTGTTTGAGTACAGAGTATTTTATTTATTTATGTATTCAAATTTTTAAAATGCATCTCTAGGCATCTTAGCAGTAGACTGGGCGCCTACCACATAAATTAAAAATAACAGCATAAACTTAGACAAGGGACTATCCATAAATAACTCCTCCTCGGTTCACACCCTTAGCAATAGCCTTAGCTTGGAACATGGAAATAGATGGGCTTTACAGCCTGTTGGGAAGGTTAATAAATCTGAGTGCTGATGGACCAAAGGCGAAAATGAGTTTCAAAATTGAGGCGCCCCTTCCTCATCCCTTTTGTGGAGACACCTTGCCTTGAACTCTTCACCTATCCTGGTCCTCAGTGGGAGACCAGATCCTGCTGTAAGGGACGTCTCACACTGCTACCATGCTCCAAACTAGCTGACCACATTCTGATGACGTGGATATCTTATTTTTAAATAAATTTTATTCACACCTGTAGAAATGGTTTAATTTAGCACAATATTTATGTACCCTGTCTAAGACGCATTAGAGATAGCTGGGTAGTCAGAAGATGGCTATTGACCCTTTTCTAAAGAGCAGACATTATTTATAGATGTCAGATTGAGCACCAAAATCACCAGTTGGATTTGAAAAGGTAAGTCTGTGTGTGTGAGTGTACACGGGAAAACATCCTCTTTAGAAGTAATTTGCTGAAAACGGTTTTAGTATTTTGCTCCTGCCTATGGCAATTTACGAAACACAAATGAGATATTGTACCATACCGATGCTGAAATAAATCACTCTAAAAACAGAACTGAAATTCTATTTCATTATTAAAGTAAATATAAAAGTGCTTTATCACAGTTTCAAATTAGATTGGGGTTTGGTCAAGCTTGTTATAAATCCAATGACTGTAAAGCAAATGACTCGAGATGAACTCTCAGCAGAGCCCTGTTGTGAACATGGCTAATGGGATGCTGCATGGCGTAGAGCAATAAACAGAGAGAAACAAAGGGGTGGATTTTGTGACTGCAGTACAGGAAGCAAAGGCAGTGACACAGCATGCTGTGTCCGGGTCTACCTGCCCAGTTCTTAGAGGGATGCTGAGAAAATAGAGAGGGGGACAGAACATGCCTCCAAAACTGACTCACAGCCTGGAGAAAATGCTTTGCTCTGAGCAGGCAGGGGAGTGGAAGTCGAGCTCAAACCTGGGGCCTATAGCCACCTGTAAATGACACTGGAAGACCCTCAAGAAGGACATACTACAGGAGGTAAATGCCCACAGAAGGTGGAGTCCTCTCTCCTGGCAAAGACCATATGGTGAGGCACATGGTGGTGGGGTCTGTCTCCCAGCTTCAGGTACCCCCACTGCCAATCCTGCTAGTTCGCCCCAGGAACGACCAGGACCCAATCATAGAAATGCACCTGTACAGAGAGGCATTCTGGTACCACAGACTCTTTCTCAGGGTTGAAAGCATATAACATCAGACAGCTGCTGGGAGCAGATATTTACATCAGAAACACAGTGCAACCCACGGCAAGAATGTCGTGGAGTCATAGAATCATAGAATAGTTTGGATTGGAAGGGACCTTCAAAGCCCATCCAGTCCAACCCCCTGCCATGACAGGGACATCTTCAACCAGATCAGGTTGCTCAGAGCCCCATCCAGCCTGGCCTGGAATGTCTCCAGGGATGGGACACCTACCACCTCTGTGGGAAACTTGTGCCAGTGTTTCACCACTCTCATTGTGAAAAATGTCTTCCTTATGTTTAGCCTGAATCTCCCCTCTTTTATTTTAAAACCATTACCCCTTGTCCTGTCATAACAGGCCACAGCTGGCTGAGGGTAGAGGCTTGGTAACCTTCATCTGTGGGGACTTTGGAAGAGGTTTGGCAAACCACTGTTGTCTGTGATGTTTGGCCTGGCTGCTCCTGTCCTGGTGCAGAGTGATGGGCTCGGGGAGCTAGCTCCCTCCCACCTACATGTCCATCACATCTTCTTGTCCTCAGCTTGCAGAGCGGCCAGCGAGCTGCTTCAGCAACGTGAGGAGTAACCATCCCACCGCTGAAGCCAGCCGCACCTCGGATGGCCGGGTGTCCCACAGCCTTTCTCCTGTAGAAGAAAGCCCTATGTTACTGGTCAGCAATTTCGCAGAGGGGCTGGTTGCACCCATACCCACAGCAGCTGTCCTCAAAGGTATGTCTTTACCTCCACAGGGTGTCTGTGGGACTCCTGCTGGAAAAGCCCAGAGGACAGTGCTTGCTTACCCTTGTAGCCTGACAGCCCAAACACCAAACTCCCATCTGATTTCCAAGAAGGTAGGCCTTGATCCTGTTGCATACTCACAACCCCCTGTTCAGCGACATGCTTTCTCTCCTCAATAGGAATTTTTTCAAGCCAGTAGGAAAGGAACTCCCTTGTTGTTATTAACCCACACTGGGCACACTTTGCGGTTGATTAAGAGCTATGGAAGTTGTTGGAAAGATGCTCACTGATATGTAAAACCTTGCATCATAATGACCAATAAATAAGATCTGTTGCTGAAGAGGGAAGATTGAAACTACAGTTGCAGGCAATGTCATAGCAGGGTAGATACTGCAATCTGTGCAACATCCCGGAACTGACATGTTTTCTATATGCTGTGCTATACCTTCCTCTCGCAGCACCTGCACTGATGCAAATGAGCATTACACATGTTCATCAGCTGAACAATAAGCCCTGTGGAATGAATGACTCATTATAAAATGGTTTCTTTTGGAAGAGAAAGAAGGTTTTGTCTAGTTTTCAGAAGTACCACAGGAAAACTCCATTTGTTTTTGCCTGCTTTTGTTTGACAGTAGTTCCTTTGTTGCTCTCTGCACTTGCTTTTCTAGTGCCAGTTAGCAGCAATGTTTGGCAATGGCAGCCAGGGAAAGAAAGGAGAGGCAGAACTGTTGTCAGGAAGGAAGTGCGCCTAACAAAATAGAATTAAAGCTCCATGTTTAAGCAAGAAAACTAAAAGCATAGGCATTTGAGGTTTTTTTTTTGAAGTGTGTTTACATTTTCTAGTCATTCAAGCCTGTCATTTCCCACTGCAGGTCTGATTTCTCCCTTCAGGCTATCCCTAAATCATTACCTTACCGCTGGTCAGGAGGAGTCCATCCTAAAGACCTGGCTGATGTTTTCCTTTACAGCTATGGTCTAGAAGGAGATACTCTTTAATGGGCACATGCAGATTTGTATCTGTTAGGGCTTTACTGAATGCACCAAGCAATCGGTGGTAGCCGTTATCCACCGATACCAGCCTACAGTCTGCTTTTAGCCCATCACCTGCTCTTCAATCACCGAGCTGTCCCAGGAGGCCATCCCATGGAAGCTGACGCAAGGACCTGATACCCCAGCACCTCCTGTGGCTGTGAAGCTCCGGCACTGGGAGCCCATGCTCACCACTGCCCATCACCTCCCTGCCCCGCTCACCAGGCACTCACTGCAGCTGGTGAGAACATTGACCTGCGCAACACAAACCTGCCCAGCTCCTGAAGCAGGCAGCTCTCTTTTATATCAGATATGAGAGTTGACTGTACCTGCTCTTGTTGAGTTTTGGGATGAAGCTTCTCTAGATCTAACATAGTTTAGGGTTTCCCTGTAGCTACAAACAAGTGGGGTGTTTTCTAAGCTATAGGAAAGTCAGGCTTTGCTGGCTGAAGTTACGTGGGAAGCTTGGAACACCTTCGACTCTTGTGGTTCACCTGTAATTTCTGTACACTGCCTCGTGAGGTGTTTTCCCTGTAAAGTTTGCCCACAAAATGAATTTCAGGTGAACTTCTTGTTCATTTCCAACATATGATGTATGCTCTGGATGAGGTCTCTGAGGAGACAATTGCTTGTGTTAAAATACTATCTACCTACCTTTAGTAGGCTATTTGTCTGCCCACTGATAAAATAAAAGAAAGGCGCTAAACATAAAAAAAAGGATGTGTACATCCTCTTCAAGGCTTCCAGCTGGAAGCTCATAAAGTAGCTTCAGTAATGAAAGAGCAATTTGTGGTGTATGGAAAGGTAGGAATGAGTACAGACACACAGAAGGAATCAGGAGCATGCTAGAATCTAAAGATTTGCCATTGATTTTATAATTCAAGACACAGTAGTCATAAATAAAACTGGATACAAAGAATCAATGTGGGTAAATAGTAAAAGATACTTTGGGGGAGATTGGAGAGGAAAGGTTTAATTGCTGCTGAGGAATGTTTAGAAATAACTGAGATAAGAGGCATCAGGACAATGGTACATGGGAATGGCTCATGGTGATTCAAATCAGAGGCTGACCCTAGCTCTTACGGCAGATTAAAGGATGGCTTAAATAAGCTTCTGGCTGGGAAGGCTGAGATAAACCCAGCCCTGCCTGATCTTCATAGGACAGAGCATACTTGCCACTTTGCCCTTGTTTGGGTTTCTGTGCTTTTATGGACCTTCCAGCATCCCTTGCAATTTAACTGTGACCTTTCCTGTAGTCTCAAGGAGAGCTCTGCAGTGGGTCTGGTTCGCCACACTCATTTCAATGCCTACCCAATCCCACCATCTTCAACGTGGTGTTAGGCCAGCCCTCAACCAGTCATCTACAGCACAGGCTGTCGTCTGCTGCTCTTGCCCTGCATCAAAAAGGCACTTGAATAACTCCCAAAATTACAGTCTGACCTCTCCCAGTTGTTTGACATGAAGGTCAAGTTAGGGATGAAGGCTCACGTCAGAGCTCACATCTATGACTACCAGAGGCAGCTCAGGGCCAGGTATTGAAGCATCCCCAAAGGTGGGCACGGTTCTCAGCCTGAGCAACTGGTAAGGAAGAGCCTTATGGTGCAACCTGGTGCTGAACAGAGCTGAAGCACAGCGTGGTTCAGCCCACATTGTCTGCAAGGAGGATGGGCAGGGGCCATCAGACGGCATGGCCCCACAGAGCTTCCAGCTAAGTTTGGGCTCGGCCAGGTGCCTGTGGTGCTTGTTGGGCGTGTTTGCAGCTCTCACCTGGAGAGAGGCAGAGCCTGTAGTTTCACTAATCCTAAACTAAGGTGGATTTCTCCCCCAAACAGGGAGAAGCAGAAATGTCTTCTCCTGGTGCAACTGCTTAGGAAAAAATGAGGAGTATTAGTGAGCTCGAATGTCATAAGGTAAAGGAGAGAAAAGATATGAGTTAGCGTGGTAGGAGATGAAAAGCACTGACACGTAAATCATGGCCCATCCACTGGTTTTATATGCCAAACAGTAATAAATACCATGGGAGCTAAAACAGGGCACAGTGGTCGAGTATGAAAGCAGAGAAAATAATCAAGGATAAGAGAGAGGCATCTGTGAAGTGTGAAATGTCACCTCAGAGAAGGGAGGGAGGCATTACAGGGTAGAGGGAAGCGAGTGCAAGAAGTAACATGTGCACATGCACACACAGAGGCAAGCACACAAAAGCAAATACTCATAATAATTATTATTAACTGTTTTTCTTAATACTCTCAAAGGAAGGCAGCAGGAGAGAGGTCAGGGCATATCCCACAATAATTTACATTGTGGGAGGACAAAAAACACTGAGAGAAAACTAGGAAAGAGTGGCCTATCAGGCACCGAAGAAGTGATGAATCTCTGGGGGGAGTTTGATGAATTGGAGGAGGCCAGAGCCATCCTGAAGCCAGGGTGATGGGAGGTGGGTGTAGAGGGGTGGGAGTATGGGGGAGCCTGTGCCATCGGTCCCATGGGGCCAGGACCACAAGTGCCTCCCCCATCTGCCCTACTTCCCTTCCCTTGCACACTGGTCTGCTCAATGCCTTCTTGGAAATCGTCAAGGGGCTCAATTGGGAGAGACCCAGCAAAAGGTTAGGGAAGTTTCCAAAGTGCACATTTATCTTCAGGATTGCAAAATAAGCCATTTTACAGTAAAGCAGAGTGGACAGAGTGAGACTGGAAAAGTTACAACTGGGCTGTAATATGTGAAGTTTGGCAGCTTTGCCAAGAAGAGATCTGCCTCTCAGATGTGCTGTTGCTCCTGCACCAGGGCGCGGGCATCTCCAGCCTTTGATGAAACTAGACACTGAATGATTCTGATTTGACACCATACCATGAAGCTTCAGCAGCACCTGTAGTATGCCTAGGAGTGGGTCCTAGCCTTAGCACCATCTTCATCTGCATTGCTAGTCCAGCTGTGTCCAGGGCTGGAGGACCAGGGGAAAACAGGTGTCTTTGCCAGCAGGGAGAGCGGCTGTGGTGAGACCCACCAGCTCTGCCAGCCAGCAGGAGGCTGGAAGGATGCTTGGAATGAGGGAGGCAGGTGAATGTGCCCTGCGGCTGGGTGGTTCAATCTGGAATAGCAATAACCCTGTTATACACAAGCTTAAAAATTAATGGGATCCAATATTATGCGGCTTTTGTGACCAATTTGACAAGATGGTTTATCGGGCTTGCTTAACCTTCTCCTCAAACCTGCACTATCAGCCTGTCAGTGTCTGGGTGCTTTTTTTAGCCTCCCCTTTTATGTCTGTGTAAGCTCCAAGGGCAGATACTGTATCTTGTAAAAAGGATTGTGTTCAAGAAACTGATAAATAACCTGTGCCAAATGGAGGCAGCAGTATCCCTCATTTGATTTTGGAGGACAAATCCCAACTGCACCTCTGTTTTGGTGCCTGGAGTGCTAAAAGGGTTATTCATCTCTGCTCTGGACTTGAACCCTGCCTCTTGCCCCCTCCAGGGAGCCCTGGGAACTGGCTGAGGACCATGTTCTGGTGGCTTTCCCTTCCCTAGGGATCCCTGACGATGGCAGCAGCACCGGCTGCATGCAGCTCTGATGGGTACTGGCAGAAGCACGCCTATTGCAAAAATAGTATGCTAAGTTGCTAGGGTGGAAAACAGCTTTACAGAAATAAAACACTGCAGCACCTCTTGATACGTGTTCTCTAGGTCAGCTCCTAAGGTTTCCCTCTTGTTTCATCCAGCTAAATATACGTGTCCAGCTGCTTGCGTAACCCTTGGTGGTAGGAGACAATCTGCAGGAAAAGCCCTGCTCCTGTGTGCTGCTTCCAGCTGCCAGGACCCCTGCTTCTGGACAAACTCTGCTGTTAGGTGTGCATTTTCTCCCCGGAGGCCTATTTCCCCAGCAATCTCCCACGATTCATAAGCTTTATCGAGACATCAGTTTTCATCGCATGCCCTAAAGATTAACGGTGTCACAGTTTTGCTTTGGAAGTGCTTGGTGGAGCCCTCTGCTTCGTGGACAGGAAACTTTGTGCTCCCTGGGGCTGGGACCCTAAAGACCAGCCTTGCCTATGACCAACTTGTGTCCTCCCCACAACCCAATGGCTCCTTCCAGACCAGCAAAGCAGCTTTCAAGCTGTGACTCATAACCCTTCACGTCCTGATGTGTTTCAAAGGAACACCTGAAGCGGTGGCCTGGCCTCCTGGGGACACAGAGGGTGGCAAGCCTGAGGAGTTCAGCCACCACTCTGGGGACCACAGTCACAGGAGGGATAGGAAAGGAAGGCATTAAAGCTCCCAACTGTCCTAGAGACTGTGGGAAGTCTTGAAAAACCTTCCTTTTCATTCCTCGTTTTGTGATTTCTAATCTGACGCTGGTCCCCCAAGTTACTCAGCAACACGCTTCTTCCTCTGAACATCCCAGAGGAGCCCATGGACCTGCTGATATCCACCAGACTCTGACCAGGATAATGATTGCAGGCATTTGACCTTCACCTTGTGTTTGTGGGAAAGCTTTTTGAGTGCAGTCTAAGGCGTGAACACAGTGCAGCTATACTAACATAAGCCATCAGTAGGTGCTTCTGTTTTGCAACAAAAATGCTTTTTGTGTGTGTGGTTAAACTTGGGAAACAGATGAACAGCGTACAAAGAAGGCAGTTATACCACAATTGTAGTGTCTGCATGGCAGTCATCTCTGTTCATGTGCTAGGGTATTTGACAAAACTTCCCTGTGCAGGCAATGTCTAGGGTAGTTGATTGTTCAGGATGGGGCCTGAGTTCATTTGAGACATTCAGACAGTTCTTATCAAACTCTCAGGAAAAGAAAAATAAACCATAAAGTAAAGAGATCCCAAGTTCGAATAAGCCAGAAAAGTAAGTGTCTGCACCTCCTCCTGATCAGAAAATATCATTTTCATTTTATTTGAAGTATTCTATTACTTCTTATATTTTTACTTTAAAAATACCTCATTGTCGAAAAGAGTGTATTTATGTCATATTTTCAGCTTTTCATGCCCTATTCTGCAAAGCACATGTAAGGAAAAATACTGGGGCATCTCACCTGTGCCCACTGAAATAAATTTGATCAGGAGGACAGTGGTATGCTGTGATTTCCTGTGGGAGTCTTCCCATACCTGGGAACACGTGTGGTTTGCTCACAGGTCCGGCTCAGGCAGGTGGCAACCATCTACCAGTTCTGCTCTGCAGGTAGCCAGGGCTCAGCAAAAGGCAGACACCAGCTTGGTCCAGACCAGATGTGAATTTTGCTCAGTGTATGAGGCACGTGCCCTGGGACATACTGGATGTCTACCAGTTTTTCACGGGGCGCTAGTGCTGTGCCCTCTCTGACCTTGCCATGAGAATGCTGCCAAGCACCTGGCTGCCCCGGATCCAGAGCATCCCTCCTGTGCTCGAGACCCTGAGGACCTCAGTAAAACTTGGCTTGGTAGGAACAGCATAGGCACTGTTCTTGCTGTGCTCATCTCCTGTGTGTCTGTACCAGGCAGAGCCATCTGACCCTATGGGGTAAAATCAGCGGTCTCATACATCTCGGCACCTTATGCCCTTTTAGAGACATGAGGATATCCAGGGTGGCCACATTCGGCAGAGGACTTGTTGGAAATCCCCACCCTCCCGGAGTGGCAGCTGGGAATCAAGCAGGATATCCTAGGTCATCTTGAATGGCACCAGACACCTATATTTAGGCACCCGAATCCCACCTGGTGAGTCAGTAAAGCCCTTTCCCAGCAGATCCGCTCCTTGGTGACAGGGTTGGGCAAGAGGGACGAAGTGTGCCAGTATGTCCCTGCGTGTCACTGCTAAGCATACCCTGAAGGTAGCAGTCACGGGAAATTCCCGCAGAGCGTAAGGGAGTTTATTTTTAACCATCCTGCAGAGCTGTATCATTGCCTGGGAATACTGCAGGGTTGTTTGAGGATGTTGCCATTCTCAAATGGGTTCTTCAAAAGAAAAAAAAAATAAATAGCAGGCCTTTTTAAATCTTTCTTTGCTTTTTGCTAGACTATGCTGGATGTAATTTCTAAGCGTAGTTCATTTTTTAATTCTGCATGGAGTTATAAAGGCTGCCTGGGGTTTTGTGGGGCAGGTGTGGTATAGAAAGGGTCTGTCATCTACAATAATAGAGGCTATGTGAGTGAGGAATGTGTACATTCAGGATGAAAGCTGACTTTCCTTGGTGTATGTTGTCTTCTAGCCTCTGCATGCTTTAAGCATATTGCAGTGGGGTTTTTTTGTCTAGTTTCTTGCTTCGTGAAGCAAAAGTGAAGTGACTGAGCCCCAGAGCATCTTAACCCCAGGGAGCCAGTGGGCTGCTTTAACCTCAATTAACCAGAAAAGTGGGGGCCGTTGCAGCTCTATACACTACTGGTATCCAGTACCTGAACACTGGGTCAGCTGTTTAACCTGTGCTGGAGCTGACTTCTGCAGGATGGACAGCTGGGAAGAACCTCTCGTGGGGGTAGCCTAATCTCCAGTGTTTGGGTTTTGTGCCAGAAATGCTTTGATGCATGTCCTTTCCTAGCTCCACGAAGGATGAGCACAACTTTTATTTCACCCTTGAGCAAAAGAGAGAAGGCACCAGTGACTTGTGTTTTATTAAAGCCAGGCCAACTGCTTGGGGCCTTCTTGTGACAGGAATTATCAATCTTAAATACATATAGTGGAGCAGGCTGGTTTTGCCTAAGGTCTGAAGGATAAGCAAGGCATTGCACTGCTCTGTGCCTTGTATAAACACCCATTCGTTGGTGCCTGTGTGTCTGGGGCAGGGAAAAGCTTTCTGGCCTTAATGTTGCCCCTTCACCAGGACTCCCAGCAATGCTGAGGTGTATTGCACACACGAATGAAAAGCAGCATACGACCATAAATACGTCATCGTCACTAGGGCAGTGATCGTCCTCATGTACTCAGTGCTGGTGAGGTCCCACCTTGAATCCTGTGTTCAGTTTTGGGCCCCTCACTGCAAGAAAGACATTGAGGTGCTGGAGAGAGTTCAGAGGAGGGTGATGAAGCTGGTGAGGGGTCTGGAGCACAAGTCTGGTGAGGAGTGGCTGAGGGAACTGGGGCTGTTCAGCCTGGAGAAAAGGAGGCTGAAGGGAGACCTGATCGCTGTCTACAGCTGCCTGAAAGGAGGTTGTAGCATGGAGGGGGTTGGTCTCTTCTCCCAAGTAACAAGTGACAGGACAAGAGGAAATGGCCTCAAGTTGTGCCAGGGGAGGTTTATATTGGATATTAGGAAAAATTTCTTTGTGGAAAGGGTTGTCAGGCATTGGAACAGGCTGCCCGGGGAAGTGGTGGAGTCACCATCCCTGGAGGGGTTTAAAAGACACATAGATGAGGTTCTTAAGGACATGGTTTAGTGCCAGTGCTAGGTTAACAGTTGGACCTGATGATCTTGAGGGTATCCTCTAACCAAAATGATTTTATGGTTCTATGATGCTGTGATTCCATGGTTCTATGTATCTATGATTCTATTATTATGATGAGAAGTGGGGGTTCAGGAGCTGTTGCAGTTTATCAGTTCCCAGGATATTCCTGTGTTCCCGTCACTTGGGCTGGCAGCCCTCAGGAGCTTGCACCTGCCCTGCGAGCTCCCTGAGAATCTCTGGGTTTTCAGCAGGCACCTACCTGTGCAGCGTGGGATCCCCTGATACCCAGCACAGGCTTCTCTGTTCCCCTCCAGTGACCAGGTGCACAGGAGATGGGCTGTGGCTCAGCGATGCTCTTTGGTTCTAAGCCTCAGATCAGAGGGTCACAGTGTTACGTGGTACCAGAGCCCGGTGATGCCACGTCCTGCAAAGTCCTGATTCACTGCCAACTCGCTCTGCCAGTTCCAAGTCACCAGGAGCTGTTTGAAGGCTGTGTGCTGCGAGGCATCCTGTCAGCTCAGGTATTGTCTGTCCTCCTGCAGCCCTCACAATGGCAGCATAAAAGCAGAAAGGCGTATTTTGCTCTTTGGCTCATTCACCAGAAATACCCATGCCTGCTGCCAAGCAGGGTGCTATTGGAGGAGGATGCTGCAGTCATGGATGGGAGGGGGACAACGTCACTTTTCAGGGGATGCATCCTCAGCTGGACCAGGGTATGTGTTCTTTTGTTCACAGTGCTCTACAGGGTCAGAGGAAGAAATTTTTTTTTTAATGTTTCCTCCCCATGGGAATGTAGGATCTAATTCCTCTCTAAATCAAAAGTAGGATGAGAAGGCGAGAATTCAGTTTTGTCTCATCTCAGATCTCTGTCTCAGGAGGATACAAGGCTTTAAGATCATTGCGCCTCCGTAGCTTCCAGCTAGGAGAATGACATCCAGAACAAACCCTAAAATTGGTTAAAAAGGATCACTTAGAGAATAAAAGCAGGTTGGGGATGACTTCCCAGCCCAGATTAAATTAGTGTAATTGTGTCAGCTCTTTCCTCTCAGGACCAAGTTGCCAGGGGGCAGTTTGTTTTGCTCTTCTTAATACACATGATGTATTTTTTGGACTCATTCTCCAGTCACCACGTGCCCTGATGGCTGCCTTCCCCTCTGAGGCATGAGCAGCTGCAAGCAGCTGCTTCCTCTGCACCGAGTCCTCTGCAAGCGGGGCAGCCGAAAGCGGCCCTGGCACTTCTTCCATCATGCTCCTTCTGAAGGCCGCATGGCTCTTTTTGTGTCTTAAAAGACAAGGGCAGAGAGGGCGGGCTGCAGTCCTACCCCCCTGTCCACCCCGCTCTTTGCCAGGACAGCACCTTTTTCTGCAGGACAGAGACAGGCATTGCACACTGAATTTCAGATGGTATTTAGCAGTGATGCTTCCTTTCTGGCAGCTGGGCTTTGTGTCCCAGCCCTCTGTTAGCGCAATTGCTAATTGTCCGGAGAGCCTCCACAAAAATGGCTGTTAATACCCCTAGAGTTTCACAACTGCTAAACAAGTACAGACTGTGTATAAATGTGGATTCAGTGGGCTGCCAAGCTGAAAGTTTTGTTCATTTTGCTGTTTAGGAGGCACCTTTAACTTTTATATATATTTTTTTCCTGTATTACAAAGTGAGAAATGCTTAGCATTTATGTAATTAGCTTGGCTACAATACAGGCATTCCATGATTACAAACCAAAGTCAGTAAAAGCCTAACATGAATGGTACTTTTTTTGTACCGTGGGAAATTAAAAATCAGTTGCACTGTTATTAAATTGATTCCGGGTGGTTTCTTTCAAGTAATTATGTTCAAAAACTGTCTGGCAGTCCAATTTGCTATCAAATCTCACTTTATCGCTAGCATTCCACCTACAGGTGCGTAGACAATATAAACCCAACGTCCTACAAAATTATTATGCTTTTGTAGGAATGAAATGCTGATTGTTTATTATCTGATTTAATTTCTGGTGGTTAAATCTGAGCAGTCTGATTTAGCAACATTTTCAATCAGCCTTAAAAATATTTGAATGCATTTACGTAACAATTAATGTGCAAAACAGCGCAGACCAAAGTCAGCCCTTCCGCTGTTTAAATCAGAGGCCTGATTCCTGTCCCGAAGGGTATGGGGTGTCCCCACGAGACCCTGGCGTGGGACTGCACGTGAAAGGAGATGTGGTCCATGTGATGTCTGGATGGAGTCAGGCAGCCTGGTCTGCTGGTCCATCAGTCTCAGTGGTGCTGTCCTTTGGAGAAGGGCACCAGCAACACACAGCAGACCCTTGTAGCCTCCACTCTCTGTGGGGCCACCAGCAAGAGGGGCTGGAACCAGGGCAGCCCTGGGATGAATATGGGCCCCTGACCCCACCCCAGATATCTGCTAATGCACCTGAAAGCAGAATGACACCACTCCGACTATGCTGACAGCTGAGCCTGGCTGCATGGGACACGGCACCACTGCCCTGAGGTTTTGGGTGCTGCTCCCTTCTCAGGCATGCTGAAGCAAGGTCGTCAAAGAGAGCTCATTGATTCACTGTGGAGATGAATTCAGCTGCGCACCAGAACAGCTCTAACATTGCACTGTCTGCCTTCATTTTTTCAGAGACACTGGGTGGAGTCAATACTGCCTTCAGTCATGGGTTCTCCAAGCCGTGAGGCATCATCCCTGCTTGCAGACAGGTGGAGGCAGCTTTGGCGGCAGCAGATGGGAGATGTGCCAGCTGGGGTGGGGACCTGCACCACCACACAGCTCTCCAGCATGGACATTTCTGAGCTTTGCTTGTGGCACGTCTCACTATCAAAGGGGACTGAGTGCAGACTGTGACAGCTCTGGTGGTATTTTGGTCCTAGCAGTAGCTGGTAGTGACGCTGTTGACAAAGAGATGACTCATTTCCACCCCCGAATCTCTCTCGCACAATGCGTCTATATTCTGTTCAATTTCACACCTATCCTGATTGTTTAGTTACATATCATTACTGTTTTATTTGATGAATTTCAGATTGTATTGTATGGAGTGAATTTTATATTATATTATACTATATGCTAATTGCCCATTTAATTTTAACTAGGTAATATGTTTTTACTGCAAACAGTTAGGAAAATGACTTATAAGAGTGTTTTAACTAGATGTGTAATTTGAGGATACAAATTTCATATGCTGTACAAAGTCTTCTGGGGCAAAATTGCTGTGCCCTTACTCAGTTAGGCAAATGGGAGTTTACTTGAGCAAAGAAGCATCCATAACCCAGGTAGTATTTTGGGACCACTGTTTAATTACGATAATTACTACTCGTAAGTCACAAATTCGGATGTTGTGCATCACCGGATCTGTTCCTGGCTTTGCTGCAGACGGGAGGTGCGATGTTGAGCAAGGAGCATACAACCCGAGCTGCAAATCTCTCACTTACCCTTGGAAGGAGTTACTCATGCTACTGATTTTTTCCGCAGGAGTAACAAGATGAACATCCCCGTTTTCAGTCAGGAGTTCTTCAGGTGGAAGGGTGCTATTGGAGCAGAAGCCACATTACTTCATTGCGTTGGTTATTTTTCTGGCCTGAGCTAATGTGTTGCACCCACCAGAGGGTTGATCCCAGAGCACTGGGAGCTTTGCGCATCTCCCTGTCAGCACTCCACTCAACCTACATGCTGAACATTTGCCCACGAGCCAGAATCCTCCTAGGTTCATTCTCAGTATCTTTGCAACCCTCTGCTCCTTTGGACCCCACTGAACTAGTGCCTTTAAATTACTCCTACCCTTCGTATAATTAAATGGAGAAGCTGAGGGAACAGACAGGAACGGGAGGGAAGAGCAGAGGGAGATGCTTAGGTGGTACTGCAGAGCTTGTCAGCCTACGAGAGGCCCCATGGCAGGCTGAGTGGATGGCTTCCATCTTTCCCCGCTGTGCCTGACCTGGATGGACTAAAAGTTGCTCTCCTTCTGCCTTTGTTTCTGCGGTGGATTTTAGTATTGCAAATACTGATCAGATGAATGATGGTGAAAGAGACTGTACAGAGCACTTTGAGATTTGGTAGGTAACATAATTTGGCTTGCTATGAACATTTGTACTTGAAATTTCCAATTTCATTGTGGAACTAAATTTTGACCTCATCAACATACCTTAGCACTACTGGCAGGTTTGCTAACCCTTTATTTAATGTTCTGATCTACTGTTTGTTTCAACTTCAACAAAAACTTCCCTTTTCTTCAGTAAAGTGTAACAACCAAGCTAAATAAATATCAGAAAGTCCTTTTAAGTGTGTCCACTTCTTCTGTTTGAATGCCCAGAGCTTCCCACCCCGTCACAGCACCACTGTGCTGCAGCCTCGCAGCAAAGGCACCTCATTTCTGCACCAAGAGCCCCGCTGTGCCATGGTGCGGAGGAGTTTGATTTTCCCATTTCCATTTACCCCCATGTAAGCAGAAGATGAGCATTTTAGCAGCTTAAAACATGCTTGGCTCCGGAACAACAGCTTCCTTGCTTTCCATCCGAGAGCTACACAGAAGAGGGTCCCTGCTTCTTCAGGTGCAGGGCTGCTGGGACAACCAAGCCCCTAGATGCAAGAACACTTTGTCCACCCCTCAGGGTGCAGAACCCAGCTCATCTGGCCCCAAGTTGGACAGCCTGCTGACGGGCAGCCAGCTGGGTACGAAGAGGTGGACAGGGAACGGCCCTCCAAGGAGGGTCACAGAGCAGCAAACGCTTTTTTTTAGGGTATTGCCAGCTCTGCCTCCCTTTTTCCCACCAGAGTCTCAGCAAGGTGGGCTTCAGGATGGTTTGGGAGCAACCAGGCACATGGGGCAGAAGGGGAATCCCTGCTGAGTCTCCTTTTCCCAAAGCATCTGCTGGAGTTCATCAGCCCCGCGCAGGCTGGAAGGCGCTCTGGGAAGCCAGGGCAAGTTCAGGGATGTGGGAGGGGATGTACAGCTTGGTGTCCAAACCGAGACAGGCTGCCGCGAATGGGGCCATCAGGAGACACAGGCACCCGCTGGGATGCATCGCCTAGAAATGGTGAGGTAACCTCGGTCAAAGCCGGCTGTGTTTGCCAGCAGCTGGGGCAGCACCCAGCGGCACCCCAGTGCAGTAAGCCCGTGTGCTGCCTGGCAGGCAAGGCCAATACCCGCTGCCCCATGGAGGAACCTCGCTCTCAGCAGCTGGGTCCTGCCTGCACACAGACATCATGCCTCAGCCCCATGGGTTTCAGGCAGCTGCCCATTTCCCTCTTCATTCCTGCTCTGCTGACCCGGCTCATTGCCTCGGGACCTGGGGCTGTGTCCACAGTCATCCCTGCAGCACAGGATCGCACCCTCTTAAGTCAAGTGCAAAGTCAGAGGCTAAGCAGAGATTAGGGATCAGGTATTTTAATCGGTGGACATCCTAAGAACTTGATCCGAATAGCTTGGCTTAAAATAGATAACCCACTTTGAATCAGGTTTTGCTTGTGACAGACAGACCTCCACAAACATAGGAGAGGAAAAGTAAGAGAGGGATGAGGCAAGTGAGTCTATGGGATTTGCCCCAGAGCCATGTGTGGCAGGAATACCGTATCAAGCAACATGGACTCACTAGTACTCAGGTTTCTCAGTTTAAGCAATGCGCCCTGGTTTTCCATCTACATAGTGTGCACGTGGACACGTTCCACTGACAGCCTGGGCTCCTGTGGTACTGTTCCCATAAGGTCAGTCTGGGAGGAGAAATCTCAGGGGAGTAAATTAATTGTTTCCCAGTGGTTTCATTGGCTTTCAAACCAGGCCTAAAACGTTGCTGGTGCTAAAAGTATAAGTACTTTTTGCTGCACACAATTAACCACACCTTTTAACAACTTCAGCCGATCCCTTTGCAGAACAAACAGTGATACCAGCATTGGGGTGATGCCAGGCGACGACAAGCCATCCTGGTTACACTTTACTGGTTCAAGAAGACAAACTTGTACCACTCCTGCCCAAGAAAAATAAGTCACTTTGAACTCTGGCAAGCAAATTCTGCTCCTGCTTAAGATGCCAGGCTCATTCTCCTATGGGAACCTACCTTCCCTGCTCTGTGCCCTGTGGGGCACTGAGCGTGCCTGCATCACCTGCACTTGAAGCCCAGCTATTACTTTGTTGTTATGGTCTATTCCCTCATCATCATGTTGTCTCATGAGCTGCTAAAAGGGTCTGGGAAACACGCTGGTGCTTTAGTTGCCGGTGGCAGGCCATTTGCAGTGCACTGAAGCCTCTGTTTTTGCCAGTCCTGAGTGTCACACCTGACAAAGTCAGCCGTTGTGTGTTGTTGTAGTGAAAAGAATCCGAGCAAGAGCTTCCCCCTCGGGCAGCCTGCGGTGCCCACACACAGGGCTGGTGCTGCTGTGTCCCTGCTGCAGGGAGAGCCCGGAGGGTGAAAACCAGGGGCGGTGTCACCTGCGTTTGCAATGTGGAAAAGGGGCTTCTGAAGGCACCTCACACTTGGCGATGGTTTTGCAGAGACCTGTTGTAATCCTGCGAAGTCTCCTCACACCTGCAGTTTCTGCACCTTTCCCTTGGTCCTGTTTCATTCCTGCTCTCCCGGTGTGACATTCACTCCTTCCATTCAGTTCCTTAGTGACCAAAGTCACTTAGTTTATTATTGTTTACTATTATTATTATTGGGGCGTGGTAAGACACACAGATTAAAAGGTAAACCATCACACTGGTTTGCTCCCAGACAAATCTTGCTCTCTCATAGCATCTTCATTGCCTCTAGGTAGCAGGAGATTTGCATTCATTTCTCACCTCGATTCACCTGCCCTGATGTGCCACCAGCTCCTCCTGCCTCTGACACGAGGAGGGGGTCTCACCAGGGCTCCCCAACTCCAGGCACCGCCTGGGCTGTTATGCCATGATACATTAGAGCAGCTTTAACCCCGTCAGCCCCGCTAATCCCTCCGGAATGGGAAAACACCATCTAATGGGAGGGATGCAGTGGTGCGCAGAGACCACAGCAGCAGGAGCAGCAGTGGGGTCAGGAGAGACGAGGCAACATTTACCAGGGGCAACCCCAGATGCCTAATCCCCAGGTGTTACCACTGAAAATTGGTTTCTGGGACTCATGAGGACACCCTAGGCCCAGATGAAGTCCGCAGGTTTGAGAGCAAATGCCTCCAGGGCTGCAGCCACCTCTCAGTCCCTCCACGGTGTCCACACCTCATCACAATCACCACATACGAAGAAGTTCAAGCCAGCCACTGTTTCCACTTGGAGGATTTCTTCTTCACTGATTTATTGAAAAGAGTAGGGTCTCCTGATACCCCTCAGGATTTCTAGGAAAGGTATTTAAAAGAAAAAAAACTCAGATCTGTAGGTTTCCATCAAAATAACGGCACCTATGATGACAGGCAAAGTATAAACGCTTAGGCAGACAAAGATAAGCATTGGTGCTGTGGCTGCCTATTCAAATTAGATCCTCACAAACGCCGGTCTGAACAGGAGAGACCCAAAGCCTTTCTTGCTTGTTACATGAGCCTAAGCAGAAGACCTTTGTTTGAAGCTTTTTTTCAGCTTTCATGTGTCACAGCGGCAGTATTCTCCAGCAGTGGAGGGCAGCTTTTCTCTAATTTTAGATCTTTCCCTCCAAAGATGGTAGCTGACAACGGAGACAGGCCTCTGAAAAGGACAGACTTGAAGGCATGCCTTTTTACTAAAGAAGTACAAGCTGTGCAGTGCAGCAGTCCTTGTGAGATCAAACTGAGTGGATTTCAGATTCAAATCCCGCCCTACTTTGAGGTCAGATTCCAGGCAATGCATCCCAAGCTGCTCACCAATGGAAAAGCAGGAGACTTTTTTTTTAGAAAAAAAAATACAAATAGTGAGAGCTGAGGAGGGGGGGCAGGAGCAGGGATAAATGATTTACACGCAGCTAATCCCTTAAGGAAGTCAAACAGATGCTTTATTGTCTCTGAAGGCTCCTGCCTGGATATATCCATTCCTAACTAAAGCTTGTTGTATCTTGGTGAATTGTTTCAGGTGACGAATTGTCCTGCAAGGTTCAAGGCAAAGCTTCTCTCTTTCCCCCTGGAACAGCTCATTGCACCTGAGAAAAGACAGAGCCAACCTGCCACATGGTTAGAGGCAGCAAAAAGCCCCACCAGGCCATTTGCAATCCCCCATTTTTGTGTCCACGATACGTCTGATGGACTTTGAACAGCAAGCTTAGGAGATACCTCAACAAGCTGCCTTGTAGCATCTGTTTAAGTTATTAAGACGGTTCAGTGAAAATCTCGATGTATAAAAAGAGCATTTTGACTTCATAGCCTCGTGGCTTGTAACATTTTGCTATTTAGAGCGGAGTTTCCACGAGCACAGAGTCAAAGTGGGCACCCAGAAGCTACCAAAGCTACCAATTGAGTTACTCATGGAGAGTGAGTTCACCTCTTTTTTCCACAGAGCTACTCCCTTGTCACAGGTGTGTCACCCTCCGTGTCCTCCTTCGGGGCAACTGACGCATTCTCTCCAGGGCCCTTTTTTTTGTCATTAGAAAGCAAAGTAAAACATCTGTCTGTGTATCTGCCTAATCTCACCCTGGCTGTTGCTGTGATGCCTGGGTAAGAGATGTGAAAATTATGGGTTGTCTAGTGAGGCACAGCTTTCCTTCTGAATTACTTCTGGTAGGAGTGATCAGTCTGTACGGCACGGAGGTTGCCCTGACAGACAGACAGCAACCTGGAGGCTGAGCTTCCAGCTCCCATAGACATTTGCATTCACTTCTATGCAATTTTTAAAAGGAATTTTGTATCGGACTTTGTTCAGGTGTACATTCACGGTAGATCAATGTGTTGTGGAGTTATGAACTTCAGAGGGATGATGTTAGGGTAAAAATAATCTTGGCTCGCTTCCCTTTTGCTAATCAGTTCCTGACGGTTGCACGAGCTGAGTGGGAAATGCCTGTCTCTGGTTTGCACTTCTTTTGCACAGGAGATGGAGATAGAGCAGAACCCAACATAGAGCTTCCTCGGGGAGACCTGGTGCAGGGAAACATCCCCTGGTGTGGTTCAGAGCTGTGGACCTTAAGCACCTCCTTTCTGGAGCGTTGAGCAATGCCTTCCCTAACTTAACAGAGTGAATTTTAAATATCTAATTTAGCTTACAGCTGCACGTTATTAGCTTGGTTTTCCCCTTTCAGTTTGAAGTGTAAAAAAAAAAAAAGAAAAAAAAAAAAGGAAACAGATTTCCCTCTGTAGCCAGGCCCCCAGTTAGTTTTCCTTTGCAGTCTGATGCACAAGGCTCTACTGCAGATTTTCAAATGCTGCTGAAGAATGTTCATTTACATCAGAACATGCTGTTTGCAACTGATTTTTTAAGCTCCCTTTCCTTCTCTATCAATATTATGCTGCAAAATAAAATTGTGCAAAAATGACAAAGAGGAACCATCTCTCTCTTATCCTACAAAGGTGATATTTTCCAGTGGCTCACTATCCCTGGCCAGAAAAAAAAAAAAAGAAGCAAGTATTGGTCTTCAGCTTCTCCTTAGACCCAGAGTGTCCTGCAGTGCCAGCCTGTCTTTAAAATACTTTGGGGAGCGTACGTACAAGTACATCTTGGAGGGAAATGGAAGAGTGCAGTGCAACCACTCATGGCAAAGACTGCTGTTTTCTACAGGGTGCAAAGTGAAGCAAAGATATCCAAGTGGAAAAAAATGTAAAGGTCAAAAAAAAAAAAAAAAGGGCAACCCATGTATCATATGAATCTTGCACTTGTCTGCGTGCTTGGGTATCCTGTGAGGAGACTATACATAGAGAAGAAGCTATTAATGTTGTTCAGATAATCATTACATTCCCCTTCTCTGCTTCTGCTGAGAAAAACACTCCGTGGTGCTGGAGAACGTGGCTTTTCCAAGAGCCAGAGCACAACCGTTTCCAGAACTAGTGAGGGGACACCTGGGTGACCTGAACACTCAGTTCCCCTCTCTCCATCTGAATCACCCATCGTGAGATATCCCATGTCCCTCCCCACCCCATGGTCCTGGAGGGCCATATCCTGCTCAGCACCCCTGGGCTGGCCTGGAACGAGGGGCCACTGCCTGCTGCAGGAGATGCTTCTGGTGGTGTTTCGTAGAATCATAGAATCATTTTTGTTGGAAAAGACCCTCAAGATCATCAAGGGCAACCATTAACCCGACACTGGCACTAAACCATGTCCCTAAAATCTCATCTATGCGTCTTTTAAATGCCTCCAGGGATGATGACTCAACCACTTCCCTGGGCAACTTATTCCAATGCCCAACAACCCGCTCTGTGAAGAAATGTTTCCTAATATCCAATCTGAACCTTCCTTGGCACAACTTGAGGCCATTTCCTCTTGTCCTATCGCTTGCTACTTCAGAGAAGAGACCAACCCCCTCCATGCTACAACCTCCTTTCAGGCAGTTGTAGACAGCGATCAGGTCTCCCCTCAGCCTCCTTTTCTCCAGGCTGAACAGCCCCAGTTCCCTCAGCTGCTCCTCACCAGACTTGTGCTCCAGACCCCTCACCAGCTCCGCTGGCCTTCTGTGAACTCTTTCCAGCACAGAGATGCAGTTTGCAGCTCTGACAGTCCCCAGTGCCGCTGGCTGGCGACTGGCACTGTGCTGCAGCCGCCTGAGCACTGAGCACATAACCGACGCTCACAAATCATCCTCACAATAATTACCAGCAATTAGTGACTTAATGGAGAGTCTTTGGGGATTCCTAAGTGTGCCTCCTGAGTGTGGTTGTTTTAGGACAGTGGAAGCTGAGAAACTTCTCAGGAATGCTGGTGACACCTGTCCCGGGGGCTGTCCCACATCTCGCCTGCCCGCCGTGGGTTGGTTTGTGCATATGGGGGTAAACTCCAAAAGGTGGGCGAGCTCAGCTGCCTAGCTTGCACGAGAAGGGAGAAAACGCAGCAGGAATCAGTTTAAAATCAGATTAATTTCCTTTGCCCTGGTTGGCCCTTGGCTCTGTCAAAGCTCGGGCTCCTGGGTGGTGCTGGGCAGTCACATAGGGCTTGTCGCTCAAGGGCGCAAGGCATGAACTCCTCCGCCAAAAAACCCTGCCTAATTAAATTTCTCATTCTGAAAACAAATAAGCGTTCTCAGACGAGACAACAGAGTCTCCCTGAGGTTGCTACTGTTGGGCAGATTTTTGCAAGTCATTAGCAACCTCAGGAAATTGTTGATCAAATGGCTGAAAATGCAGCTTTCCAGTTTTCCAGTAAACTAAGCGTAGTAAGCTGCTGTGGCATAAGCATCTTCATAATGATGTTTCTGAGCTAATAGGAGGGGCCTGGGGTGTTTTAATTGCCTTAGTTTCTAAATAAATGTAAAGAGATTTGTACATGTCCTGGATGCAAATGGTCCCTTGCAGAAAGGCTGCCTGGCTTTCCTTGCAGCTTTTTCCCTCTGAAAGAAGGCAAAAAAATCCCATTAACGCTGGGCTGTAAGCGTGGTACCAGCATGTGCCCCAGACTGTAATTAACGTGGACACTTAGCACTTCTCATTTTGAGCAGCAGCTTTATATCTGCGAACCTCTCTCAGCTGTTTGGTTACTCACCTGCTAATGCAGGTTGGGAAGCACTCCTTGGTCTAGCTGAATTTTTTCAAGATTTTTGTGCTGTTTCATCAGCAAACAACAAGTGACATGAAGACACATTTGTAGAAATAGCAAACTGCACAATTACAACAGCTCAGTAGATAGGTGGTTCTTAGGTCAGTATGTAAATTGCTGGTTTTAGAAATCACACATTTTCCCCTTTCATGCGGGATCTCGTCTTATCTTTCTGTAACTACAGACATTCTGCTATGTAATAGGGTCTACTGCTGTATGACAAGATTTTTCGTAACATGTTGGCAGCAGTTTCAATTGCACAAATCGATCCGGACACCGGAAATTTAAAATAGAATTTTTGCCTTTATTGCCTAATTTAGTTTCTACCTGTTCTCTGCAGGTACACAGGGAACATTAGTCTCAACTATGTCATTTCAGTCTAAAGTCCAGATCACTATTTGCTTGGGGTAATTTTAATTGAGCTGGCTGAAGGTGAAACTCACTCCAACGAATAATAATACCTGCTCTTTTAGAAGAATGACAGAGATGAAAATAGAACTAATTTGGAGTTGCAGTCTTGTGGTCTAGCCACTGGGCACACATCCTCCAAATTAGATAGGACAGAATGGGAACTCCTTTGAAATTACCAGGCAGTCGATTCAAAACAAATGCAAAGCAATGTTATCCCATACCATACGTAAACGAGCTGGGGAACTCACTGCCACCAGATAACATGGAGGCCCCCAGTATAAACAGGTTTCAACAGGACTCAGCCAGAGTTGGGAAGACGGACTAACCGGTGCTGCAGGGCACAGAGCTTCACCCAGAAGCTCCAGCTCAGACAGTCCTTCAAGCTTCACGTCCCAGAAGCTGAGAAGGTGGCAATGAGACAGATCATCTTCTGCTTGCCGTGTTTCTCTTATCCTTCCCCCCCCCATCCACCTCTGGCTGCTTTTGGGAATGCAATACCAGGCTGATCCAGAGACTTTGCTCTGCTCCTGTACACCACACTCCGTTTCTGCATTGCAATATGGTGCAGGTCAAGCCATGCGCTCTCCAGGCAGAGCAGATAGCAGGCATAAATGTGTCAATTCAGAGATTCTATTTTCCCCCCTGCTCCAGAGACAGGACTGTTCCACACATCTCTGCTTTTCTAAGTACCAAGGTTTGCAGGCAGAAAACTATATTTTACTGGAAGAGCTATAAGCAAGCCAGCACATTCAACCCAGAGCTGGCTTCGCAATGCCTTAGTGACCCTCCAGAGGAATTCAAGGCAGACCGCATTTTTTGTGTGTGTGCGCTTGTTATCTTATCTTTGAAGTCCTTCAGGAGGCCATGATCTGCCTTCAACCGACACGAACGCAGTCTGACTGCAAATCTTTGTTTGAGGAAGTGATTGCGTGATTTCTTAGCTCCCATATAACAGGTAGATGTAAAGAACCTGCCCAGTTCTGTCTCTTATTCAACACTTGGATCCCCGATGCATGATGCATTCATTAGCATCACTACCAAAGATGCCAGGTCAGAGCTCAGCCCTCCATCTTCAGTGGGCCCAGCGCAGTCAGTGCTCAGACCTCTCCTCCTTTCCCCAATCCACCTAACCCAGAGCTTAAGAGACAGCTATTTTCCAGCTCTTCCAGAGAAAGATGAGGGTGTGGGTTTACCCCAATTCCTCTTTTCAGGGCATTGTTTTCCCACACACAGTCAGTCTCTCTTTTCGTTTTATGGCAGCGAGCATACCACCACGGACTGGAAATGACCCTGTGATTCACCAAGGGGCAATCACAGAAGAACACTTGCAGAAGTGGAGGTGATAAAACCACTAACACCACACTATTATCATGATACAGGAGGCTGACTGTCTCAGTCCCACACGGCGGCCACCTGCACAGCAATGTATCATTCAAACGTTTTCCCTATTCATGCAATTCTGTAAATGCTCATAGGTACCAGTTTTCCATACATACTGTGACAGACTCTGTAAGCGACTGATATGTTCATTTTCTGTCCAGGTGTCTACATCCCAAGAGTGTCAGTGGGAGTGTGCTAACTTTGCTTGTTTGCTGTGGCACCCAGGAGGCTGATTTTAACTTCTGTTCAGACCCCTTCCCATGCTCTAGCTGTGTGAACAAGGCATGAATTGCAGGCTATGTGTATTGGTTCTCCACAAAATACCAGCAGTGAGTAAAATTCGCCCTTCCAGGCCTTTCTACAGAAGTTATGGAGCAATTTAGGCCAGAGGACAGTGGAAGCAGAAGGTCTGGAGAGAGGTCTGTCGTACCGCTGTGCCATGAGAAGTTCTTCCATGCTAGCCTGAGGGTCAAAATGGAAAACAATGGTCCAGGAGACAGATCAGTCAGGCACACAGACCTGAGGTAGGTAAAGAGAAAGAACCCAGAGGAATGTAAAATTAGTGAGCTTTCATCGCCCTCATTATCTGTCTTGGTTTTGGACAAGATTTTTTTTGATATTTCCATGAGACATCTTGGCACCAACATGACGCTAATTCCCATCCTCTCAGTTCCTCCTGTGGCTGTGGAAGGTGAGGAAGAATTTCCTAATGCATGAATGGGGTCTGGATCAGACCCTGCAGTGCCAGGAGCAGCTGAGGGAACTGAGGCTGTTTAGCCTGGAGAAAAGGAGGCTGAGGGGAGACCTTATCGCTCTCTAGTCGATCTCTTCTCCCAAGTGGCAAGCAATAGGACAAGAGGAAATGGTCTCAAGTTGCACCAGGAAGGGTTCAGATTGAACATTAGGCAAAATTTCTTCACAGGAAGGGTTGTAAAGCCCTAGAACAGGCTGCCTGGGGAAGTGGTGGAGTCACCATCCCTGCAGGTGTTTAAGAGACACCTAGATGAGATTCTTAGTGACATGGCTTAGTACCTGAGTTAGGTGACGTGGGACTCAATGATTTTAAGGGTTGCTTCCAACCAAAATTATTCTACGATTCCATTCTGTGATTCCATAAAGTCTCCCAAGGCTCAGCTCTGCTGTTTAGCTGGACTGGTGCAAATTCTTACCTTACAAATGGGAAGCACTTCCAACTTACTATGAGGTGATCTTGTTTAACTCAGAATTTTTCTAATATAATGGTGTCCCTTGTGACATAACTATACCCTTTGATCTGGCTTGAGGTTTTTTAATAGTTAAGAAACACTTAGTGGCACCTGTTGTGGAAATTCCAATAAGTGATGCCCGCAGAACCATGTCCTATATTGAGCTGGAATTTATCTACAGATCCTTTCCTTAAAGAGGAATAATTATCCGACTAACATTAATCTAAGTGTGTATCACAAGTATGATGGACTGAGCTTTCCCTTTCTCTTGTAGGAACTGTGATGTTTGGATAATCCACAAAACAGGATTGTAGCAGCCTTGTAAATGAGTCCATTGCATGACAGCCTCGTGTATGTACTCATGGCTCCTTTTTTTTAGCAAGGACTGCTTTCTAAGCTGAGCTTTATTTGTCCTAGTTTACAGGCACATTAAGGTTCAGCTGTAAATGCAGAGCTTGTAACGATGCTCTGAAGTGAAAATTCAGCAAGGCTCTGGTTAAAAAGCCAACAAAATGCAATGGAGAGACTCACTGAGATTTGGATAGTGCCCAGACAGCTGGCCATTGGGAAAGACACTGCAACTAATTTGCTCCAGGACTGTTGCCTCTGAGGAAGCTGGATACCAATGGGACAGGTTCACATGGGACTCCAATGCTAATATGGTATCTATAAAACATGGTTCTGCCCTAAGCATCACAGAAAAGGACTGAGGGAGGTCAGAAGGGCATGTCCTGAAGCTTCCTATTACCCTCAGCCAGTAGCTATATCCCCCTGACCAGTGGTTGTACCTATCACTGGAGATGAAGCATTGGAAAAACGACCTCAGAGGGGCCACAGTGGGTTTTACAGCTGGAAAGAAAAACCTTCTCCATGGGCCTGCTCCCTTGGCTGCAGCACAATAACTCCAGCAGTTGGGGTGTGCTTAGAGACACATACAGCTGAATGCCAAAAGCATTTATTTCTCTGTTTGGACTATGTCCATCTATTTACTAAGCATAGCTATGTGTCTTTCTAGCCTCACATGGGCACTCACTTGTTTTCTTCTCCCACTGCCATGAAGTAGTTGAGAGTTTTGCAACAGCTGGTAGGGAGTACCCACAGCCCAGGGTAGCTGGAAGACAGAGGATAAAGAACCTCTCCCAGTAAAATGTGAGAGCAGCGGATCACATTCCCTTGGGTAGAGCAGTAGTTTAGCCCTAATCTCCCACATCCTGCGTGGATGTCCCAGCCACCTCCTGCTCTTCTTGTCAGCATGCGGGAAAAAAAAAAATATATATATAAATATGCAAGCCACATTTTTATACGGTGTCATATAAATTGTCCTTGCACACAATGTGGATTCCTGCTTTGAATAGGAGGGCATAGGTTAATAATTTTTACAGTATTAGCACCTTTCATTACCAAACACTTCACTTTTTAAAAAGAACAGGGGTTATTTTTCTGTTTTACCCTGTACATTATACTCAATGAAATGGGCACTTTCTAAGAGCAAATGTAACCATGACTTAGGAGAAGAAGTAGAGAAGTGACACATGTCTCATTGGAAGTGCAGAGCAAATTTAAGTAAGTAAAATGGTAACTTGTGCTGGAGTCTGGACACAGCAAAGGCCTGGAGTCAGTCTGGCACTTGAAGGCAACCTGCTGAACTGATGCTGGGACAATTTACACCACAATTTGTTTTATTAGTGTCATAAAGTCCCCTATCTGAACTAGCGGTCAGGATTTAGGAGTGGTTCGATATTGAAAAAAATCCATTAATTGATTATGGTGTTTTTCAAACTTTCTGAACTGCCAGTGCTGTTTTGTTTGGTCAGCATATCTATAGAACGAGACTATTTGCAGAATGAGTGGCTTTTTAAAACCTTCTTCCACCTTAACACATTTTTCATCCAGCAAAGGCTGTAAAAATGCCATGTCAGTTCAGCCACCAGCTGCACCCCGTGAGTGGCACATTAGCCACAACTGCTCCAAAGACGAGGGTTAGCAAATAGTTTGTAAGGCCTGCCTATGTTAAACTGCGTTCAGAGGAACCAATACCACAACATGAAAAAAAAGTCACCCAATTTTGTAGCCAAAGATTGAGGCTGAATCCAGCTAAGGATTTGCCCACCCTGTTTCTGCCTGGGGACTTGCCTGTCTTGGGTGTTGCTCCATCTCTTCCAGAAACATGGTGCTTTACCTCCAGCATCACAGGGCTCTGGCTCCCATAGCCACCCCAGCTCACAGCCACCCCAAAACGGAGAAGCCCCCCCAGTCACCAGCACTGGCTGCTTCCTATTGCAGCTGGGTCTTTCTTAAAACACCCTCTGTAAGTGCTGATTTGGCCTCGTTCTTTGCTTGAACTTCATCCAAGAACAGCATGAGGTGGTACGGCCGGAGGTGCTGTTTGGAAAACCTCATTCATGAAATGTAAATACTTGTAGGTGATTGCATAGATAATATGGTCTCATGAAGGAACCGCTTGATATGTCAGTGTTAATACCTGCATCCCTTCATTTCCCCGGTGTTTGTATGCACAGTACATATTTCGCTTATAGAATACAGAGCAGGGTTGTAATAGAGATGTCTTCAAGCTACATTTATTTGATGTATTTGTTTTTACATTATTTTTATGCTACTAGTGAATGGGCTGTTTGGGAATCAAAATGCC
The DNA here is from genome assembly GCA_013399365.1 of Pampusana beccarii. Taxonomy (NCBI): domain Eukaryota; kingdom Metazoa; phylum Chordata; class Aves; order Columbiformes; family Columbidae; genus Pampusana; species Pampusana beccarii. The sequence continues at coordinate 1,067,007 of VWYH01007997.1, read as the reverse complement.
AAAGCTGAGATATGAACGGGATCACTCATCTCCATCCCCCATCATCTATGATAAAGAAATCAGAGTGGTATTGATTGTGGCAGAGAGGGGAACAGAGTATACTATACTAGGTATGCAAGACCATGCCAGTCATTTAACACCTTGGAAAAGGTGGTATTTTTGCCTTAACTCTCTGCACAGTTTAGAGCTGTGCTGTGAATTGTGGGACAGCGTTATGTCTTTCAGGAAGACACAGGGGGAAATATCTTTCAGTAAGCGTAATTAACAAGCAGCTTCATCAAACAGTGGTGATTATGCATCCTTCAAGGTTGAAAAATGGCAGGGAAAAGAATATTTCTTTAAAGAGCACACTGCAGGCATTCAGACCTCTGCAAAGAGGGGTCCCAGCAGGACTAGACCCAGGGCTGCCAGTTCCTGAACTGTCAGCATCCCATTTTGTCCCAAGGACATTTGTCCTATGGCTTCAGCAATGGCAGCACCGGGAGCCAGCTGGGGCAGCATCTCCTCTCTGCTCCCCAGTGAGAGGCTGCCTCTATGGCTGGCCTTGCCTACAGGCAGTTTAACACACCAGGACTGCCACAGGGCATGTCCCCAGGTTTAATTCTGTTTTGGAGATACATGCGTGCTCTGCTACTTGGGTGCTTTTGGATGAACTGCTGCCCCCCTGTAGGCTGCCGCCAGGGCAGCCCCGTGCCTCTGAGATCCCAGACCCCAAAACATCTCTCCCTGATTGCAGCTGCTGCTTCCTACATCTTTTTTTCTTTCGTCCTCCTGGATTGAGGTCAGCCAGACTGCACCTTCCTCCTGCCAGGGAGAAGCTGCTGAAGACCCACTACCTGCATTGTGCAGAGCACAAGGGATTTGCATTTATCACTGCCCTGTGTGTTTAGGTCTTTCTGAAAGTGCTCCTTATCTCTCTCACCCATTGAGCAAGGGATGTAATAACTTGCAAGCCCTTACTGATACCCAGGATACCAACACCACCTTCTCCAAACAGACTGTGACATTGCGTCCATCACCCTGGCCTCAGCCCTGTGGGAGCTCTGCTCAGACCATCTCTGGGCAGGTGCACATGGATTATGTATCTCTGTTTTGAAGCAGAAGATTTTATTACTTTCCCAGTGGTTATAAAATACACTTTTAAGGTCTGTGTGTGCTTTATCCCTCTGTCTTGCTGGGAAGTGTGAAAATCAAGGTCTGAGAGTTTAAGAGCAAAGAATTTTTGTGCATGTTTAAGTCTGAGGTCAATGTGTGAAAAACCTGCCTTCAGCTCCTAAAATAAGCTATGGAGGTGTCACCAGTCTGTGATATGCAACTGCCTGTGGAACAAACATATTTGTATAGGAAGAAGTGCGTGCTAATTGATTTGTGCTAATTGATTTGTGCATGTACAAACGGGTGTGCTTATGTGTGGACAGACCAATATATACTAAATGAAAAAATGGAAAACCATACTATAAATGGACAACAGCATTTGAAAAATGCAAGTGTTTGTTTTTATGGTGCATTTATAACAGGCTTTTCATATGCCTGCTATTCATATGTCCATATTCCTCACGGACTAGTGCAAGAAGTAACACCTTTTCTCAGACCACCTGATAACAGTCTGAAAAAACAGGTATATTGGGACACACAAACAATTCCTCAGGCCAGAGCAGAGGTTTCTGTTCAGATCCAACAAAAAAGTCCATGCACCCACTAAATTTGTCTGTTTTTCATGACTTCCAGTGGTTACAGTTGCTGTCAGTCAGTGGGGTGCAGCCATCAGGAGCAGCTGGGAGCTGGTGAGGGACCCCGCACCCCTGGGGATGCCCACGTAGAATCGTAGAATGATTTGGATTGGAAGGGACCTTCAAAGCTCATTCAGTCCAACCCCCTGCAATGAGCAGGGACATCTTCAACCAGATCAGGTTGCTCAGAGCCCCGTCCAGCCTGGCCTGGAATGTCTCCAGGGATGGGGCATCTACCACCTCTGTGGGAAACCTGGGCCAGGGTTTCACCACACTCAGTGTAAAAAATTTCTTCCTCACATCTAGCCTGAATCTCCCCTCCTTTAGTTTAAAGCCGTTGCCCCTTGTCCTATCCTAACAGGCCCTGCTAAAATGCCTGTCCCCATCTTTTTTACAGGCCCCTTTTAAGTACTGGAAGGCCACAGTAAGGTCTCCCTGGAGCCTTCTCTTCTGCAGGCTGAACAACCCCAACTCTCTCAGCCTGTCCTCACAGCAGAGCTGTTCCAGCCTCTGATCATCTTGGTGGCCTCCTCTGTCCCCTCTCCAACAGGTCCATGTCTTTCTGTACTGAGGCTCCAGAGCTGGACACAGGACTCCAGGTGGGGTCTCACCAGAGCAGAGGGACAGAATCGCCTCCCTTGACCTGCTGGCCACGCTGCTTTTGATGCAGCCCAAGATACGATTGGCCTCCTGGGCTTTAAGCGCACATTGGTGGCTCATGTCCAGTCTTTTATCCACCAGTACCCACATGCTGTTCCCCCTGCTCCCCTGCTGCGACACTGGCTCCTGCAGCCAGCAGCTCCCTGCCAAGGGTCTCTCTAATGCCTAGTCTGAAACCGAGTTGCCTGGAACAGCTTTTCAATGGAAAATGTGGATTTGTGTGGTTAGACATGTTCTGTGGGGATATAGCTGGGACATCAGTGGTCTCCAGTGGGTTCTTTCATCTCCAGTTTCCTCCTAGTACTCAGCCCCATGCTCTGGAGCTGCCCAGTTTCCTCAGTTTTCCCATTTTACCAGGACGAAACTGGTCCAGAATGGCTGGGAGCCTTGAGGGTCTCACAAAATTGGTAGCACTTCCCTTCCAGGACCAGCCTGCTAAGGAGAGTGCATTTCATAGAACAACAGAACATCAGGTTGAGAAGGGCCACAAGGAGCATCTGGTCCAACCTTTCTTGGCAAAAGCGCAATCTAGATGAGGTGGACCAGCATCCTGTCCAGTTGAATCCTGAAAGTATCCATTTGGAGAATCCTGAATTGGAGGGTGCTTACACTGGAGCAGGTGCTTAACTCAGGGGTGTTCAGCCCTTTGAGGTTTCACACTTATCAACTGCTGCATCCCTAGTGACTGTTACAGCCTCAAAATAGGTTTGAAAATGTCAAAATAAACTATTTGGACTTCCAGGGTGTGGAAAACTTCTGGTTTGTACCACGTTTTTGTTCCTCACTGGAATGAGATTTTTTTGGGGTTGTTGCGGAAATTTGGGAACATCCTGTAAACTCGCTGTTCCTCGACCTGTTCTTCCAAGAGTCCTTTCTCAGGAGCAGCTCTGCAGACTCCTCTGGGCACACTGCCAAACGCAGGGGATGTTTTCGCAGACATGCAGGAGAGAGGTGCGGAGAAGCCTTTCAATTCCCTCCTACCTCTATATTTGTACCGAGACAAGCTAAAAAAAGAAATGCTTCCGTACCTACAGTTGCACTAAATATAACCGTCTAGCTGGTTCTATATATACATTCTTAAAAGCATGACACACAATACTGTCAAAGAGATGAGACTGGAGAATAAATTACAATGCCAGAGGGCCAGAGCTGTCAGTCACTCCATGCATGGTAAAACGTTGATTGATTTGGTCCTAGAGAACAGCTGACTTTTCTCTTTGTCTTCCTCTGACATAACAAACTTATTGTATTTTCTGTTTTGCAAAAAAACACTCTAAAAATAATAATAACTTATATCACCTGAAATCTCAGACCGTACTGAGGATGCGGTATAGAGGAGATTTTGGTTCATCTAGGGTTAAAACTCCTAGCCAGCGGTGCCAGTGATATCAGTTACTAATATTAACCTTGTGTAGCTGCATGCATTAAGGTGGTATTGGATGATAAGGCTGAAGAGCGAAGCAATCTGTTGGGCTACAGCTGAAAATAGAGTCACTGCTGCAGAGGGAAAAATTTCATTCCCTCCCCGTCTCTTTCTTCAGAAATGAAAATGCAGGGAGTGGTGCCGAGGGAAGGAAAATCTGATTTCCCACTGCTAAGAGACAGGGTGGCACTTGTGAGTAGGATTTCAAGGTCGTGGTGGTGATGCTATCGGTAGTGACGGGAGAGCCAAGCAGACAACAGGTGAAGGCTGTCGAGGGAGATGAGCCGATAGCTGTGGCAAGCTGCCTGCTGGGGGGCACCTTCAGCCCTTGTTTCCCACACAGGGCACAGGGGAACCTGGCTGTCAAGGTGACAATCGGGAGGGGTGAGAGGTAAAGCAGCCTTGGCTGATGTGCCTGCAGGTGACTGGGGTATTTGTGGTCACGCCATGCAAAAGGACTCTTCCGCTCACTTCTTTTGGTCTTTTCCCTTTGTCTGTGGGTACCTCCCTGTCTGTGTTTGCACGCTGATGTACAGGAATGACACAAGGTAGCGTAATGTAGACAGTATGTGCAGCAGTATGGCTCTGAAGTACGGGCCACCATCACACCCAGGCGGTCATACACAGGGATGGGCACAGTCCTGGCCTGCGAGGTGCAAGGGCTGAGGGGTGGTGACTGCAACCACCCATCATCACACCCACCAGATGGTCTTCACACATCCTCACCCACACCCCACACTGTCCCAGTAAACCTCCTCCTGCTGTGGGAGGGTCCTGAGACATCAGCAGTGCAGAGTCAGGCTGGGAACAAATTCTTGTTTCCTTTCATCACATGGATTCAAAAGCATGTAAATGAAATGTCCAGGAATGAACTCTGATGGTATCTTAAAGACTATGCAGTCTCAGAACCGCGGCTCTGTCAGTAAAAGGCAGGGATTTGAAGGCAAGACCCTGTATTTCCATTGATACCTTATTCCTCCAATCGTGTTCCACAACCAGCTCTAATCCTGGGCAAAGCACTTACCAGCTTGACACCTCTGTTTACTCCTCTTCGTTTGACAAAGAGAAATCCTAAACCACTTCATGAGCTTGTGTGAGAGTTTGATAGCTAATATTTATGTGGGTCTTTGAGACTCCTGGCTGACAAAAGGGACATCGACGTCAAAGGTGCAGATACACACAGAGGTGGTTCAGGGACTACAAGTGGCTTTTGCAAAGAGGCTACTTGAACTGAGGGCAGCACTGCGAACAAAGGTTGCACAACCCAGTCAAGATACGTGCCAAGGTTACACTCAGGCCTTACTTAACTCAGGCATTTCTAGAAGGCAGTGGAAATGTCACCATGTCAAAAACTGGTACAAGGCATTCAAGAACTCATGAGCTGAATCTGGACCACCTTCCCTAAGTTACCTGATCTGGGTATGGCATTGAAAAATGACACTGAGCATGGCTACAAGTGTTCTGACCTACCCCTTGTTTTTTCACCAGTCTTACGTCCTCACATGCTCTTACTCTCCAAACTCCAGAGCTGATCCAGACACTTGAAAGCCTCCAGTCAAGGGTTTCTCTGATTATGCCGACACAGCAATCCCACTGGCAGAGATACTTACAGATCCTTGTTGCTTTTTTGCAATTAGCAAACAAGTATATTCTTGCAGTTTAAGCACTGAGGAGGTATGTGAGAGATCTGGATTAAACTGTAGCTTTGATAAAATCTTCTTGCAAAGAGTTCCATAATGCTGAATCTTTCTATAAGTACTTACACTCCTAATGCCACACAGCTCCTACTCTCTACTCAGAGCGAGTTTGCCCTGTGACATCTATACAAACTTTTTTGGTGGTACTGGTTACCTGACCTGCTCCATGCCCTGAATTCCCAGACGTGTCTCTTACAGCTATCATCACCCACCTCTTAAATGAGGATTGTGTTTCCCTCCTCATAGAGCATACAGTGCAGTCCTTACTATCACTTGGAAATTCTGTGCATGATTTTTGGACTGATAATAACACTAACATACCTCTCATCATGCCTATAGGACTAAGAAGCCATGGTGATCTAAGTGATATTACAATGTGAGTGGAAAGGGAGCTAGGAGTCATCCTATATGATATTTCGTTTTGTTGGGCCTTTTGCCTAGTGTTTTTCTCTGTTTCTCAGTTTTCTATTCCCCTTGCTGTGAAACTGAGGACTGCCAGAGGCTGACACCAAGATGTTTGCCTGGCTGCTAATTTGTAGCTTTAAATAAGAAAGAAAGTGATATCAACTCTTAAAGCCATGCAGGACCAGCGCTATTTTCCAGCAGGGACCAGTGGGAATGTGAAAGAGCTGCTTGCCCAGAGCTGGCCCCAAGCACTGGGCAGCCGTGCAAGTATCTGCTGTCTGCAGTTGCACCCTGCAGACCCAAAATACCCTGTCTAGCGAGGTGGGTAACGAGTCCTCTGAGCCGAAGTGTGAAACTGAACTGAAAAAATGCAACAGAGCCAAAGACAGCTGCAAAAAAACCTCCTGCTGTGCTGCCTTCTTTAGCCTGTTTGCTGGGGTAAGGGCCTGAAGGCCACATCGTAAGTGGGGGGAGTCCAGTGTGACTTCACTGGGACCACAGGGACATGGTTTGGTGCTAGAGCTAGGTTATGGTTGGTCTTGATGGTCTAAAGGGTGTCTTCCAAACATAATGTTCCCGTGATTCTGTAATTGTATAGAGTGCACTGGCTGCTGCCACTGCTTGTGTGCTTGCGGGTCTGGGGGGGGTGGGGAGGAGAAAAGGCTATTGCTCATTTAGGGGCAAGGAGGATCAGAGGAGTCATTTAAGAAATCAGCATGGCTGCAGCTGCCTATACTTAATTTTGACCAAGAGCCCTAGATGTAGTGGACAGGACTTCATAAATGTAAATACAGTAAAATAATCCCTCGTTGGGCACTGAACTAAGTGCATGCCTGGCAAAACAGAGTTGTTATGATTGCATGACATTCACCATTGCCTTCTTCAAATAAAACTTTCCTTGTAGCACGGGCCAAAGGTTTTGCCTTTGTAGGGCTTTCCAGCCAGCACTCGTATATCATTTAACAGAAAGCATCACATTTAAGTATCGAAATTAGGGTTTGCTAGCTTCCAAGCTTGATCAGGGAAAGAAAAACACCAACACCATTACTTTATTACAACAAAATGTTTCAAATAGAACATTAAAACCTTTTCTAAAATCCCCATTTCAAGAAATACCACATCATGACTTTCCATTTGTGAATGCAAGCCAGTACATCACTTCCAAAGCAGACTCGCTGGTCAGTGCCCAGCGCTCCGTTGTTGGCCATGCCCAGCTGTCACTTATAGATCCTTAGTGACCTGTGAGGCCAGGAGACGTGATCTCCAGCTGGGCTGCACACCACATCAGGACACTTACCCAAAGTAACCCTCGTAGGTGGCATCTGTGGTAGCCCCAGCGCAAGGACTTGGCAGGGACCCTGGCTACGGTGACCTGACATGACAGATATGCCCCAGCACATGGCAGTGGCCCACATGCCATGCTCTTTTGGCATGGGGAGCAGTGACAAAAATGCTTTGGGCACCACTGGTCTAGGTTGTTAGGGTGTAGAACTGGGCTGCGTTCTCAGCATGTGTGTGGGAACCATGTGGGAAGGACAGGCTTAGGGCCAGGGCATGAGTGTAGAAATCAGGGGAATTGGTTCACCTTGTGAATCAGCCATAAACTCCCTGTGTGACAAGGAAGCCAGACATCTCCCTGCTTCAGAGTCACACAGGAGGAAAATTCTGCCTTAACATAGACCAGGGCTGTAGGAAGCACGTGAGCAGAAACAGATCCTTCCCAGAGATCCTGCTGTTCTCGCTGCTGTGCTGCCTGTTCCTGCCCTCCAGAAACGATGTGGTGCTGCAATATAAAATCATGTCCGACATTCGATCCAGTTGCACACACATAGGTACAGCAAGACAGCTTGTGGCACCCACCGTTCCCCATACCCCAGCACTTCCATTTCTAAGGGTATTCAGATTTTGTGCTTGTCTTTCCTGAAGCCTCTCAATGCATGCTGATATTATAATGCCTGAAAGATGTATTGAGGAATGAACCTCTTAAGTACTGACCCATTCCCTCAGGTATCTCCTGAGTCTCCTGTGGGATCAGGCTCTTTCGTACTTTTGCCACTAGCACAAGGCTGTGCCAGTGGGACGACTGCTTCAAGGATTAAACTAGGGCCAGAATTAGCTCAAGATTTCCACTGCCGAGGCCAGGCCTTAAGGAAATTGGCAGTAATCTGGAAAGGAGGCTGTAACCAAGCAGCACAGTGTGTATCCTGGGATAGCATGGGCACCGAGGGCATTCTGCACACCACAGCTCTGCTTCACACTGAGCACGCAGATGCACCCAAAGCTGAAACCCCAGGAGAGCTGTGCTAGCTTGGTTTTTCCAGTAGTCTTCCTCTGCAAAACAAACCCACAAATCTAGCTTTTTAATTATTTTGCAAGTTTGGAAAGGAAGAGGGGAGAAGCAATGTCAGGGGTAACCCAGAGCCTCAGGCTGTTGTTGTCAAATCCCAGAGGAAAGAAGCCAGGAAAGGGGAAAAGGGAAGTGGGAGGAGAACTGGGGTTCCTGGAATTGTTCACTGCACATACAGGAAAAATAACATAGCCCTCCCTTTCTCAGTAGTAGAACAACCAGCAACGGGGATGCTTTGTTGTAAACACTGGAAACATGGATGTCTTCAGTCATATGCCTACAAGTGTCCATGCTTTCATCAGTGGACAAGGAAAAGTCTGAATTCTCTTAATTCTGAATTATTTGCCAAGCTGTACATTAGACAGAGAGCAAACTGCTAATTACCGTATCCCTCTCTCATTGTCTCCTCATCTTCACCCAAAATATTAAGCGTTGTGAAGCCCGACGTTCTCAACAGTTTTCAGACAGTTCCACTGTCTTTATGTCTCATGGAAAGCCTGAAGCTCCCTGGGCAGGATTCCATGAATATTCAGTCGTGCTCTACCTACACTGCTGCCTGCTTCCTAAAGACGGAGATGTTCAGGAGTGACAGGAGTGATTCCAGATGACTTAGCAATGAACAGAGGTGTGATAAGAATGTCGCCTACATTTTATGAAAAGGAATTTCTAGATAAATAAATTAAGGACAGGAGGATTCTTTCTTCCCAAATTACATTTCACAGGACAGAAAGTGCAAATGAGCAAAACAGTTCTTTTGATTAACAAACTGATTTTTAAATCTCTCATTCCTGATTTGTTTGCAGTCTCTCTTTCTGTGCAAACCATAGTGTTACTGCACCTTGTGATTCAATTTTGCTCAGTTTCAAAGGAAAAATGAGTTTCTATCTTGCAACACTTTATGAGTATGCCAAAGACAATATTGTATGCATTTCATGAGTCTTAATCTTATCTTCTCCAGAATTTCCAGTAATTTTTGTGAAAACTTTGTATACTTTGTATAATTTTCCCCCTCATCTGCTGAAGATACACAAGGCCAAGAGCAGAAGGAATCATTCCAGAACCCTGAAAGACATCCTGATTATCAAACATCCTGTTAGATATGCTGGTTCAAATTTAGTCCTGCTGTAAACTAATGCAACAGTGTTTAGAGAAGTCCAGCTTACATCTATTGAGAATCTATTTGGCTCTGTTTGCTTAGATAAATGATCTCAGGCAAAATAATATTCATTTGGGGGATTGCTTTATGAAATCAGCCAATTATCTTTCATATGTGGTTCATAGGTTTAACTCCAAGTCTATTGAACTCAACACATGTTCTGTTTCTGTGGGCTATAGAGGAGACTCCTTATGACATTGTGATTGCCATTTGTCACAGTTTTCATCTGCCTGTTTCTTGCAGCTTCTTAACCTGGACAAACCTAAATTTCCAAGAGGAACTCATCTACCACCTTGCTGAGGCAAGAGTCAAAGCATCAAAATAATTTTATTATAATGGAATAGTTTAGGACCTAGTGAAACATGGGTTTAAATTTTGATCTGCCATAGGCTCCCAGTGCAACACTGGATAAGTCTGGGTTTATTGCACCTAATTCTTGCTATCTCACTGGAAGTCCCTATGATAGGACAATGGTCTAAATTAGGAAGCTGTGTTGTCTTGAGGGCCAGTTAATGGTGCTGGGAGCGTGAATAAATTACCCTCTTGTGTTGCCCGTGTTCTCCATGGACTAGGCAGAAAATTTAGCCTGCTAGCTCAGACAGTTCTGCTAGGCGCCTAAAGGGACCTACGAAAAGTCCAGGCTTTGACCTTTACATGGGGTTGTTCCAAATGTGTAAAGAGATACTTAGCACTTAGTCCACACAGTAGCACTGTGAAGATAAATATTAAATATAGTTAAGTAATGAGATCCATCCTGCTGTTCCAGATAGAGAGGTGGATGGCTACGTAGACTTCAGAAGAAAATCTGAAGGTTGGTTTGAATGCTGACACGTAAGTTGTTCTCGGTCTTTTAAACCTGTGCAGGATCTCCTTATGTTTCAAAATATTGATGAGCCTCCAGAATAATGGCATAATAGTATTTTGTAGCCAAGATGATTGAAGGTCAGAAGAGAGAATATCACCTCTCCCTGCAAGCCTTGCCTTACTTTGGAAAAACACAGCATGAAATTGAAGATTGAGATTAAATCCAAAGGTCCACATCTGGGATGATTTTTGGAATTCAGCATAATCATTTGCAAAATGCTCATGTTTACATTTCTCCTTGCCTCTTGTTGTTATCTTCCATCATGAAATGAAGGTTTTAGAGAGAAACTACAACTGTGCCATACTCTTTGTGCTGTTATGAGCCTTTGATCACTTTAATCACTGTACTTAATAATAGCTTGATCTATTTTTTTCAAGTAATTTGACATTCTACAAGGTAAGAAAGTAATTAGTGATGTATGCTCTACTGAAATAGTATGATATTTCATTTGTTGCCCCATCAGCTTTGCAGTTTGGCTATAGCTATTGCTAGATAGAAAAAAAAGTTTAATACTTAAAGAATGAGAAGTAAAAGACAACTTTGGGTAACCCGATTATGCAGCTTGCTCACTTTTTGGCTTAGCTCTGTCTTTGATGCAATGCAAGCTATGAATTTTAGCTTTGCTTTGTCTTAGTATGTGGCTGCTGGACTAGCCATTGCTCGTTACCTACCCAGCTCTCTCTCGTGTATGTTTGCTGACTCTGTACTCTTCGTTTGGCAATAGGCTCAGGTATGCAGCTGAAATCCAGGTTTTCTTGTTTGGGGCATGGTTTTGTGCCCCTATGTTCTAAGCTTTTACTGCCTGATCTTATCGGAGTCACTTAGAAGGCACCAGCTATCTGGGTATTATCTAGTTGCTCAATTTCTCTATGTTTGTGCATGCTTTCATAAAATATAGGAATTGCATGGCAGGGGAGGGGTTAATGCTTTCACCTTCCCAAGAGGACTGTCTAGCTGTGTGACCTGACAGTGTCACACTGCTCGTTGCAGAATAACACTGGTCTGCTGTGTCTTGGGCAGCGAGTCCGACCTTTGTTTAGACAAACCCTCTGCTTTCTCCGCGCTCTCTCTCTCTCTGATCTACAGCCACAAAGGAAAAGGAGTGGCCGGCGAAACTTCGAAACCCTAAAAACATTGCAGTCTGGATTTGCGGAGGTGCCTGGGATCCCAGCCTCCCCTGGGAGGTGGTGGCTAAGTCAGAGCTATCCTGCGCGTTCCCCGGGAGGAGATGCTTGTGCAGGCAGCCAGGCGGTTTATTTCCTCTGCAACTGGGGCACGATGTGCTGCAGGCGGAGGGCTGGATGTCCTGCCCTCCGCGGCCACGGAGGCTGCTTCAGAGGCTCCTTTCCAGGCTTCTATGATCCGCGCGCTTTCCAGTGCCAGCAGCATTTTGAAGCCTGCTGCAGCACTGCAGCGCTGGTAAAGCCTTTGCGATCCCTCCCACAAGTGCCCTCTCACTCTGATCTGTTGCGAAGGTCCAGGCAGTCCGTCCCTCCCCGTCAGCCCACAGTTGCAGTGCTGTGAAACGAGATGCTATTAGGTCCGTCCCCTACCACAGGACAGTCCCCTGTGTTGCTTTGTGGTTCTAAGTGTAATGGTGGGAAGGATTTTAATGTGCTGGGATTTCTCTTTCCCTGGGTTGCTCAGCAGGGCGTGAGCTGCCATGTGTCACTGCCCATTATGAACTGGCAGGCGGCCAGGTTTCGCTGGGTAGGTTCGGCTGGGCTCGGAGCAGCAGCACAGAAGGCAGGCAAACTTTAGTTTCTTTTTAGAAATGGAATAGCTGTTCCTTCTCATATGAATCCTGCATCCTCCCTAGCAGGTGAAAAGAAACTCATGCAGCATGCAGGGCTCTTCAGAGTATCGTGGAGCTTTATTAAAGGGTTGCATCTCTACTACAGTAGTGTGCAGAGCTCCCGATGAGTTTCCCAGGCCTTGCTGTACAGGTGCCAGGCTGCAGCCAAACCCAGCCCCAGAGGAGTTAGGGAAGGCACCAAGGCTTCCAGCTGCTCTCACCAGCTGTGGAGTGACACCTCCCGTGCTTTTGCAATCAGCTGGTGCCAGTGGGGATTGAGCAGGTGCCCAGAGATGCTCACACCACTATGACGTGGTATCCCTGACTGTTTTGCTTGTATAGTAAGGAGCAGAACTAGGGTTACCTGTTGTTATCGCACAGGGTCAACTGAAGTCATGGTCTCCAGCAGTCACGGGATGAACTTCTGATTATACCACGAATTTTGTTGTAAATGACTGGCTCAACCTCTCCTTGCTCCCCAAGTAATAGGGTTTCTCCCATCAGCATATCTTAATCAAAACTATTAGCCTGTCTGTTAGAAGGATGGGATGCAGATGGCTGCGTGTGGATGGACAGTTGTTAGAAGAGCGGTGTAGGATTCTCCTAATTCAAAAGCTGCTAAGATGTTTGATCCTGTATTACAGAAACCACATACTTCAAAGACAACAAGATCTAGGCCATATGTAAGCGAAGATGGGGAAAAATCAGTCCACCTCATCAAAAAAATGTGCGGCTAGAAGCATGCATCTAAGACAGTGATGTACTTCTTTAACGCATAAAAATTAACAGTCTGGCAAGGATCTGCACCTCTTTGTCAAAATGAAATCCTGGGGAGCTCATGTGCTTTGCTTATCAGAAAGTCTGGGTCCTGAGCTGGTGCCAGTGGTGCCCTCAGGAGCCCTCGCTGGGGCCACGTGCTGGAATCTTTATTACAGCTGCCTCATGGCTCTCTCCTCTGCTTCCCTTTGCTCAAAAATAAAGAGCCAGGCTTCAGCGAGGAGCACACCCACAACACCACCGGGCCCAACCCCTGAATATCTTAAATGTTACATAAAAAGCATAGTGGGTTTTTGATGTTTTTTTCTTTTTTAACAGAGAGAAGGCTTTGCATTTGCTGGCTTCTTGCTGCAATAAATTGGCAGATGATGCACTAATGAGAGCAATAATGCACTCACCCTACTGCCTGCGATCACTTACATGCAGTTTTCCAGCTTGTGAAAGGCTCTAAAAGCTTTCACCAGACAGCTTGCCTGTTTTTTAGGGAGTGTCACTAGTGCTGTTTATCCCAGACAGGCAGAATACTCTTTTTACAGCTCCTGGGACAATTAATTTCAGGCTAAAAGTGACCAATTTCTAGTCTGATCCAAGAAGTGCCTGATTCCAGCCATTTGCCAGCAGTGTCAGCAGTGGAGGCTGCCTCAAAACAGTATATCTAGACTGCGTGCTTCGATAAACCACTGAATGCGTGGCATGCTGGGGTGCAATCAGCTGTGCTGTGCCATTTCGCACCAGCTGATGGTCAGCAATAGCAATTGTGTGTGTACTGGCATTAGGTGTATTCCGGTGACAAAGTAATCTGTGTTCATGAGCCTTTTCTTCAACTCACAGATATGTGTGCAAGTGACAGAGTCGTGCTTCAATTCGCACAATTGTTTCCACTTGTTCAGTTCTCTAGCTACCATTCCGTGACCATCTTTGCTCTTTGTTAAAACATTATTTGGCAACTCGGATGAACTCCCATGGGAGGTTATCACCAGATTGTGATTAAAATTCCCCACCAAACAGCTGTTTCTTTGGAAGAAATGTATTGTTTCATTAATCTGTAAAACCACAGCAATTAAAATGGGGGTTTGAAACAACAACAACAGAAAGCTGTATGCATCCTACTTCACTGTTTGGCTTCTCATTTCTGATGTGTTCTGCTTGTCTCAGTCACCTCTTCCTGCAGCATCTCAGCCAGAGTGACTAAATTGACAGGTGATCTTTTACGACTTTCAGCATACCTTTGTCTACTTTGGGACCCAAATCATGGTCTCTACTTATTAATGCATCTTTATCTGAAGGGGAATCGACTCTATTTTAATTGCATATGAACGGGGTGATAATAAAACGTTAATTGCTTTTTCTGCTCATGAACTGATCTATATCTAGCAGAGTTTGCCCTTGATGATCCCATAACATTGCAAACAAACACAGACGTACCGCTCACATTAGAAGAATCCAGGTATCTCTCCCGTCATTCCCAGACTGCTCAACGCTTTTTCATTTCAGCAGCTGCACACAGTGTCGCTGATGTGGAACTGCTCAGCACGTATGCTAATATCACATACCCGATATACCAGCCATCCCTACATGGGAGGTTACGTGGGATTTCTTTTGGAAGAAGGTGGTGTCTTCTTTTTTTTTGCAGGACAGAAATCTTCATTCTCATTGATTGAACTATCTTGAAATGGCCCACTCATTTACCTCAGAGGAATCCTTGGTTCACAGTACCCACAATACCATGTTAAAATGTATAGCTGCTGAAACATGTACCTGTCATCTATAGCTTTCTGTGTCTTGTAACATACCTACTGCTGCGATAACTGAGCACCTGTCAAGATACTATATGGCTAGCCATGGAAATAGAAGTCCTCTTGAATTTATCAACAGACAAACTTACATTGCTGCCTAGCAAGTTTCTCCACTTTTGTGACTCAACCTTGACCTCTAAGGATCTCCTTCTCAGGGTGAGAAAGAAGCAAATTCTCCTTGCAGATTTAATCACGGTCTCCTCTGCTGCGGGCTCTGACTCACAAGATGGTAGAGATATCTTTAGCCCAAACAAAATCATCTGAAAGCAGTCTCTGCTATGACACAGACCATACACTTGTGCCGTAAGTTGTCTTTGGTGTCCCAGGTTCCCAAACAACACCCACAGTGAAGTGGAAAACTGCCTACCACCTGAGGCCACCAGCCGATCACCAACGCTGAGAGGCCACCTTTCAGACACTAAGACTCTGGGCCATATTTGAACCGCTGGCCATAGTGCAAGACACTCTTTATAGTCCTGCTGTCCTTTGAGCTTCAGAAAGATGCTTACAGCCTTGCAAAAAAAGCCGTGTTACAGAGGCATCAAGCGGTGTTAGACTGCAATGAGAAACAACCGGAGGTGAGTGCTGAAAGATTCCCGTCTCTTAACACTAATAACTTCCAGTAAAAGCAAATATGATTTGTCCCGTTCTTTGATATCTTTCTCAAGTAATGCTTTTCACAGAAGTTCAGGTTTGAGGCATCTCCCTTTCTTTTTACAGGCATTCCTTGTTTCCCAGAATGTGTCCCAGAGCTGGAGCCAATTCCATTGTGTTTCTCACCTGCTGATTGCAATTAAGCCATTGCCAGCTGGGGCCTGGTGAGCTGCTGAAGAGCTAAGAAGAAGTGGAGACCAGCATGAGGCCTCAGCAGTGCATATGCTGTGAATAAACAAGAAATGCAGCACTATGTTCCTGAGGTGGCTGCACTGCAAAATAAGGTGCTCATATTTCCCCTGTGTGTGTCCAAGTCTGCTTTTGGAGGCCCGGCTTGCTCCTCACGCTCTTACACATTGCCATCACATTTGCCAGAAAGGAAACAGGGAAATAAAGGTTACTGTACGTAAAAATAAATCCAACTGTGGTCTTGTTAGGAAATCCTCCCAGTCACCCCTATCCTCAGGCAGCATCAGTCGTCACAACAGAGAAGTTACCTCTGGTTATGGTGGTTGCCACAGGAGGACACACCAGGTGCGCTCTGCAGGTGGGCAGAGCTGTTCCCATCACCTGCTGACTGCTAAGGTCCTACCAAACCTGCTGTGTGCTCAGAGGCATACACATGGGCTCTGAAGCACAGTTCACAGTAGCTTTTGCCTCTTTCTTAACCTATTTATAAAGAAGCCTACAGAGATGCTGACTTATCTGCTGGGGCCAGATAGGTTCTCATCTCAGATCTCCAAGGGAATCTTTCCAAGAGGCTGTGAAGATCAGTGTCCTGGTTTCAGCTGGGATAGAGTTAATTTTCTTCCTAGTAGCTGCTATAGTGCTGTGTTTCGGGTTTAGTAGGAGAAGAATGTTGGTAATACACTGATGTTTTGGTTGTTGCCAAGCAAAGTTTATACCAACTCAAGGACTTTTCAGCCAGAAGGCTGCAGGTGCACAAGAAGCAAGGAGGGGCCATAGACAGGACAGCTGACCCAAGCTGGCCAAAGGGATATTCAATGCTTACAGTGTCATGGTCAGTATACATATTTGGGAAGAGAGGAAAGAAGGGGGAGAAGTTTGGAGTTATGGTGTGTCTTCCCAAGTGACATTATGCATGATAGAGCCCAGCTTTCCTGGAGATGGCTGAACACCTGCCTGCCCATGGGAAGTAGTGAACAAAATCCTTGTTTTGCTTTACTTGCATGCCTGGCTTTTGCTTTATGTATTAAACTGTCTTTATCTCAACCCACGAGTTTTCTCACTTTTACTCTTCTGGTTCTTTCCCCCATCCCACCAGGGAGGAGTGAGTGAGTGGCTGTATGGGGCTTAGTTGCTGCCTGGGGTTAAACCATAACAATAAGTCAGCCTCTCTCCACATGCCCTGGGAAACCATCTCATCATTAGATGTTCATTAACTGCCCAGTGCAGAAGACGATGCAGGACAGGCATACACCATGCCATTCCTGAAATATTAGTGCATGCCTATTTCAGAGGAAATTTTGTGAACAGCAATTATGACCCATAATCTGTACTCTCATAGGAGTGGGAGGAAGTAGTTGCATCGACTTAGAAATTCATAACAACTTCCAAGCCAAGTTGTTAAGAATGCACACACTATTAAGGCCTTTCACAGGATATATGTCTCACCCTTATATTAAATTAAAAGACAGAACCAAAAACCACAAATAGTGAGAAGGTTTGTCCTTAAAACTAGAAAACAGAGCAATGGTGAACCTCAGACTGAAAAGAAACTCCACCACCTCTGGGCCCCAGGGACCTCGATGGCCCACAGCCAGACTCCTCACATCATGCTAGCACACCAGCCCAAAGGACACGGGGCCCTCTCCTCCCCTCCCCTGTCCCTCAGGGCTCTATGTAGAGGAGATGGCATCTCTTCCCACTCTAGAGGCAGGGCTGGGGGATGAGGAAGAGGGGCCCACACGACACCTGGCAATCGGCAATTCTTTTATGGAGTGCAGGGAGACTTCGTGCTGGCTGGCTGCACCCCCCTTTCCCACCGGCGGGGTGTCTTGATGCGTCACCCCTCACAGCTGCTGTCAAGCACAGGAGGCTGTGCCACTTGCAGGGAGCCAGGTCAGTGGGGGCTCAACAAGGACCCCCGACTGCCCCCACTGTTGTCATCACCACCTCATCAAGGGAACCCCAGGCATGGTATGAGGAGAGGGCTGGAGCCCAGGGCATGCAAGGGGAGGTGGAGGACAGCCCCTGTGCCCAAGGCACAGCAGGATGGCATAGGGGAGCGATCCTCAGGAAAGGGGCTCTCAGCCCCTCTGACCCTCCTCCTACAGGAGGGTATCTTTCAGGATGCACGACCTCCAGCTCCCAGAAGAGCCGTCTTTGGCTACAAACATCACCACCACAGTGGCCTCCTGGTGTCACGAGCCGCCTCACTGCCATTTGTTCTGGGCCCTATAAATAAAGGAACCCTGGCATCTGGCCCGCAATTTGAATCCCTGGAGAGCAACCCACCAACACCACCTCAGACTTGCCAGGCTCCCTGTCCATAATTTTTGGCAGAAAGAACAATGGCTCGTGACTTTCTCCAACACGGTGACATGCTCTGTTGTAGTCTATGCCACATCTGCTCACTGGCAGGAATTGCTAAAGGGAAAGTCCTTCATTAGCTGAGATTAGCTCACCATTACTTTAGTAACAAGAGACACCACTACTATGAGAAGCATCCAGCCAGAACAACAGACTTCTTTTACACTGAAGGAAGATCCTGGCTGGTCCTTTTTATTTGGTTGTTTTTTTCACTGAGGAATGTAAAAAGGATAATTCAACTTTCTGACTCTAAACGCAGAGGATTCAGGATGGTTTTAACCTCTTCGAGATCATGTGGTCTACTTAAGAACACATCCCATTGGCATCCACCTTTCCATCCACAGAGTGTTTGCATCCAGTCCTTTCAGAATGACACAAGGGCAACCTAAAATTATTTCACAAAAAAAATGGTTACACATTAGATAGTTTACAATCACTGTTACGGTCTAAAGGGCACATTTATGGAAAGAAGTTATCACAAAAAGGTCGACTACCAAGCACATGTTACATATGGAAAAAGTCAGACTATAACTTCCTACAGATCTGTAGAAGACTGTCAGAGCTCACTAGCCTAAAGGAATTCCCTGAAGCATGAACTTGCACATTTTTAGTTCTGTGGCACAGATCTTTTTACCGTTTGATTTAATCTGGGAAGGTTGCTGCAACATCCTCATTTTGGTGGATATAGAGGATCCAACTAAGAAAAATGTGAAGATTTATTCAGCAAGTCAATTTTTTACTGGTGAGTTCCACCTTTTCCTGGATTGGTTCCCAGGACAAAGGGCTTCTGGCCTTTCTCTGGGCCATTCAGTGCTCTGGAATGTGCTGTAAAATTATCTGCCCTGAGCAGCATTACAGGAGAGGCATCCATCAGTTAACTTCATCCTCAGCCTTTTCTTCTGAGGGATGTGTTGCTGATGATGAGTCATAAAGACATTGATTTTAAAATTTGCTTTGAATCATAATTGTGTTCATAAGATTACACAGCAGCTCCCAGGGATCTACTGAGCTTTTAAATCTATACTTGATGTCTATTCTTCTCAGTTAAGTACTATACAATCCATAAGATGATTTGGCAATTTTTTATTTTTATACTCATTGCTTTTGGAAAACAGTGCCTTATGTCTGGAAAATTGAGTTAATACTTAAAAAAAAGCTTTTTTCACCAGTGGTAGTCTTTGTTTTAAAAAGTCCTGTGTAATTGTTCAGTTGGGTGAAACAGTGCATTATAATTGAAGGTTAATACCCATATTGAGTTAATATCTGAGGGGTTCCCATCATTATTTGAGATCCCAGTGTTCTAAGTTGCTATAAATCTAGGAGAGTTTTTAGAAGTAGACAATTAAAGTTACATACCTAGGAGTGAAAATGAGGTGCAAGGTCTAGTCACCAAGACTGGAATGACAGACGTATCTTACAGTCCATATCGCTGTGAACTTGTGTGTTTAGATAAATGCTTCCTGTCAGTACTAGAAGGCTAGTATTATCATCATCATCATCATCATCATCATCATCTTCCACTTTATCTTCCCAGGGTGAACTCTCCTAAATTACACTTTCCTTTGTCTTTATTCCTCTCTGCTGGTCTTTACCTACAGTGTTTGGGCATCAGGCAACACCCCATTAAGCTTCCTGAAGCTCTCTCAATAGACAGTGGGCCCTCCCAGTTTGGAGGCAGTGTTTTTCTCATTCACCAGGCAGCCTATTGCTGTCATGCTCTGCCATTCAGAGAGAGAAGGTGAGCTGTTTCTCCAATATGGGTCTGATGTAGAAGGAGATGAGAGCTTCAGGAACATGTCAACATCCACTTTTTACCCCATTTGATGAGAATTTTATGTTCTGGGTGAGCATGAGAATACTGGATGGACATTGACTGACCTCTGGTAAACAAAATACAGTCTGCACTTGTACAGTTTGTCTTGAGTGATCACGAAGCCAGTAAAGAACTTTCTGCCTTGATGCTGTGGTCAAGGAAATAAAGCACTGTCACTTTACAGAACTGATATTAAGAAATCTCTCTTGCTAGCCTTATATTCTGGTGTCTCTTTAGTTTAGTTTGGAGGAGACTAAGGGCTGACCTTATTAGTATTTATAAATAT
This sequence comes from Pampusana beccarii, assembly GCA_013399365.1. Classification (NCBI taxonomy): domain Eukaryota; kingdom Metazoa; phylum Chordata; class Aves; order Columbiformes; family Columbidae; genus Pampusana; species Pampusana beccarii. The sequence goes on along the minus strand of VWYH01007997.1, from coordinate 1,047,050 downwards.
ATAAAGGGGAAGTGTCACGACAATGGAGCCAGGCTCTTCTCGGTGGCAAACAATGATAGGACAAGGGTAATGGAATCAAGCTGGAACACAGGAGGTTCCACTTAAATATGAGAAGAAACTTCTTCTCAGTGAGGGTGACAGAGCACTGGAACAGGCTGCCCAGGGAGGTTGTGGAGTCTCCTTCTCTGGAGACATTCAAAACCCGCCTGGACACTTTCCTGTGTAACCTCATCTGGGTGTTCCTGCTTCGGCAGGGGGATTGGACTGGATGATCTTCTGAGGTCCCTTCCAATCCCTAACATTCTGTGATTCAGCCACTTTCCCATTTATTCACTGAGTCAAAATAATAAAATAAAAATCCCAAGGCATTGGCGAAGGCAGCGTGAGACAGAGGAGAAGTCGATCCATGTTAGAACCTGACAGATCCTGGTCTCCCTGGCTTGTTCACTTACTACTGGTCCCTGCCTCTCCTTTCCGTGTTTTGTTTTCCAAGTGCTTTCCCTAATAAGCTGGTGAGAAGTGGGAACTGAGATCTTCCTAAGGTTTAAAAGCAGACAACAGGATTACAAAATGTGATCGTCACATCTCAAAAAGACCAAACAAATGAAAATTCTGTCTCTCCACTCTGCATCCCTTAACGGTACTTGGAATATTATGAAAATCAAAGTTGTTCATCGCAACCTGCATGAACCAAGCTGGGTTTTGTTCAATTGGCTTGTGTCCAACAGTATCCTCCTGGACTCTTGCTGACAACTTCTGACCCAGGTAGGCCAGACCCCCATGAGGCAGGGTCCGTATTCAGGCAGGAGAGGAAAGGGGCATCATACAGGGTATGGTAGAGGTGCCAAACCTGCTGCTCTGTTTGGGCTGCGGGGATTCTCTATTCATGGTTCTAGAGCTATTAAGATTTCAAGTGCTACATAAATGCCAAGTATTGTATTCCTGGGGCTAAAAAGAAGGCAATCTTTCCATATCCTACGACTGTAAGGTCAAGGTAAATGTGACTGTTTAGAAACACTGCAGCCCTGAAGCCCCTGGGGAATTTTAATGTGTTTTATAAACTTGTTTCCAAACCAAGCTATTAGGAAAACAAGATATTTCCCCATAAAGCCTTTCTTTTTCTCTCTTTAGGGACAGTACTGCCTGCCTTACAGTGTTTTAACTCAATCAGAATCATCATTTTTATAAACAGACCATTTTTCATGACTTGCTTGATCAACTTGGAAAGGCAGCTTTTAAGAAGTTATAGTCATACACAGGAAAAAAAATCCCCGTATTACTCCATCTGTTACAGCCAGAGATGTAATAGAAACCATGTCCTTTCACTGAAGGTAATGCATAAGGGAAAATATAGACATATGCACTTGTTTTCCCTTCACACTCAGCTGCAGTTATGCAATATTACAGAGGGAAAGGAACAAGCTCTTTCACAACTAGATTGCAGAGCTAAAGCTTTTTTTTTTTTTTCTTTGTACTGAAGTTTATGGTGGGAGACGCCAATATTTACCCAAGGCTTTGCTTGTATCAGGAGGAGATTTCAAGCTGTTGGCTTTCGAATACTTAAGTTGGGACAAAGAGGGCCCCAAGGACAGACAAGCCAAATGACCACAGAGAGCTACCGCAGCACTGGGAGCCAACGGGAGCTTGCTGGGAAACACAGAGCAACTGGTTGCTCAACAGTGGATCAGCTCTAGGGAAGACTTAAAAATTTATTTACGTGGGAGGTCTTAATTGCCCACCTTTGTCTTTATATCCAGGAGGTGGACTATAGTCATCAAGGGGATTGGGACTGGTTTTACTTTTTGTCTCAGAACAGGAGTGCCAAAAGGCTGACAACTGGAGCACATCCACAAAGGACAGCAGAGAACTCTATCTGCTGTCTCCATCGAAGCTCTGAAAGTCAGCCAGAAACCTCAGGAAACTTTTGAGTTTCACTGAAAAGTGATTTCCAGCACTCCCACTGGCCTCAGCAGAGCCACGCTTTTTCACATGTGTCCTCAGCCAGAACTGAGAGCTCTTTTCTCCTCCTCTCCTCACACATGTACTTCAAATATGTAAAATACTCAGGGAAACAGATTTAGTACAGAATCTGCAAAACAAAACCGAAGCAAAACAAAACAACAACCACAAAAACACAAACACACCACAACCCTATTCAAAATCAAAGTAGTCTCTGAGCAGTGCTGTTAAGCTGGGAGATTAGAAAACCATTCAAAGAAGAGGGAGTTTTGAGACTGCCGTTTTAGAGAAAATGTGGTGCCACACACCCCACAGAAAGCAAACATGTAAGAGGAAATATCTGCTTATCTGAGAATTGGTACTACTCAAACATGCCTTTTGAGGGCAGGAAAGAGGGGCAAGGTCTGCAGATTCAGTTGTTAACAGAATAGTTCAGCCAGGTGTATTATGCTCCATAGGAATGTACTTTGTACCACAGCATGGATCTAATTCCACCCCAACTCCCAATAATTGAGGTTTTTGGTTCTCTTTAAAATGGATCTTACCAGCTCTCCACAGACCTTTCAGCTTCCTAACGACAGTTGAAACTTTTACAAAGTTCAATTGAGAATAAGGACACGTGTAGTTTGTTCCCTTTTTAATCTCTGTAGCTCAGACAGTTGAGGAGGTAGTTAGATTATTCCGAGTTTGAAAACTATGAACAAAATGCTGATACGCAAACATACTTTTAGAAAGTTACTGGGTTTGGTTGAGCTCTCACTGTGTATCAGCAGTGGATGCTCCTTTGCAGGTGGTGGTGCAAGTAAAATTTTTTAATAAAAAAATATTTTTTTTTCAGTGCAGTGCTATCATTGCTAACAAACAACTCTCATCAATATTCTGCATCACTTTTTGAGAGAAAGCATTAGCAGGGGGAGGGGTGCAGCAGAAATGAGCAACAAGGAGAGCTCCTCCTTATTTCCAGACGCTGTGAGGTCAAATGCATAAAGACAAAGGAGGAGACATTAGCAAAGAGGGAATGCGAATAAAAGGGATTAAACTAGATACATTGTCTGTGTTTTTTGGAAGAGATCGTATGTTGTTCTCAAAGTATAAGTCATCTATTTCAAGAGCAAAGCACATTACTCAAATTCCACAAACAGCACTGTGGACTTCTCTGGGAAGTTGCTGATGATACAGCGAACAAAGAAAAAATATTAATAGATCCCTATTACAGACTGCGAACAAGTAGCGTTCTGGGTAGTAGTGAACATTGAGTCAGAACATTAACATGGGATGTGTCTTCGACGTAATGGTGATGCAAATTAGCGAGTTGAAAGGAGAAACATGTGAGGCAGAGAGAGGGGTCTGTGTTTTCCAGCATTGCTCAGGGTGCAACAGCTGCCCAACATCAGTTCGTTCAGCTTGGCACGTTTTACGTGTCTCCTAGACTCAGTTTACCTCAGCAGAACTAAATGACCCACTAAAGGTTGCTCAAGAAGCGTAAGAATATCTAGTTCTGAATAACTGAAAGCGTCCCTATCTCTTAGCCAATTTCCTTAACTACAAAACTGTCCTTCCTGTTTGATGCCTTGTTTTAAAGCAAATTGTCGACCACAGCTGTACTCGCTTCTGCCACGTCATGAGCCAAGCTGACTCTTTACCTGTTGCCAGTAAACACTTGATTGAATTTATCACATTTTTGCCTCCTTGGCCAAACTCTTCAAGTTGCTCAGCTTGCAGCAAAGCCACAACGGAACAACCTCTGCTGCCATTGCTGGTCCTGTTTCTTGCTTTCTGAGGTGCAGATGGAAATCTGACCTTCACCTTGGAGTGATTTCCCATTCATCATCAAGATGAATAGCTGTCGATCCACCCTGCGCTGCTTAAAGAGGTGCCTCGCAGGTGACTCGGTGCACGCTTCCCCGCTGCACCAGCAGGGCTGCTTCGCTGCGCTGTGCGCATTGGGTGAATAGTGCTCATAATCCGAGACTTAACGTCAAATATTTTCTGCAAGGGAAATAAAAATGTCAACAGGAAGCGAAATGTGACGTGATTAACAGTTAGACCTCTGACTCTGCTTCATTTTTGACGGATGTGGCGTTTTACAAGGATAATAATACCACTGATTCCTCTTAATTGATGGACCCTGATGGAAATATAAATTAAGCAATTAATACAATTCTCTGAGGCTCATAAAAATAAACTGTGTGGAGAGATAGTCGTATTTATTTTTTAAATTACTTTGAAAACAAGTGTCATACAAAGCATTACAACCTTTTTTCCTAGGGAAAGCCAAGGCGAGTTCAACCTCCTTAAGAGCCAAAATGTGCCAGAGGAGGCAATACAAATTATCTGCCACAGACCAGAGCAGTTTACGATAACCCAAGCTGCCTTTTGTCTGGGGAATTCTGCGAGCCCTGATTTTCATGCTCTTTGTTTAAAACGAAACTAACCAAACACAATTACTGTTTAACATTTAGAGTTGCACCCGGAGGCCCCATTCAGGATGGGGAGCCCTTTGTGTGAGCCAAGAGCGTGGCAAACGCAGTGGGAGAAACAGACTCTGCAGTAAATGGCTCGCGATCTGTTTCCTGATGCTTTTAATGGTTTCTTCCGTGGGAGGTGGATTTAACGGTGCATAGTCGACCAGTGTGACCTTGAGAGGTGCCAGCTTGAAACCAGTGGGAGTTTTCAGGAAAGAGCAGGAATTCTGGGAAAGCAAAAATTTAGAGGATTTGCAATACCCAAGTGATATGAAACAGTATTTACAAACATTTACAAACAGGCTGCTGTTGGATTTGATCATGTTTGCATCCCTCCATGCTTGCACTAATGGGCTTCCTGCAACTGAAATATTCTCCGTGTTTCTCATTTGACTTCTGCTTTCTGAGCAGTCGGAGTTCACACTCAAAAGCTTTCCTCTGCCACCATGAAAGCTCTGCAGTTGTGTTAATAGAGGCTGGGATTCTCTTGTAATGTCTTCAGGTGTAAAGAAAACAGCTTGTTCACCCAGAGGCGCTCAGTGCTTACTGTTCTTTAATTCTCTTTGAAAAGTTACTCTCTGACACCAGGAGCAGAAGCCACACCACAAATTACAGGGAGCGAATAAAGCAGGATTGTTGCACGCGCGGTCTCCTCCCTGCCTTTGAAATTTGAGAGCTGAATAATTCTGAAAAGGGATCTGACTGCTATTAGAATCAAAGTGAAACATATGCCTGTTTTCTGACTGGGTTTTGAAATGTGTGCAGTAAATGTTCCTGCAAGCTCGGCAACTGGCTGCTGGTGTCAGAGGGAGACTCACTGCAGGGGCAGCCCTGCCCCACCATCCCACCCCTCCAAAGATGCAACAAAGTGGGTGAAAATGGGGGAGGGTGGGGGGTGCACACATCCAGCCCTGCCATATCCACACTTCTGATGCACAAATGACAGGGTGCCAGGGGTGTTCTATGAGAAACACCCCCAGGTGTGAGCCATGTGATGGGAACAGATCCTATCCCGGGAGAACGGAGGTGTCAGGGTCTGTGGTTTTGTGAGGGTGGTGAGACACTGGCCCAGGTTGCCCAGAGAGGTGGTAGATGCCCCATCCCTGGAGACATTCCAGGCCAGGCTTATTCTTACCCAAACCATTCTATGATTCTATGACAGCCCTGTGGCTTACCCTCATAGCCAAATGGGCTACACTAGCAGAAGGACTCAATTGTGTTGACTACATGGACATGTATGGGACCATGAGGCGGAAGGTGTGGGTAACACACTCAGCATGATCCCTACGCCTTTCACAGTCATGGGTAGGACTGGTCCCCACCACTCCCTTCCACCTCTGGAGCCACAGTGGGGTCATGATGGTGTTTCGAGCCACCTATACTTGGGAGGTGCTCATGCACACATCGGACCATAACTGCAGATGTATCTGGGCCGAGGGAAACCAGCTCTTGCTGCGGAGACTTGTCTGTCATGAGGAGAGGAGATGCCTTACTGGACTCAGAGATTCCTCTCTCTACTGGCAAAAGACTGAGAGCAAGACAGGGAGCTACCGAGCTGGGCTGGGGCTCATGCACTGTGTGGCTGCTTTGCAAAAGCTGAGTCAGGAAAACAGCTCTGAGAAAGCAGCGGCAGCATCTCTCTTCTTCTGCTACCCTGCACTGGGGCTGTTGGGATCCTGGACTGACGCCAGCAGCACTGTCTAAATAGCCCTCGGTTATTTGTCAGAGATAGTTAGCACATCACAAATTGTTTTGATTATACAGTGTAACCTTTCTACACTGACATTTCCCTTTATCTTTCTCTCCTCCATCTCCCTTCTTTTTATATGGACAGAANCCTGGCACATCTTCCTGACATTGCCTCGGGTTCTGTCATCTGTCTCCAGAAAGGAGGAAGCTGCAGCCGCCATGAGGTCTCCCCTCAGTCTCCTCCAGGCTGAACAAACCCAGTGACTTTAGCTGCTCCTCATGCAGCTTCCCCTCTAAACCCTTCACCAAATTCGTGGCCCTCTTCTGGACACTCTCCAATAGCTTTATGTCCTTTTTATCCTGTGTCACCCAGAACTGCACACAGAGCTCCAGGTGAGGCCGCACCAGTGCAGAGCAGAGCAGGACAATCACCTCCCTGCCCGGCTGGCAATGCTGTGCATGTAAACTAAGCAGGATGAATGGGAAGTCACTCCTAGGTGAAGGTCAGATTTCCATCTGCACCTCAGAAAGCAAGAAACATCTGCTGTAACTAGTCAGCTGGCCTTTGCCAGCAGCCATTGAGGCAGAGGAGGAGTTTAATAGAATAGGTGTGTGAGGATGCGACTGTCAAGCTGCATGGCACTGTGGGAGCTGCTGAAAGGCAGCAATGTCCTCCATCTCTTCCTAGGAATCTTCCTGGTCAGGTGAACAGGGCATTAGTTCTGTGCTTCTGACACTTCAGAGAAAACAGAAAGCAACAGGGTTTATCAGAGGGAAATAACAAGGTATTAGGGGTGTTTGGTGATGTCAGTTCATTTCCTTCAGCCCCCTGGGCCTTCCTGCAGGGCTCTGCATCATGGATTAGCAATGGCTGAGAACATGGCTTTGCCACCATCACAAGTGCCTGCACCTCTGAGCGTGTGCCCAAACACCCAGGCCCAGAAGGATTAGGTATGTGATTACTTAGCAATCTCCGGGGCTTCTTGTGGTGGGTACAGCATCACATCTGTAGGGCTGTACCAATCACTTTCAATTTCCAGCATTAGCTTCAGGCCCCTGCGCTGCTCGTACATTAAGGTATATTCACATGACTCCAGTCTGTGTGCCTGCCTTCCTAACGCGCAAATGGCACTAGCTTTTCCTGACCAGGTTTGTTTAATTTCTTCAGACAAGCCAAAATGGGAGGCACAGCATCAAGCCACCCTAGTGTGAGTTCTGGCTTTGCCCACACAAATGCATTGCCAAGGAGGTGTTTGGGTCTAACTCGCACATAAAAATAAAACACGAGAGAAAAAAATGTGCTTTTCAGGGGTCTGTGTGAATAACGTTGTGGGAGCGACTGAATTCGCTTATATTTCTGCTTTGTGAAACTTTCCCCACTCCATCTTGATGACAAATGATAATAATTCCAAAATCTTCAGATTAATTCCAGCTCCTAGCACAAGGATAAAAGATCTCAGAAAGAGCTCTGTTTCCAGACCACCTGGGGATGGCAGAGACTTTCTCAGCTTTCTGAGCCATGTTTCCACCTTGCCGCAGAGATAGGGCTGGCACCGGGCAACATAGAGGGCTGCAGTTGGCACATCTTCCATCCAAAACAGACCATTGTGATCAGCTTACTCCTCTGTGTGGGGCAGGGCAGCTTTGCTGGTCACTGTGACCTGTGGCAAGAAGAGATAGTGGGAGAGGTTGGTTTTGCTGTCTTTCTCCCCCAACTCTGGGCTGGCTCCAGAGCAGGAGGGGTGTTAAATGGCTCTGCAGAGTGCAGTCGCTGTCCTTGGGATCCTAGAGGAAATGCGGGTTTATGTTGCTGCTCCCCAAGGTGGGCTCTCAAGGACGCTGTGTAAACGTTGATTAGACAGAGTGGCATTGACCCAGAGATCATTACGCGTTACGGCTATTAGTGTGGGTATATTGGATTGTTACTACTTGCAGGCTGAGAGACCACGTCTCCTACTAGGCTGCGCTCTGTGGCAGAGAGCAAAGCTCTTCTATTCACCACTACTGGTGCTGCAGTGTTAAAAATGCTGTTTACAAAGAAATGCAGATGTCCTGTCTCTGAGTCCCTTAACCTCTGGGCTACAGCCTGCAGCAGGGGATTGAACACTCCTCCTCTGCATCCTTTTTTCTGGGAGATATGGGAGGAGAGGTCAAAATCTTCTTTGTGTTCAAACAAGGGGTCAAGGCATGGAAAAGGCTGAGAAGCCCCAAGCTAGTCTTTTTGCAGAGCGATTAACAGCTAATGGAAGCTGGGACAGGGAATGGATGGACGATCTGTCTGCAAAGCCCTTCCTGTGCTGATGATGTGCTGCAAAGAGGCCTGGGGAGACATCCTTGCTCTTCACAGACACTGTCCCCTCTCTGAATACTGCTGAATCAGCTTGTCGGAACTGGCAGCCCCAGGGGATTATGTATCCTTCCCAAAGTATGCCACTTGGGTGGAGAAGACGGGGTGGGGGAAACACCTGCAAGAGGAAACAGATGAGCCAAAAACCTCAGGAGAGCAGATTCCTCTGCTTCTCAGTGCAGAAGAGTGCCCTACCAGTGCTTGACTTTGATGCCTTGGCTCCCTCTGTCCTGACAGGCAGCTTCAAAGAGCAAAGGACTGAATCCCCTATGGACTTGAACTACACATCAGAGTAGCTGTTGCAGTTGTGTAGGAAGTCTGAACACAGCTTAGACATTCCCAGCTGTATTGCTTTTGTCTGGGATAGAGGTAAATTTCTTCACAGTGGCTTGTATGGGCCGTGTTTTGGGTTCGTGATGGAAACAGTGTTGATAACACAGGGATGTTTTAGTTATTGCTGAGCAGTTTTAGCACAGGGACAAGGCCTTTTCTGCTCCTCACCCCACCAGCGAGCCTGCTGGAGGTCCACAAGAAGCTGGGAGGGGACACAGCTTGGACAGCTGAGCCCAACTGGCCAAAGGGACATCCCAGACCATAGGACCTTGTGCTCAGCAGTCAAAGCTGGGGGAAGAAGAAGGAAGGGGAGATGTTCAGAGTGATGATGTTTGTCTTCCCAGGTAACCATTACATGTGATAGAACCCTGCTGTCCTGAAGATGGCTGAACACCTCCCTGCCCATGGGAAGTGGTGAATGAATTCTTTGTTTTGCTTTACTTGTGTGCACGGCTTTTGCTTTACCTATTAAACTGTCCTTATCTCAAGCCACAAGTTTTCTCACATTTACCCTCTGGTTCTCTCCCCATTCCACTGTGGGTAGTGGGCAAGCAGCTGCGTGGGGCTGAGCTGCCCACCAGGGTTAAACCACGACACCAGCATTTTTATTTTAGGCCCCATCCAAGTTTACTTGAAGCCGCCAGTCTGTTGATTTCAGTCACCTCTTAAGCTTTTGCATTCTCCTTAGGTGTCTACAGCTTCAGCAGTGCAGACAGGCAGTGGTGTGTTACACCCTGGCCAGCCGCCTCTGTCCTTAGCTGTGGACAAGCCACAGAGATTTACAGGAAAACAAAGGAACAGGTTTTCCAGTTCCTGTGTCCTTCTGTCTTGGGGTTCATGATGCATAAAGCAGCTTGAAGAGAGAAATTTTATGGAGATCTTTCTATTGAAACTTTGGACTAACTTTCTTACCCTGAATTACAGTTCCTTTGGAAACTGGGACTGAAGGTTAGGTCTCCAGCACTGATTTTTTCCTATGCCATTAATGTTTCCTTATTTTTCTAGTTTCTCTTCTTCAGAAAGTCTGCATTTAATTGATCATGTGGTTTTCGTTTGTTTGGGGTTTTTTTACACTTGGCTAGGGCAAAAGCCCATGGGAAAAAAAAGCCTCTAGAAAAATTAGTGGGGTGATTTTCTAATGGGGTACATAAGAAGTCTAATTACAATCTGTTGGTAGTGGTGACTATGTACGTAATTGTATTCTAGAGGGTTAACATAGACAGTGCGTAGTTTGCCTTTCTTGAGCAGAAAGTAGCAAATCCCAGTGGCCCTGCTTGCCCTCCCAAATTATAAATCATTTTTATGAGTGATTTCAGGAGAAGCTACCCATCCTGCTGAAGTTATTCAGGTGCTGTTGTTGAGAACAGCTTTGGTGTCAGGGGCTGAGGATGGGATGGCTGGGACATCGCTGCTTGTGCTACTAAGGTCACAAGTGAGGACTAATTCCTGCTTTTTTTCTTTGTTATGATTTTTTCTTTATTAGGAGTGGGGGAATACAATAACAACTTTGGGGCATTTTTAAATTAAACAGCAAGGGTGAAAAAGAAAACCAAACGGAATGTGATTGATGCTGCTTATTTGCTCTTATGTTGCCAGGGAGCTTTGAGGAGAGAAGGGAACAACCAATAGCAGGCAATGGGGGTGGAGGAGGCCTTTTTCATTATATCGCATCATTTTTCAATAGAATATTATTTTATCCCTCACAGGATCTTAAATAAACATATTGGAAACACATCACAGTATATGTTCGCATGTGGATTGCCTGCTCAGCTATGGTTAACCACTGAGATCCTGTTTAGGTTCTTGCTTACACAGGCTGTCTTGTCACCCTTCCACTGATGGGAAGACAATAGTCTACAAGAGACAGGGAATTGGAGAAGACCTGCAAAAATGAGTTCAGCATCCAAAGGATCCCGCACTTGAAGCTGTCAGAAACCGCCCCCTGTCTCAGCATGCATGCAGCAGGACAAGCAGGGCAGTGGCCAGCACACAGGGCTGCATCCACAGACAGGACGAGTCAGTTCCGTCACCTGAGAGATGTCCTCTCCCTGGGGAACTGGAAGGGAAGCACTGCCTGGGGGCAGACCAGGCAGAGGTGGAGAATGGCCAGGTGAGATCTGTGGGTGGTGAACAAAAGCTGCACGAGTTGCGCTGGAAACTGTTTTTTCCCACCTGTTCCTGAGAAGGTGGAGCGGTGGTGAAACACACACAAAAAAAGCAGAGAGATCTTCTCATTCACCAGTGAAGCAACAGAGCGTCGAGTTAGTTTGGATATTTGGTGCCCCTCATGGTGCTTCGCTGCAGCTGCAGTGGTCTCAAGAAAGATGAAAGAAGGGATTGAACCAGTGCACATCCACAGAAAACCTTACCGAAAAGATGGAAGACAACTCATTCCATGACAACTGTCTGTGCTTACAGAAGCCCCCACACATCTCAGACAGGTATTGAACACAAGATTTGTGGCTGCAGAGGAACCACAGTGACACCAACTCACAAATGAACTTTAGTGGCTGGGCAGGAAGAAGGCAGTGGACATAGTTTTATTGCCCTCTCCTGTTCAACAAAATATCTGCTTGAGGAGGCCCTGTTACTGCTACCTCCAAGTGACCTCCAGTCACTTACCACTCCATGTCATTTATGGGCCACCACCACAAGGTAAGCAGGACGAAGCACACCTCATGGATCTGCCTAGGGAACACTCTGTTTAGTAACCCAAACAATTTTAACCCAGTCTTAACTCCAAAGCCTGGAGAAGATATCTGTAACAATAAGAGAGCAATTGGGGCCCCAGATATTTTTTTATTCCTTTCCTGTACTTGCTTGTGAAAAAGAGATGTACCTTTATTCTCACAGTCAAAGCCAGGTGCCTTCTTTCCTCTTGATTCTTCAGGATATGCCATTTTTCTTCAGGGCACTCCCAAAAGAATTAGAGGAGGGAAAAACATATTTTCCTGCACGCCATGTTGACACAATACCAAGATACTGCTAGGGCCAGAACTAAGTGTAGAAATAAGCTTGATATGTAAGACCTGAGACCCTGCCTTCGTGGCTCCAGATTTCTATGACTGTCTCCAAGGCAGAAGGTTTGATGCCATATCAAAATCTACTAACAGATGATTTAAAAGGAAAAAAACCATACAAGTCTTGTGAGGAAGATGTACATTTCACCCTGGATCACTGCAGGAAAGTAAAGAAAAATAAAGGAGTGGAATGAAAATGATTAACATTGAGACTGACTGGCAAATTTGGGGTGAGGAGAAGTCCCCACATCTCCTGTGTGGTTCTATGTCTGTAGAGTCCGCTTTTGCAATAATTAATACAGCAAACAAGGGACTCACAAAAGGCTACTAATGCTCACTGATCAGAAGTATAATGACGTGTAAGCTGCAGCTGTTCCAGTGGATTTCTGAACAGCAGGCTCTTGTTGAATGAGCCCCATGATTATTTATCTCCATCATGGGCTCTTTACTCCAAGGTATTTGTTGTTTTCCCTCCATTTTGACCGTCTGTCCTTATGCACAGAAAGCTCCGATAATGGATTTTTTTTATTAGCCTCCTCTTCCTCCTGCTCGTACAAACACAATGCAGCCCCGAATCGCCGCGTTATGAGAGGAAAGGCACTGCCAGTGTTTTAACAAGGGCCTCCCACAGCATTCTCCCCCCATTAGCCTCATAAACACAGGGCAGTGCTGGAGCATGTGCTGCAGAGAGAAGGATCAGGAGACTATTTATTTTCCCCATTTAAACAAAAATGCTTTCTCGTGAGCAAAGAGAGAAGCAAACAGATAAATTAAGCTGTGCCCTGATGGACACTTTTATACTGTGTCCTTGGGAAATGTACCGAGTGTGGGGATAGTGCAGGCCAGTGTTTAACTTGGCTGATTCCAAATGGTTTGTGTGTAAGTGGAGACCTCGCAGGGGCACTGAGTGCATTCTGCCGCTCGATTTTTTATTTGTTTTTCTTTTTTAACATCTTGTGTCTGGTGCAATCTGCTCTGTTTCAAGGTAAAGCGCTAGTTCTTTGGAGTCACTTTGTGACAGCGCTGTGAGCTGGAGTCACAGGCCTGGGGCTTGGACAGAGAAGACCAGAGGTCTAATTGTGGTTTCCAGAGACCTGCCACCTGATGCTGAGGGAATGTAGTTTTCCCATTTGCCGGATAAGAAAAATGTTTGTGCACCCACCTCAAAGCTAATGTACTAGGGCTTGAAATGGCAAATACTTTTACTGTTTTCTTGAGACCCGCTGTAGGCAGGCATGGCTGATCACACTCTTCTCAAACAGAAGGAGAAACTCCAAGCCAGTGGATCCTGGCCATGTCTCCAGCCCGTCAGTTTATCGCTGTTATGAACCTGCATGCTTGGTCCAGTTGGAGGGTAGAAGTTAGACTCAGGAATTCATCAGCTCAAAGCAGAACTCAATTTAAGGAAAAGCTCTTTGGATAGTACGAATTGGCATAGCACCGCTGAAGTCAGCAGGGTTGTGCTGACATACATCCAGCAGTGATATGGCTGTAAATGTCCACATTTATCAACATTTTAATATGAAAAGGCACGCTTCTATTATTGCACTTCATTTTCAGCTGATTCTTTTTCTCCCTTTTTTCCCCTGGGATGACATAATTGGAAGCCTGTTAGCAACACTTCTCCCCCTGTCACTCACTGGACAAACATGTATTTTCTCTCCATATAATTCTATTGGAGCTATAAGCTAAAAAGGCTCTTTGATTATCATTTTTATGCAAGGTCAGCAGAAAGAGCGTGCCTGCTATTTTGAAGAGTTTTAAGCATTAATTTCTTTTTCTGAATATGTATTATAAACACAGAAATGAAAAAGCTGACTTTTTGATGCATTCCTGCCCTCCTTCCCTGCCGTACCTTCTCGAAACGAGCATGACGCAGGCTGTACAGAGGAGGGCACTAAGACGGTACGTTCCTTGAATGGTCTGGCTCCACTTTAAAATAGGCGATGAGTGGCAATAAAACAAAATCCAATGTGCAAATGAAGTCTCCAAACCAGTATCAGCGTGGACATGGGCTCCTCTAGTCAGGCAACTTTGGACGAATGAAACACGCTATTGAAAAGGAGAGCAGCCTGAAATCAAAGGCTTGCAGCAGCTCGCTGTGGCAGCAGCCACAGCAGCGTGCTGTAACCCCAGGTCTCACCGTACTGCAGGCATGGCCACAAAGTTGTCTTCTTTCGCAGGCTGGCTGGGGTGTGAGGCAGAGGCAGGAGGGCAGGCAGGTTTGGGGGTTTTTGACATTTCCAGGGACTGCTTACTCAGAGATCCAGGTGGCTGAGACTGTGACAAGACGCAGCACCTGGATGGATCAGACAAATAAAGGCAGCAGCAAGCCTAAAGGGCAGTAGACAGGGCCAAACTTGTTGAGCAGGTGGCAGCTTTGCCTCACAAGCTGCCCGTACCCTCAGGGGGAAAGGTTGTATCACATCCAAGGAGGGGTCAACAGAGGTTGTGGTGTGGTATGGGGACCTTGGAGAGGACAGACTGCATTGTGCAATGCAGCAGGAGACCTCTGCACTTCACTCTTCCCCTCAAGTACTTCAGTAGATTCATCAGTGACTGTGGAGCTCTTGTTCTCCACAGACACTGAGGTCTCCTTTAGCCCTAGGTCTTGTTCTGTTTTCTCCTACAAGAATCTCTTCTTAAGAGGCATTGAGCCCTCACTCATCTTCCATGACTGCATTGGCCCTGGGGAGCTAGAACATGCTTCCCAGCTCCTGCATGAGGGTCCGCATCTGGCCACGCTCTTGTGACACACCAGGCTGAGCCTGAGGAGGAAACCAGGCTTGCAAGGAATCAGGGATGAAGCGCACACAGCAGACAGTGTCTCAGATCTTCATCTGGGGGATAAGCCTGCTGGGGTTCCGGCAAGGTAGTTTGGCTGAGCTGCAGCCACTGAAATGTAAGGACATGTGGGGACCTGCAGGATGGAGGCAGCAGGGAAGTGAGACTCTTGTGCAACTGTATTGATTGCATCAGGGCTAAATTTGTTCCTTTAAGTGCTGAGAATGCATCGTGATTATTATTAGACATTGCTTCTTTTCTTGTTGCGAATGGTTGCATATATTAATACTCATAGGAACCGGACAAAATTACTTGCCCACAGCTTTTTATCACTTCGAGAGCTTAAAAAAAGCATGGGGTGCTTTTAGCCAGATTGTAACATTTTTGTCTCACACAGCTGATGGGGTGTCTGCTCTACATTCATCCATTTTCTGCTTAAAAGGTCATGTTTAATTTTCTAAATGACCCCACCCCCACAAGCCCTCCACTCTAGACAATGTCTTTTCTCTCTCCATGGCAAGACATCACTGCATTTTTCCTTCACTACTATGCTGAAAGGGTGCTCGTGTTTACAAGGCTTGTGTGCAGCGAGGGAGAAAAAACATCTGCCACCAGTGTCTTCCTAGACATGGTATATTTACAAAGCTTGTTAGTTGCCATGAATACATCATGCCTGGTTGATACCCTTATGGGCCAAGTAAAATTATACGAAGGGTATTCTCTTTTCCACTCCCCTAAGGAAAAAGGCCTCATTTTGTAATGGTAGCACATGGGCGTGAGAGCCCCAGGGGATGGGGAAGAACCCCTTGTAATTCACTCAAAACCAAAACCAGCTGGCCATCTTTAAAAGTTCTGTCACAGGTAGGTAACTGCAGTCTCTCTCCTGAGAACCACAGCAGCACACACCAGTTGTGGTCTATGCTCCCGCCTAACAAAATGAGGTTCCAGAGGAATGCTATTCAATATTTTCTGCGGGAGACCTGTGCACCAGTCAGTCTTCACCCACTGCAGTGACCATCTGATGTCACCGTGGCTGTTTGCCTCCCCTACCCAAGAGGAGGTCCCCTCAGTGTTGTCTTCCAAGGCTCTGTCACTGTGAAAGGCTCCTAGGGGTTCCCCTGTAATGTTTGCTAAACACCAGCTAATGATAGATACTGGAAGGTTTGTGGCTCTCCTAAGTATTCTTATAACTTCTGAACACGTATGTTCTTTTTCAAAACAGCTTCCTTTCAATGGAATCCATTTTAATGAGATTCTCTTCTCTACTGTGTCCGGGAACCATCTTCTTAATTTTCTTTAGCCTATTAGTACCTCCTGACAACATCTTTCTATTATCATTTGTGTTATGCATTGCAGTCCAAAACTCTGCTCCTCTTGTAACTTGGTCTTGAGGAGACCACAGAGAAGCAGCCAAGCCTCAGGGTCCCTGCAAGGCTGGTGTGAGGGGGTTTTTTGTAACCAGGCAGCAGATTGCCATTAGAAGTTCATGTAAGCAATAGGTAAACCTTATGTAATAACTCTGACTCAGTCTAAGCAAAACAGACACTGTGAACGTGAATAACATGCATATGTCAGTAGTCAGAGGGCTGGAATCCCTTTTCTGTGCCAGCACCTAATTCTATAACAAGACCTTTTATTAGTCCTGACTCAATTTTCTCAGCATTTAGCTGAAGAATTTGGAAATGCTCACAATTGCTTTCATTGGCCAAATAATCCTCCCAACAAGACCTAAATAGTGAAATTTGGGATTCATGCAGATACAAAGCCAATTAAAGAGCCAATCCCTTGCTTTCTGTTGAGCTTTAAAATCTGAAAATCATGATATGCTAGTTTTTTTCAGGTACATCCGACTGTTCCTTTAGCATGTTTTCATAAACAATTGCTTCCCACCTTAAAAAAAGCTTACTGCTACCTCCCTGCTTTTATAATATAATAGTAACCAAGACCTATTTGTAGAGAATACTGTCGTGATCCTGAAAAGGTTTCAAAATCTTCTTCCACATGGAATGGATAGCAGAGATAGGTAGAGTAGCAAACCATTGCCTTCAGCTTTCCTACAGGAGCACTTTACTGATATTGGCTCATATTTTTTCCCCTTGAACTGTGGAGCCGGTCTTTGTGCGTCCTCTTGGATGTGTAAGTTGCTCTTCATTTGCCACACCACCTGAATGTCAATGGGTGCAATTACGGTGCTTTACAATTCATCGGTACTTTCCAGCGCATCTGCACACAGACACATGCATTTTGCTCTCAGCTATATTGTGGTTGGTCTCTAGATTTGCATTGTTTTTCCCTCTCATGCTTGAACTTTCAGGTGTGCAAATACTGCCACTTACCAGCTAAAGAGTGCTCGGTCAGAGACTGCTGCCTGTGGGGTCTGACCCTACCTACATTCTGCAGCACTGTGCAACAGACACAAAAAGGCTGAGAAATGCACTTTCCTATCTCACTTGCTTTTAAAGGCAAGCTGTGGAGCTGGCTGCTACAGCTAAAAGAAAAGCAAATGTAGGAAAATAAGAGTGTATTATGGGCCCACTCCCATAAAGTAATGAGCATGCTCAGTAATTCCATGTTCACAGCATCAGAATAGTTTGGGTTGGAAAGGACCTTCAAAGCTCATCTAGTCTAACCCCCCTGCAACCAGATCGGGTTGCTCAGAGCCCTGTGCAGCCTGGCCTTGAATGTCTCCAGAGACTGGGCATCTACCACCTCTCTGGGCAACCTGGGCCAGCGTCTCACCACCCACATTGTAAAAAATTTCTTCCTCATGTCTAGCCTGAAACTCTCCTCCTTTAGTTTAAAACAATTGCCCCTTTTCCTATCACAACAGGCCCTGCTAAACAGTCTGTCCCCATCTTTCTTACAGGCCCCTTTCAAGTACTGAAATGCCACAATAAGGTCTCCCTGGAGCCTTCTCTTGTCCAGGCTGAACAACCCCAACTCTCTCAGCCTGTTCTGATAGCAGAGGTGCTCCATGTTCCCGAGATCCAGCTCCCCAGTCCTTGCACAATTTAGCATTAGAGCTGAAATGTCTCGAATTAAATGCCCTTTTCAGAGTTTGTAACAACGGAAAGAACCAGGTTTGGAAAACATGAAAGTGCAAACTGTCAAAGGTCTATGGGATGGCAAACAAAAGGCACAGAGCCAGAATAGAGATAAAGGATGTGATTAAAGCAACAGTGCCAGCAGGTGAAAGGCCACGGTACAAGCAGGGACCGGGTGCACCTCAGTGCAGTTCAATAGGAAAGGACGCTACCAGACAGTGACTGAAAGACTGGAAAGAGGCTGTTGGAGGCCAGAAGAGAAGATAAATCTGGAGGCGGCACAAACCAGTCTGTTATCTGGCTGAAGCAGTCAGGCAGCACTCCCTGATAGACAAATTCAGGAATAAATGACATTAAATAGATGTAAACAAGCTGTCTCAGCACTAAAATTTTGTTAGTAACCAATTAAATTTCATCTTCAGTTCTTAGCTGGCGGCCCTGGCTCACAGCCCCTTCGCTCTTATTGTTTCACAAAGATAAAACATGTTGTATACTATTTCCATCAAAATTGAGAGATGGATGGAAAGCCCTTCCCTTCTCTAATGAGGCTGAAATACTCCTTACCCTACGTATCAGAGAAGCCTGTCACATTTACATTAATTGATGCTGAGAGTTTTAGGGTTGTTCAGAACGTGTTCAGGGCCAATAGAGGAATGGGAGACCCATGAAAATGAGTGGTTAAAGTGGATCAGACTGTGCATTAGTGAGGCTTGCAATTTCCAAATCTAGTGTTCCTTTCTAAGGTTTAGCATTCACACCACACCAAACAGTGCTGTGTGGGGAGCCAGAGGCCTTTTGGCAAGCAGCTGTTTCACCCTCCAAGGAGATTATTTTTACTAATGCCAGGAAAAATTCCACAAACCAGAAACGTGCTGCTGCTACAGCCATCACCTGCCTCATTCTCTCAATGATTGTGTCCATGCAAGAGGTTTTTTTAACTGTAAATGACAATGCTGCTTTTAATTATTACGTTTCAGCTTATACCTTTTCAGTCCTTTCAGTGTTCTCAGAGCTAATGATTCCAGCGCAACTTTCATTTCGTATCACCCTCACCATCTGCTGAAATGGATCTGTCCTGAGGACAGTTTCTTCTTTTTATAGCAGCTTTAACTTCTGGATGGAGCTCTTCATTTCCAGGCATGGTCTGTTGCACAAAGACCGACAGTAAAGTTAAGATAGAGAAAAAAAATAAGTCATGACTTAGAGAAAGCAGAAACTCCTGAAACAGTGCAAAGCTTAAGCTGTTAGTCTCCGCAGGCCAAATGCTGACGGCCTTTATGAACAACAAACATCTGTAAACACGGGGTCACTCTTGGCCAGGGCTGAGCCCAGTGTGACCTGCATCTCTCCAGATGGCTGCCGCATCCTGCAAAAGAGTGCCTTTGAAACACAGCCACGAGCACTTCGATGTAACAGGAAGCTTCTCCTTCTTGATACCAAATGCATTTAAAGCCAGACCTTAAAAAAAGCATTCCCTCGTCATCAGGGGGCACAGAGCTCTCCCGCTGCCCTGCCTCTGAAACAGCATTTACTGCTCAGAAGGTGAAGAAAGACAAGGTGGCGGTGATCCATCATACTAACATTAATCACAGCAATAAAGCTGCCCAGAGACGCTCCAGCCTGGAGCTCGTTATGAAGGCAAAGAGAGCTGCGTGCCCACCACACTGCACCCCTCGGCCCCTCGCCGGCACCGAGGGGCAGCTACGGGCCCCACAGCACAAAAACAGGCTCTCAGGTTTGGCTGGGCTGCAGTGTCGCCGGTGGCAGGGAAGGGTGAGTCCTGTCAGGGCCATGGTGGCCAAGCCCCAGTCTGCTGCAGGGCTGGTGTGAGTGAGGAGGGGAAGAGCACGGCCATGGTTTGTCCGTGCTAGGGGCTGTTTGTGAGACCTGCTGGCCGTGGGTGTCCTGTTGCCCCGAGCAAGGCCGTGACTTGCTCTGCCATGTTAGCAGGGTGTCTGAGGTGGCAGCCGCGGGTAGCCCGGCCGCTTGGACATGGGTTGTTGCTGCGAGCTTCCCCAGAAATGAATTCACCTTGGTCCATTCATCATCACCACAGGCAATCTAATTACAGCCCTGTCTGAAAAGGAGAGGCTCATTTATAATAGAGACTTTGTTATGAAAGTGTAATACCTCGAACTACATTTTTGCAACATATTTTAGAGGAAAATGAATTAATTGTCTGATGCGTTTTAAAATAACCAGCCTCCTGAGGTTGGTGCCGCAGCACCTCTCAGCGTATTCCCTTCCCACCTGTATCGCCTGCTGCGTGACAGTGAAATGCTAAAATTATTTTGGCAGAGAAATACTCTCAGAGGCTGTTGTTTATTTTCTACAGCAGAGGAATATCTCAGAATGCAGCCTGCACCTCTGCCCTGTGGGACTGTCTCTAATTGCACTGCGGAAGCATTCAAAATGTTCAGAAAGCAGAATTAAACATGGCGGGGGGAGCACCTACATCTAGAGTGTGCCCATCTCGGTCTTTAAAAGAGGCAGATGTGAGAATACCCTCCTCTGAGAAGGGCAAAAATGGGTAGTGGAATAAGGCACCTAATCTCTTACTGACATGCATGCAGGGCAACCACCAGTGAACCAGCATTAAAAGCTGAGATCTGGGAGAGCACGCTTGGCTCCCCCCAGCCTTTCTCACACCCATTTTTGTTCCTTTGTTTGAGCAGCTTCCGTGATGGGACAGTCCAGGTGCGTGCAGCTCAGGAGTGGTTTCAGACAGAAGCAGGGCCAACGTCACAAGGCAGAGAAAAGGTGTGTGTCTCCCTGTCACTGCCGAGGATGCGCTAGAGAATGCATGGCATGCACCTCACCAGCTGAAAATCCTGGAGCAGGCTGCAGCATCTCTAAAATGTGGGGCAGGTTCTCTTCCGAGCTGCTGTTCTTGCTGGGGATAGACCAACTCAGGTCACTCCAAAAAAACATGTGTGGACGGATGGCCTTAACCCATCTCTTTTTTTGCTATCTCTAGGGCTTGCTAGATAGTCGTATCTCTTCTAATCACACTTTTTCATGTGGAAAGGCCAAGCATTAGATGAGGCTTTGGTGCAAAGGAGCAATCACAAAAATGATGGATCAGATCCCCAGGCAGTGTGAAAGAAGAATACACTGCAGTGGTGTCTGCAGTGAGGGAAACTTCAGAAGCTTGAGAAGAGATGAGGTGAGTTTGGAACGGAGCAGTAGGAAGCAGGACGTGGAAGAAAGCAAAAGTCTTTGCAAGGAAGAAGGGAACTATACTGAAAGAAGATAGTAGGGGAACAGTTTGCCATTTTTCCTGTATGGGAGATGAAAGATGGACACCTGAGATTCAGAGCAGCTAAGAAGGGAAGAAGGTTTTCTGAGGAAAAGACTAAAGCCAAGGCAGGGATGATAGGACCACTTCTGAAATCTTGCTCACTAGATTTTATGTGTTGGTGGAGTGCTAAGAAAGAGATGGAACCAGAACAGGGACCATTAGTAACAGTACCTCCAGAAGACGGAAAATTTGGGGTTATTTTGGCAGATGAAGCCTCCTTGTAGGTAGCATGCCATACAAAGTATGTGCTGCATTAAGGCTGTACACCTCTTCTTACACAGTGGCACTCTTTACTGCACCGTGAGTTCTCTGTTACCCTCATGCTCTCTCAGGTAATGTTTTTAAGGCTAATGTGATGTTTGGACTTGAACAGGGGCTCTTGTTCTCATTGTTTGGAAGAACAAATCAAAAGAATTGTAAGATACTATCCCACAGTTAGTGAGCATTTTGCCATGTGCTGCTCTAGATTCAGTCCAAAACCAAATGTAGACAGACAGTCCCTGCACAGAGCAACCTGTTTTCCTAGGTGTATGGTCGAGTGCTGGCAATCATGGGTTTTCTCTTGCCAAGCTCCACGCTAACGAGCACAAACCAGCTGGGGCTGGAAGCACTATAACCACATCAATGTGATGCTGGGTCTGAGCAAACAAACCAGGTCAGAATTTATCCCAAGAGGTCTGCCTTGAGTACACCTTACACCCACATGCTCTGTTCAATTAAAAGACAGGCGGATGTCTTTTCAGGTTGGAGGCCGACGTCCCTACGAGGACAGGGAATAAATGCATGACTGGGAACAGGTCGAGAACAAGGACTGCAATAGGGAGATTAGAGTGGCTGCTCAGCTAAGACGTGCCTTCATCTCCGCAGGATTTTTTTACTTGACTGCTTAATGGTTCTTACTTCACAGGGTTTTCATTACACATTCTTGTCTGTACCTTTGCAGTACTAACTGTGGAATGCTGCGTGCTTTAACTCACAGTTTTGCTATTTTGATGTTGAACCACATGTCTGGTCTAATTAGGCATTCATGCAGTGATAAACACACATTTCTTATACGCATTATGCAGAACCTTGCATGTTTTCCTGTATTTTCTTTTATTTCTTTTGTAGTGTTTAAAGCAGGACATGATTCATTTGAAAGAAGAAAAAGAAAGATATTTAGAAAAGACTCCTGCACAAGCAGAAAAAATGCAAACTGTGGTCCTCATAAAATTGGAGGCCATCCCAGAGCTCAGGACTTCCAGACCTTTTGCTAAGGCCTGGTGAAAAACGTCATAGAGGTCCACTAGCTTTTGCCAGGACTATGGGGTG
The DNA here is from genome assembly GCA_013399365.1 of Pampusana beccarii. Lineage (NCBI taxonomy): Eukaryota > Metazoa > Chordata > Aves > Columbiformes > Columbidae > Pampusana > Pampusana beccarii. Next base: position 1,024,797 of record VWYH01007997.1, on the reverse strand, counting down.
ATTTAATGCAGGTTACTTCAACAGGAATCTCTACACTTGCTCCACTGCCACTCCAGATCTGCTAAACCATCCAGGTACTGTGTTGTTGTCTGTAATGGCAGTGGCGGCAGCTGCCCTCCAACAGCCCCCAAGAAATGTGGGGTCTCCTTCAGCAATATGGGGAACAGCATATATTTGGGGTCTTACCAAAATCTGGACAAACTTTATTGATTCGATTTATTCATCTGGAGTGCAGTCTGCTGTTTGTATACCCCTGGGTGTATTTGAACCATTAAGATGTGCCGCTCACGGTGTCCTTTTTCTGCTTGCCTTTCATTCAGAGTTAGCACCACAGAAATGTTAGCACTGCAGCAGTTGGTTTCTCTGTTGTCTGGTGGAAATCTAAAGGCTGGCTGGTATGACTTTGCAAGTCTCACTGCATATTCCTGATTTTGGCCACCTTCACGTGCATGTTTTCACTCCTGCCATGTGGTTTATGTCAGTATTTTAATGGCGCAGCCTTTGGACTTGATTTCAATGTTATGTTTTCTGGTATCTGTTGACAGTGTCTTCAATGAAGTAATAAACTTGCAATAATATCAGCATGATACGAACAGGAGGAAAGTTAACCCTACAGTTTTTAAAGGGAAAAACACTATGCCAGAACTTGACAAAAACTTGAATCTCAATGCAGGAACTTACTGTTGTCAGGCTTTATTTGATCAATTTGGTTCTTCTTGAGAGAAATCCACAGACACACACACACACACACACCAAACAGCTATGTTAACAGGTTTGTGTAATAAAAAATGGATTCATTTGAAAACAATGTAATGTTACTGACTGTTACTATATAGCATGTAACACAGCCCAAAGCTATATGCTATGCAAAATGAAAGAACATGCCAGAAATAATTTGAAAAAGTATATGTTGTGCATTGCATTGTTTGTTCTTGGGGTTTTCTGAGCTAGACAAAGGATACTATGCCAAATGCAGTGTTCTGTACGAAGATAAATTTACAACTGTTTACATAAAAAATGATAGATTTTACAAATCTATCTGCCAGTCAAATCCTGCTCTTGTTTACGATGTATATGCAAGTAAGCAATTTCACACAATATACATTAATGCAAAATTTGGTACTGCACGTATTATACACCTGGAGAAAAAGGAAGATGATGATGAGGGGCACAGAGCTCTTTCAATTTAGATTTTTAGATTTTGTTGTACATGGATGTTATTCTAAAACTGCCATTAAAAAGCAGGGAAACTACTTTTAAAGCAAACCTGATGTCCAGACCTGTTTCAGCTTGCAAGCTTTCTCTGCCCAGTAGGCCCTTCTCACCCTGTTACACCAAGCAGCCCAGAGATTAACTAGCACCTGGAAGGCTGCTCGTATTGCCATGTGCCTTTTTTATTGCAAACTTTGCAATATGTGCTGTGCTGCTTAAAGCTCCAGCTTCTGGATTCAGGCACTTCAGCTTTAATGTGAAAGGCTCTTAGGGTAAAGCTTGAATACCTTCAGGGATCCTAATGAGCTCTACAAGTCAAGGGACCTCCTTGTCACCTTCCCAGTGTGGGACATTTGATGGTAAATCCCAGGAGCTGTGTGAGCTCTGTCTCTCCTGCCATCCTCTGGGCAGAACATCAGCGGGTTGCATCCACCAGCTTCTTAGATGCCATCATGGCATGATGGGCGCTATTGGGGATGCTCTGCTTTGTGTCCCCTCCATTCAGTTCTCTCTTAATATGTCTGATCCTGTGATCCTTACATCCCTTTATTTCACTACTTTATTTTCTAATCTTCTATTTATTTTATTAATTTATTTTCTTCCTTTTCTCTCTTTTTCCTCTATCCCTTACCCATTCGGGGAAACTTTGAGGTTTTTCTAAGGGCCAGCCTTGTCCTAAAAGCAGAATTTCAAAAAGGAGTAGCTGGCTTTTCAGAGAAGCCACATCAGCGCCAGCAGGTGAAGCTGTACTACAGTAGTGCCTGCTTAGTGCTCCTACTGTCTCGTGCTTCATGGCACAGCCAGATGGTTGGATGGAGAAGACAGGGAAACCTTTCTTCTTCACAAGATGTTCTTATGGTGCTGAGTCCCTGAACACTTTCACTTGGTCTTCCCTCCATGACTGATTTGGGGTTTTATCTCTCTCTTGCCACTGAAGCTGGAATTTTCCTTCCAGGTTATGTACAGGTTGTAGCATGGGGAGTCTTGGTCTCTTCTCCTGAGTAGCAAGTGACAGGATGAGAGGAAATGGCCTCAAGTTGTGCCAGGGTAGGTTCAGATTGGATATCAGGAAAAATTTCTACACAGAAAGGGTTGCAAAGCCCTGGAACAGGCTGCCCAAGGAAGCAGTGGAGTCACCATCCCTGGAGGTGTTTAAAAGACACATAGATGAGGTTCTTAGTGACATGGTTTAGAGGTGGACTTGACAGTGTTAGGTTAACAGTTGGACTCGATCATCTTCAACGTGTTTTCCAACCAAAATTATTCTATGATATTATGATTCTACAACAGCCCCATGGCACTTTGTATTGCAGACTGGCAGGTGCCAGGGGAGTAAAGGGCTTCTGCAGGCCAGCAGAACCTGAATGCTTCAAACTGGAGGAACTTTGTAATGTGCAGTGGAAGAAACAGAGATGCGGTTTTGAGTCACCCAGAGAAGTCAAGCTCCACTTACTTTTTAACATGGTTCCATTTCAGAATGCATTCATTTTTACATGAATTTCCAGGAAATTAGGCTGTGCTTTAAAATTTCAGAGACAGGCTTCAGCTCTGGGTTGCATAATCTGTATGAACCCTTTCATCCATCACAGAGATGACATGTCAGGTGTTTGGAAGCACAGAATAACGCTACACAACTGTTGAGGAGAGGCAATGAAAAATGCTGTGTTCTGTGAAATTTGTAAGAAGGAATTAGGCAGACTGAAAGTGTTTACTCAGTGAGGACTTGGATGGAGCATGTGCAAACTTTGTGAAAAATACTGTAGTATATTCCTTCAGTAGAGGCAGCTAGAGCCCTGGGAATGTATCTCCTTCAGAAGATGAGGAAAATAGCACTCCTTTCCAACACCCTGATGGGAGAATGCTGCCCACTGAATACTTCTCACAGTTCCTGACCATTTAGTGTGGGTCTATAATCTAGCCTTTACAAAGCACAAAACTTCCCAGGTGGTCCTTGGTAGGGTTGTGAGCTTACACTGAACTGTACCAGGTCTGCTTGTGATGTGATGCACCCTGCGTCTTCCATTGTTTATTGGTGACTGATGCTCAATTTTTCATGTTTATTAATGTGGATAGTCAAGGAGTGGAAAACGTTATAGGAAGCCTTATAGCTACTCACTGGAGGAAAGAAGCAGAGGACAGCACATCTCTTGTAACTACAGATGATGCAGAACATGGAGGCATTCAGGAGAACTGAGGGTGTTTCACTGAGAGACCTGACATGAATCCAGGAATAAAAAACAATCACCTGCTTTAGTTTTAACTGCCACAGTTGAATTTTTATATTAGAAAATGTGAGACCTACCATAATCCGTAGGTAGGTTAATGACTTCAATTGTATGAGACTCTTCTCTGGCTTGAAAAGAGATGAGCAGGGAAGAGTCGGTGCTGCAGAAGCAGGCTAGAAATTCAAGGGAAGGAGCAATTCCTGGGGAAGTGCACAGTTGCAGGAGAAGACAAAGATTTGCCTCATGTGCCATGGTTGTGGGAAGCTTTTTAGTAGAGCAGATTGAAAAAAATTAAAAAGAATCAGGGAGGTGGTCTTCTCCTGACAAAAGTGTTTTTGTCAAAATGCAATTATTTTGTGGAAATGTGTCAAAATTTAAAATGGGAAAATGAAAAACAATTATCTTTTGACTCTCTCATTTCCCTGTGATAATGTCAATTTTTTTCATTTGTGCAAGTGAAAACATTTGTTTCTAATTTCCTCATTTAGATCTGGACTTTCCTATTGCAACATTTGCTGTTGTATTTACGTATTTCTATGTATATGTTCCATGTCTATATTGCCTCAATATTGCAGAAGTACAGAATATCCAGTTTTGCGGAAACATTTGTATCTAGTCTTTTTGTCTGATTTGAAAAGTTAGTTTGTTTTTGAAATGGTGATCTTCTGCACTCAGAATGGACAGGGAGATATTTGTGGCACCTCTGCTTCAAAATGAGAAGAATCCATTTTGCCCTCAAAATCTTCTGAGGCCAAGGGTGTGTTTGTGTTTTGGATCAGTCCCTGTTCTGAGCTCAGGTTTTTGTTCTGAGGACTTAGAGTAATTGAGCAGTACTAACCAATCCCTGGATATGTCTTCCTAATGCTTTCTAGAGCAATTCGGATTACTTTCAGCTACTTTCCATACGTTCCGTAAGAGTCCTTCCTCTCATGTCCCAGTGATGCCGCTCTCAGTTCCACCATGAAACCAAGTCGCAATCCCTGTGGAAATGTACACCGCAGAAAGAGCAGCTGTCCAGAAAGCCTCCAGTTACCTCTCCTACAATTTTGACACTCTTTCCTTCTTCTGAAGAAGGCCAGAACACTGTGTATGTTCCTATTTTCTAAACCCGCAATGCTTTTTTTTGCATTCTCTGCACCACTGACTTGTACTTTGGGGTTGGCATTTAAAATGTAATTCTCAACAGAGACATCGGGAGGAATTGAACAGCGATCACAAATCAACAGTTTTTAGGAAATAACTGCTTGCGAATAGCAGTTCTTGTGCCTCACTTCAAAATCCTTCAGCATGAGTCTGCAATTATGGAAAGAACAAAAGAAATTCCAGAGACGGAGACGTTTTTCCCAAGAGGGTATGTGTGTATATGTGTGTGCAGAGGGGGTGAGCGCTAATTGTCCCCACTCTGCTCCTTGTGTCCAAGCCAACCTGGCAGAGAAATCAAGTGGGATTTAGCATGGATCTAAACCAGAAAGGCAAGAGGAGCATTGTGTTTCCCAGCTACTGCCTCATGTTTTCCCTCCCCCACTGGGGCCTTGGGAGGTTGCTGCTGCACCAGTGGAGGATGACAGAAATGTGCATTCACAGCAGCAAAAGTCAGTTTTAAAAAATTTCCCAGGTGAGTGTCAGTGTGATGCTAATCAAATTGAGGGTTGATTGCAAAACTAAAAATGAAGTAAATGCTTTGCATAATTTGGTAGACTGCTGCTGTGTGTGTGCGTGTATATGTTTATAGACTCTTCCTTAAGTATTGTGAATTGAATTAATCATGGAGAGAGAGGCACTCTGTGTTAATACTCTTCATGCAGTTCCAGAGCTGTTTTGTATGTTCCAGGCTGGAGTAAGGACTGGTTTAGGACTGGGAGAGACTGGCCCTTGTTCTTCAACTGCTGTATTTATGGGCAAGGTTTAAAAGCAGTTCAATGTATCTCGCATGGCTTGAGACATTTTAGACTGCATTCTATATTTACCACGTAGAAAATTAAAGAGCTGCTTTATCTCAGCTTCTAGGAATGCTTAACTTATATGGCCGTGCCTACTTGAGTAACCACAACTATTGTAATAAAGCACATGAAATCCCAGATCCAGTTGCAACACCCCAAAAATGCAGCCGCAATGCTTCTGAGGAGGCCCCACAAATTGCCAGTTCTCATGAAGCATCCATCAGTGCCTCCAAAGCCAGGTTTATTTACATCAGCTCAGAGTCTGGCCCATGAAATAAACACATGTTCTTTCTCTCATTAAGATCTCACAAATTCCCCAGTCCCATCCAAGCCTACAGCAGCTTTCTGTCTAATTTATGTTGGTTTGAGTGGGGTGAGTTCAGATTAAGTGGAGGGACTGGCACAGTAGGAGACTCGGCCAGTCCCTCTGATGCCCTTTGGTTGGCTGCACGTAGACTGAATGAACCCCCTTTCTCCCTACAAAGACTTTACAACACAAGCATCTTTCTAGCAGTGCAGGTGGACCGCTCTGTTCAAGGCAGCCCTGTTTTGTTCTGTGAGATGAAACAAAATGACCACAGCTTATTTGACTAGCTCTAGATCCATTGCTTAGACGTGTTTTCTCAGTAGAGCCAAACCCAACCTGCGCCAGTTACCTGGAGCACTGGACTGGACCCATCGCTTTTAATTCTTTCCTTTCTTTGAGGAAGGACAGAGCTTCTAAAAGGTTCCTTGAGGCCTCTTCGTTTTCCCTCCCATGCTAATCTTGTCCTTTGAGATATCACCGTCAGCCCTTAGGTGCTGTAAGGCTGCTGTCCAGAGCTCATTGGCATGCCAGGTCCTTGTCCCCACATTTGTGTTGTCTCACAAAGCAGCATGTAGGGATTCTCTGGCAATTCAAAATGAAGGTTTTCCTAGCTCTCATGGTGAAAGGATAAGGCACTGGAAAACTTTAACTTAAATATTGGTGCAGTGCTGCTCCAGTGACTGTTAACTCAACTTTCAAGTGGGTTAAAATAGGGAAAAATGGGAAAAATTGAACGAACCTACTGATTAATATCTGTAACCCCCCTAAATGATCGGTCCAAATCCTCATGTGAGACAAAGAAGCAGGGTACTCAAGGGTCTGCGAATTCGTAGTGCCTTGCAAGCGCAAGTACAGGAGCAGCACTCTCCTGCAGGCTGGGGTGCCTGCAGTTGGTGTGGGGCTGAGGGGGGGCCAGCCAGAAGGGCCCTTGGGAAACAGACAGGAATTGCAAGGAGCAGGGAGAGGTCTCAAAATCCCACACAGACTACAGATTCCCTGCTGAGCTGGTACTGCAAAACGAAGGAAAACATGGTATTGTCTCTCAAAAGCAGCTGCCTTTGCTTCCTATGCCTGCCCTCATTTATCTGCTGGGGGTGTCTGTAACAGCACAGCCAGAAAAGCAGAACAGGGTAGAGACTTCTTCCCCAGTCCCACCAGCCTGGGAGGAAACATACTGGCAAGGCCAGATTCTCCAATGAGTATGGGACAGGGCACAGTCACAGTGAAGTGGGCTGAGGAGCAGCAAGAAGGCAGAGAGGCCGCAGTCAGCAGGTGTCTTAGATGATCAGAGACGCATCGCTATCAAGGCTGTGAGGCATACACTTGCAGCACGGCCAGAGGCTGACAGTATCAAGCTATGAAGGCAGAAGAGGCTGAGGAGAGTGCTGGTGCCTTTCTGCAGAGGTGGTCCATGGCAGGAACACTGTGCTCTCGGATGAGAGAAGCGGGAGAGGCCTGAGGGCTCCCTGAGAATGCTGAGGAGGTCATGCTGAGCTGTTGCTTTGCATCTACCTGTTATTCCCTCCTTGCCCAACCACCTCTGTTGTTTCCTAACCCACTCCTCCACTCCAGGGAGGACTTTGTGTTGTTTCTTTTTTGCCCCTCTCAGCCTCTCATGAAGGTGTAAATAACCCAGCTCCACGTGGATCCGCAGGGCTCTGCTGTTCCCCTGCAGGGCTAAAAATTGTCTGCAGCAAAGCAGCTGCTCTGTAGAATTTATCTGACTGAAAGATTAGGCTGCCTGAATTGCATCGAAGGGCTAGATCCTCACAGCTGGTATAAATCCTCATTTACAACATAGATCACAGTTATAACCAACATGTAAATCACAATGCTCCCTTCTGACTTGAAAAATCTATGAATCTATGAAAATTGGCGTAATTGCATTGATTTCAGGAGGGCTGCTGTGATTTACGCTGGCTGGGGACGCAGCCCAGCGTACGCCCATCCTGTTAGAACAAATTAGAATTCTCTCTGTGGTGCAGCAGTTCAGCATCCAGGCAGGCTGGGTCAGCAGCAGCATGCTGGGCTGGCCGGTAGCTCCTCCGCTTCTCCCGGGACCCAGAGAGGAGCTGGGCTCTCAGCTCACCCCTGGAACACTAAGCCTGTGTCTTTGCCTGCGTCTTAGCCTGTGTTTGAAAAATACTATTGCCCAGCAAAGTGGTACAGTGTAGAAATGTAGGAGCAGCAGTGCTTTGACTTTGAGGGTTTTCACAAGCTAATCTGTCCTGTCAGATGTGGTTCAGGAAAGGCTTTTGCAGAATGTATTCTGCACTTTTGCCCACAGACCACTCCAAAGCCCTCAGTGCTATTTTCTCAGCATAGCAAAGGATGCATGCACAGTAAGCATCAAATCGGATTAACAGCTATTGAGTCATTACTCTGTGCAATGAAGGGATCTCACATTCTGGCTGATGCATAAGTAGAAGAAGATGAACGAATAGCAAAGAGGAAATTTGGAGAAGAATCCCAAACAAGATGTTTTGTTCTGCACATAACCCGTAAGAAAGCTCAAGATTGTTTACTATTAACTGGATTTACATGGTATAGCGATTCACCTTAAAATCTCTGGAATAAGAATCAAAGTCATTAATCTCACATAGCATTTACTAAACCCTTTGTTGACTGTGAAAAACTCTAGCTAAGGCTACACTTGCACTTGTCTTACAGTGGCTTGTTTTGGTGGGCTTATAGTTTCCTGAAAAAATTATTCCTCTGGGTTGAGTTTTCAATGCCTGGCCTTTGCTCAGGAGCAAAATTTTGTTGTTCTGGAGAGAAATGTGTTGATCAATTTTCTGAGAAAAAGCAGAAAGCAAACTTCTATATTATCAAGGTACATTCGGATTCTTTTTCATGCCATTTCATCCTGATGAAATCTGCAAGTTAAAAGTATGTGGTTTGCCTGATTCTCACCCAGGACTGGAGTCAAGGTCAATTGATTTTGGACATGTTAAATGAATGATTTCCACCGTGCTTAGAGTCATGAGAGTGCAAGTCACAACAAATAAATATTGACGGGACTATGAAAACACAGACTGTGGCCAAATTCTTCTTTTGGCTACACAGTTGTGTCTCTCTGGGGATACTGAGGTTACTTTTGCATATTTTCATAATCCAGGTTTTGGAGGACTTTCAGGTTTGAATTTTATTTAAAATTATCTGCTTATGGTGCCATGATGGCTCTTTAATTTATCTACAGATCTGCGTAAATAACAGATCTCATTTTGGTGGCCAACTCGAAACTTGCAGCTTCTAGTGAATAAGCACCAGAACCATAGTGTTTCGCCCAGCTCTGTTGCAACAGCCACTTCCACCTGAAAGCAGAGTCCTGAGATTGTATCAAGGGTATGAGTCTGCCACCAGTTTCTGTCATTAGCAAGTGAAAGAGATGGAGGCACTAAAGGCAGGGTGTGTACCTTCCCCCTCACCCCTGCTTGCAAACACTGCTCTTTGGTTTGGGAGAGATGCTTGGTCATCCCAGCTCCTTGGTCCTCTGGGCTGTACCATGGCTATTGGGAAGCTTCTCGCTGTGTTGGATTGCCTGGTGTCTCAGCCACCACAGGAAGACAGGCCTACGCTCCAAAATTTCCTGTAAAAAAAAAATCAACCTGCTTACGTATTTTGTAGCCTAATCCTCCATTGTGTTGAAAGGAAAGTCAGCCTGGACATATTTAGTATAAAAGCTGCCACTGGTTGCAGGTTTTATTGGCACTTGCCACAGCTGGCTCCAACACAAGTTTCTGTGAGCTAGGTGTGGCCCCAAAAACCTCCATCCCACTCATGCCAGACCTGTCCTGGCTTGCTTGTGTGAAGAAAAGGGCTCTTACTTGGTGCACGAAAACCCTTTACAGGAAGGATATTTTGACCTACCTACAAATAGGAACAGGATACCTTCTCATGCAACACACTTGTCTGTCCTGCTTTTATCATGTGCTGCTATGTTTCCTCACCACTTCATTGCCAGTGAAACCCTTTTCCTCTGGCAAATGCTGCTCTGACAATGAAACTCATGGTATGGAACATCCCTGCCTTGCCAGAAAATCTAGTTTTGGTGGCTTTCTTTTCTGGCTGGCTTGCCTGGGAGGGTGGTGACTGGAGTCATCTCCACATGTGTGAGGCAAATGAGTGCCTGGTATCTGCAGCTGTCTGCCTGAGGAGCAGCCATGCTGCTTGACTTCACCTTTACCAGTTCTGGGCGCCACACTATAAAAAGGACATAAAGCTACTGGAGAGTGTCCAGAGGAGGGCCATGAAGTTGGTGAAGGGTTTAGATGAGAAGCTGTATGACGAGCGGCTAAAGTCACTGGATTTGTTCAGCCTGGAGGAGACTGAGGGGAGACCTCATGGCAGCTGCAGCTTCCTCACAAGGGGAGGAGGAGGGGCAGGCNTCCATGAGCCTTGTGGGTACCTTCCAACTCAGGACATTCTATGATTTTACCCTCCCAGGGAGTTGGGGACCTATCTAATATGCCATCAGGGCAGGTTCCTGGCTGCCTCACAAGTTTTCTGGCTGGCTGGTGACAGGGTGGGCTGCCACTAAAGCAAGTTGTTCCATTCCTGTTTGCTGGATGTTGTTTTATTACAGTGTGAAATGAGGCAAAATATCGAAGCCGGCTGAGGCTGTGTTGTGAGGAAACCCTCTGATCTTGCTAGCTCTGCTCCGTGTTTAGCCTTTTATCAGGACATGAGCTCATTGCTGTTTCAGGCTAAAGACAGAGCTTTGTATGGATGCTTTGCTTTCACACTTGAAATTCTCGTTTTGACTTGCAGGTTGTGTCAGAAAGGGCCTGATCACAAAAAAAAGTTAATGCTTTTACCAAGAAAGTTAGCAAGCACTTATGCATCACTCTTCTGAGGAATACAGGTGTGTAAGTAGAGGAGAGTCACACATCTCTCTTTGAATCAGGTTCTCAGAGCATCCATCTAGATACTAATTATCTTCTGCAGAAGATCCCCCATTTCTTTTATGTCACTGAGAGCTCTAGTTGCCTGGCAATACTCAGAAACATCCAAGTGCCTCAGACTGGATGTAAACTGCAACATCGGTGCATTGTAAATGGAGTCAGGCATCTTTCAAGGTTTTCACAGAGGAAAAGGTGCACAGAAAGTTTAAACAGGCAGCTGAAATGAGTTCCTTTTATTCACATGATATTTTAGTCCTTGTCATAACCAACTTCTGCTTTTATTAAATAAACTCCAACAAAATCTCCCCCATCCTTTGTCTGGAGGGAGGTGTGTTTCGTCTTGTTTGTTTTTGTTTTGTGTTTTTTTGCCGATCTGTGTGTCATAGTCATGATTCTGCTGCTGCCAAAATTTAGACAGGGTGATGTCTGACTAGGATATCCAGTGCTTTCTAAGAATACTCAGGGCAGGACTGAGGGACATGGCCTGAGGTATCAGCCTGCCTTGGTGCCGGCTGGGCTGCTGATAGATTTATCCTCAGATTCCAGAGCTGGCGCACTGTGGCAACTGCAGCGGAACGTCTGGTCTACTGCAGAAGAGGCACTCGCCCTGCTCCATGCCTGTTCCCTCAATATAGCCCCACCTAAGCAGCATGATTCTCTTCACCTTTTCTTCCTAGGTCCCGTTTCCAGTCTGTATCGCACAGCAAGATCAGGTACTCTGAAAACCTCTGTTCTGTTACGGAAAGACTCAGACTCCAGCAGTCACAGGACTACTCAGAGCATTTAAGCTGCAATTTATGGCTTAAATCCAGGCTCAGCAGCAGGCGGTCACACACATTAGCCCCTGCATTCAGTGTGGTAGCCCTGTATTTCAGAAGCAAGAGTAAACATCAGAAACAGCTGGCAGAGTGTTGGCTTTGTTGTGTTTCCTGTTTTGTTTGGTATTTCATCTGTCAGAAGAGTATTTTTTTTCGTAACAGACTTTGTCTTCATAATGTCTCTGAACATAGGACAGCAGCTGAATGCCATGTTTGCCATGTGGCTGGGGAGATGCATGTTTCTGTCAGCTCATGGTTTTCTTCCTCTAGCAGTGACAGAAATTAGTTGTAATCGAGCACTGCTGTGGGAGTTACCCCTGCTTAACTCGAAGATGAAGCCTGTTTGTTTGTGTTGTAAACTCTCATTCAGCAATCACCAGTTCAAATTGTGCTTTTAAGTGCAAAGGTACATAAAATGGTTGTGTCATGGACAGCTGACCTACCATTTAAGTGTTTTTTCTTGCTCAGATTGCATTTCCTCATAGCAACAGCGTTTCAGAGATCTGTGATAAAATGATCTCACGCTGTTTCCTAAGTAAACTGGGTTTCTTAACTGGATTTTTCCTTTTTCTCTTAACAGATTTGAAGTGGTGCCCATAGTAGGAAGAGGAGCTGCCACATCCCAGCCCATTCCAAGTGGGAAGAGGATCTCGATGATGCCTCTAGCTGTCCACCAAAAGTCATCATATGCGTATTCCATGACTGGGTGAAGAACACCTGGGCACCCATTTACACTTCACATCATCACAAAGGTGATGCTCCGGAAGGACAAAATATTGTATTCTGAATTAAGAAGAACGTAACATAAAGAGGGATGTGCTCTCTGTCATCTCTTTAAATACCACAGTCAGCGCTAGTTTCTCTGCATTCATAGAATCATAGAATCTTTTCAGTTGGAAGAGACCCTCAGGATCATCGAGTCCAAACATAATCTAACTCTAGCACCAAACCGTGTCCCTAAGAACCTTGTCTAAATGCCTTTTAAACACCTCCAGGGATGGTGACTCCACCACTTCTCTGGGCAGCCTGTTCCAACACCTGACAACCCTTTCCATGAAGAATATTTTCCTAATATCCAATATAAACTTTCCCTGGCACAACTTGAGGCCATTTCCTCTTGTCCTGCCACCTGTTACTCAGGAGAAGAGACCAACATCCTCCATGCTATAACCTTCTTTCAGGTGGTTGTAGACTTATTTTCCTTAATAGCTTTTCCTTAATGGCCCTTCAGAAGACATTGTGCTGCATCCCTCTGGGTGGTATTGGTACAAGTCAAAGAAAATTGAACTTGGTATGATTCAACATCTTCTCACTGCACAGTTGTGTGGATGCCAGGCTTCAACCATTCCCTTCAGTGTGGGCACTATGTCATTCTTGTAATTTCCTCTTGCAGTAACCTAAAGCATGAATGCTGTTCATCAACAAGCAGGTAATTTAAATATCAAAAGAAGTGTAGGAGAGGCATGCCAGGGAGATAAGGACTTCAGGATGAAGTATCTGCCATAGATTAAAGATCATAAGATTATCGTACTTGCCTTGTATTTTTACCTGCTAATTTAGCTGCATTTTTACTTTAGACAATTGTGATATAAGTGTCTAATACAAGTTACCGCAATATATTTGTCACATTATAAAAATCAGGGTGTTATCTCCATCAATTAAAAGCAAAAAAGTTCCTAGAATTAATAAGGAAAAAAGCTAAATTTGTACTTCAGTGGACTCTTGAAGGCTTATGTCCATGGGAACGCTATATGTAAATCTGCAGTGTTTCATCTAGGTTGTGTTTAGTCCTGCAGTTGGACTTCAGCTCTATGGTAAGTGCAAAGTATCTCTCTACAATTAAAGTGGAGTAAGCTGGCTTGGAGTTAGTGAAGGTGTGCAAGACCAGCCACAAACTAGCTAATACCCTGCATGTCCTGCTCTACCTTGTCTTGCAGCAACTTGTATATACCTTCAGTTAATATTTTTGCTTCTCGTCAGACTGTTGGATAAATTAGGATAGTTACAGTGTTAAAAAACAAGTGGCGTAGTGGAGAAAAGCAGCGTTGTGCTGCCTTGTTTGAAGTGTACCTGCTGCCTGTTGCAAACCTTATTGGTGTTTCCCCTTTCCCCTTCCTGGCAAGTTAGCTGTTCTGTCTACAGAGTATACACTGGTTGCGAAATTCTCTATACACAGGCCTACTGAAGTCTCACTGCCAGGTGTACACCTGGCTACCGTGTCTGAGCCAGTTTCTTGATCCTTTGAGTGTTTAAGCACCTCTTGGTCTAAACTGGCCACTACTCTCATTTCTTCTGCTTCTTCTGGCACGTGTGCTAGAAATGAGAACACAGAGCTCTGCTGATCCCAGGAATCATGCTCACCTCCTTCTCCTGCACTAGAATTTTGCAGTGATATAAACTCATGTTTTTTCAGAATGTCCCGTCATGGTTTTTATCATAAATATTAGAAGTCAAATTATTATTTATGTTAGTAGCATAAAAAAATGCATTAAAATAGGCAAAGCAGTGAGTTATCAATCCTGTTTCCTACCACACTTTCTTTATCATTCTCAAAAGCCCTTTGAGTTAAGATCAGTTTACAGAAGCTGAAGATACAGCCTTAACCTTAACAAATAGTTGGTAAAATTATTTTTAAAAATACCTCTTTTTAATAGCTCTCAATTTTTCCAGAATAACTGTAAGAGCTTTCTTTTTTACACACTGTCACAACTGCAACATCAGAACATTCATGGGTGTAAATTTTCACAAGGAATGAGATGATGTGATTTCGCTGAAGCTGATTCTATACTATCCAATATATTGCACAATAATTTCTACTTTTACCATGCTGGGCATGAGACACTCTTGGCTTAGAAGAGGTTTAAAGTCACTTAGTGTTGGTCTGAATGACTATGTAAATTACAAGAGGCAGAGAATCCGATTCTGTGCCTATAAATTTTATCAAGCCACCTGCTCGTCAAATTTCATTTTTGCTTTATTTAATCATTAGATATTGCTGCAAGATAATTGTACCTTCTGCTTTTAGTTCTCTTGGTGTAAATCTGGAAAAAGAGACTAATTCTTATCTCCTTCAGTCTGGTATCAGTAGAAATCCGTTCCAGTTAAATTCACTTTAGATCGAAGCTCCCATATTTGTAGGATCATGGGGTCTTTGTGGTTCTTAAAGTAGATGCAAGGAAATGCCTACAGTTGTGAAAAACGATCCAGGCCAGATGATTCCACATCGTAGCACTTACTTCTGTATGCTGCACCGTATTCTACTACACACCTTTGAGCATCAAGCACTCAATTGGCTATCCGTTGAGCTAGCTATAGTTAGGAAAATAGTTACTGGCACATACTTAGTCAGCCATCAAGTTTACAGGGAGAGGCAAAACTGAAAATTGTTGCAATAGGACCTGAAGCAAAGGTGTGGCTGAGTTAGCAAGTATCTACCATTCAAACAGCGATCAACTCTCAACTTAATGTCTTGGAAAAGCTCTTCGTGAGTTCTGTAATCCCTTTTGCACACTTTTCCTGCAAATTTATCCTGGGAACAGAGTGGGTAGGTGGGGTGATGTGCCCTGGTCAATTTGTCTTCCGTGGGGCTGAGACCATTGCAAAACAGTAGAAGAGGCACTTGAGATCAAACAAGAAAGCTTAAGTCAGCATGTGCAAGCACTGGAGGCAGGAGTGGCCGTGGGAAACACAGGAGCTGGGCTGGTTGTGTGTAAATTGAACTGAAGCCCTGGTTCTTCACCAGAAGTAACTTGGTGTAACAGGAGAGAGGTGTTAAGTTATCACCAGTCTTAGAACAGATCCATACTATGCACACGTGGGTCAATGCCAGCACCTTTTAGCTGAAGAGGTTGTAATGCTACCATGGATGAGGGGCAGAGGATCTGCCCAGTGGGGAATTTATCCAAACTGATTCCATTTGGCTTCTTCTTAGCAGTCCCCACATGCAAAGTGTTCAGAGAAGGACACCTAGCTAAAGCATGTTTGCTCTCCAATTAACCTTGCCTAGTATAATGGCTCCCAGAGGCCCATTCTTTGCTGTTATGAATTAGAACAACCCTTAAGGTTGACTGATTTGTCCATGCCCTTTACTAGGGATGAGGGTGATACGCAGGAGAAGTAGAGCTGCCTTCTTCGCTCATAGCCTCGGGGCTCTCTTACCCACCTCAGCCCAGCCAGTGGTGAGGATCACTGATAATCCTGACTTCCCACGAATGGTGAGGAAAAGCCGCCTGGGTAGGATGTCACACAGGCAGAACTCAATCCCTGCAGAAATGTCCCACCGTTCTCTTCTGTGGAAAGCCTGCGCAGCCAGGCACTAATCTTGGCACATTGCTGCCTCCCTTACCCTCACATTTCCACACGTGCTCCCTCAGAGGTCTATAAAACAGGTCAATAAAGGGGCCTATAAGAAAGACGGTGACAGACTTTTGAGCAGGGCCTATTGCGACAGGACAAGGGGTAATGGTTTTAAACTAAAGGAGGGGAGATTCAGGCCAGAGATGAGGAAGAAATCGTTTACAATGAAGGTGGTGAAACATCGGCACACGTTGCCCATAGAGGCGGTAGATGCCCCATCCCTGGAGACATTCCAGGCCAGGCTGGATGGGGCTCTGAGCAACCTGATCTGGTTGAAGATGTCCCTGTTCATTGCAGGGGGATTGGACTAGATGAGCTTTGAAGGTCCCTTCCAACCCAAACTATTCTATGATTCTATGAGGTGTGCTCCCTCATGGAGAAGTCTGGGCAGCGGAGTGCCCTTGCATGTATAATTTAAAGGAAAGGGACAAGACTCTGTGTGGAGAAACCTTCACTTGAAAGGAACTGTTCTGTTCTGCTTTAATCTCTGTTGTTTGATTGACCCTTTCTGGTGACAACCCTGGTGCACTGCTGCTGTACCTCTGAGGCCAGGCGGCAGAGATATTTCTGTCCTGGAAACAGTGATTTCATAAAGTGCTACAGGTGAACACGCAAGGCAGTGATATTGCCCCTGCCTAAAAGTTCCTCTAGAGTGGCAGCTCAGATTTGAAAGAGGTTTCAGAGGAACCTCTGCATCCCCACCAGTGGCTGATGGAAGCTGTCACATCTATTTTTACAGTGTAAAGCTCGGAATGAGGGTGTCTACATCAGGTTTCATGTAGGCATCTTGCTCTACAGCCCTTGTTAGGCTGTGGCTAGGTAGCCCCAAAGACCCTTGGGGTTCCGTGTCCTGTCCTTTGCACCCTCCAAGCCACCTGAGGAACTGATCCTTCAGGAGAGTAACCTTGGGACAGTGGGAGGAGGCTGCATTATTTTTCAGTCACATTGGTTCATTGATCCACTTCCTATACAGGGGAACAAACATTTGTCCCAGCACAGCAGATGGGTGGTGTGAGGAGGGAGCCAGTGGGGAAGGGAGAAGAGCTTAAGTCTACTAAACCAGCACTTCCACCAAATAAATGCACCTTGAATTGCAGCTGCTGGAAGCTAATCTATTGGTGTTTCCCATATGGAAAAGTGCCTTTTCAACAGGTGACAGGGAATGGGAGTCAAGCTCAGAAACTAAGCTTGAAGAAGCAAATTTATTTCAGTTAAATCTAAGATAAGCCATATATTATTTTGTTTAAGTTTATCCAGCCAAATTGCTGTCAGTTGCCCTGTTTTCCCTTTGAATTTTCTCCTCTTGGTTCCCTGCAGCACCTTGAGTTTACTCTGGAGATAATGGGAGCAGAACTGAGCTATGGTGGCTCATTTCCATGCGGTTTTCTGAAGAAAACAAACCTATGACATGGGGATCCCTGTGTGTTACCTGCTGGCTTAGGCAGAAGGTAAGTGAAGGGATCTAACTGCACCCAAATACTTGCGGAGTGGCTGATAGTCACAGGCTGAAAGGGCCGGAGTGATGGAAGGCAGGAAGAGCAAGTGAAGGACGAGGAGACTGACTGCCCTTTCACTTACATGAGTGTCTATCAAGAGACTTCTTTAGCATTATTGTCGTTACCCTTGTGTAAACCAAGCAAACAGTGAGGAGAATCAGGCCAAAGTTCAAATGACACTGTTTTTTCGTGCATTCACCTTACATGACTGCTCCCAACACTTGCGCAACATGCGATAAGTGTTGATAAGTTATTTGTTATGGTCGTTGCTGTAGAATACCAGTTCTAACAGTTCTGCACCCTGCTCAGACCCCAGCTTCCCTCCCACCCTTCACACATACCCTTTTTTTTAGGGTCTGAAGGTGCTGCAAGTACTCAGCTTTTAGGGGGAACTGACTCATCAACATGAGGTTCAATATTTTTCTCTGAGCTGAACCCCTGAAAACAAACCTTCTTTTTCTTTCCTCTCAGCCTGTTTCCTTCTGTTTCTACATCAAAGCAATAAGGAAGCCTGAGCCCTCACGCTGATTTCACCACAGCTGGAGAGCACACAACTGCACTCAGACCTTGTCCACAACCTCAACAAGGTTTGGTTGGGTTTCGCAGTGGGAAAACAGTCTGCTCCTGTCTCTGAACGTGTGGAATTGCACAAGGGAATGCTACGAATGAGAATGTTTTTCTTCCTCTGAAGAGTTTTTTCATCTTCTGAAATCCCACTGGACAATCTGTGTGACTGTCAAAGTTCTCCCATAATTCTGAGTGTTGTGGCCCATCCCAAATCTTACCTCACGCTAAAGGATTAAAGAGCATGCCATTATTTCTCCACCAAAGGTTTCCAAAAATCCTGTGAAGAAAGCTTCTGCTTCTCTCACTCTCACTGGCTGGGAACCAGTGGTGAAGCTGGAACCCCGAACTCCAGCAGGTTGGGCCAGTTCTCAGTACCTCCCCTCCCTGGCCTGGGGCTGCCACCACCTCCCCCTGGCACAGCTGACTCCATCCAGCCCTACCTTGGGCACCTCTGGCCTGGGTTCACTGGTGCTCCTGGTTCCTGGACAGTGCTGCGGGCACTAGGGCTGAGCTGCAGAAGGAGTCAGCAGAGGTGGGACAGATCTCATATACCTGGCCTGCATGCTGTGCCCCAGTCGGGTGTTCTTTATTTTCTTTCTCGAAATTTAAAGGGAAAAAGAGAGACTAGTGACCCTCCACATCCCTACCAGAAGATAGAGTCTCAGCTGGTGAAGGTCACCAGGATGTCATTGGACTGAATTCCAGACAAGACTATGGCCCCACGTTCTCTAAATGGAAGCAATACTCAAAAGCAGCATGGAAAATAAACGTCCTCTCTTTAGATGTAACAAATGATTGCCCCTTTGGAGGTGATAATGTTGTTTAATTCTTTTGCTCGGTGTCCTGCCAAGGAGTTCAGTGCTGGATAATACAAATAGAAACCATCCCCAGCCTGAGGGGCTGACAACTCGAGAGACAGACATATTGCAGACTGCTCTTGATGGAATTAATAGGTGAGCTTGTTGAGCACTTTTACCAGTGATGAAGAGCAGGACAGATTCAGAAATGAGAAAGCCTGAGAGAGGTTATTTTCCCAGTTGATCTTAGAAAAAACAAATGTCATCTACTGAATTTAGGAGAGTTCAAATGAGGAAGTAGCTAGAAAGGAATGTTTGGCAAGGGAGAGGAAGACAAACTGTTCAGGGCAAAATCTCCCCACAGGAGAAAATTACCTTAGAAATTCCCTCTTAAATACATCAGCAGTTCTTTTCCAAATAATCCCATTTAACGCACAGGTACTGCAAACTGACTATCTAATTCATTACCCATGTAACAAAACTCACATAGTTAAACCACATTTTCTAATTTAACCAGAGTATCTGACAGCAAAGGGCCACTGAACAACTTAAGTACGCTTCTTCAAAGGTCAGAGACAATTGACCAAATCTTACCTTGCTTTTCTGGCTACATGGAGCCTATATTTCTAGCCTTGCCCTAACTATAAAGAAAATCTTGTCTGCAAGGATAAGGAAAGTAGCAGCACCCTTATTTTGGCTGCAGAGCTATCTGCACCTGCACAGGCAAACAACATACCTACACCATAGCAGAATTCACACACACTCATGGGTAATTCTAGGTTGCAATTCTCTTAGTGAGTATTGCTCTGTAAAGTTTTTAAGCTTGTGTCCAGATTTATAAATGCTTGTATAAACCTTTTCTGCTTCCTGCACAGAAGTCAGACAGTAGGGATTTACACCTGCCCTTCACACAGTACTGGAGGTGATGTACATCTACATCTACAGCTGCATGCTTTTGCCAACTTGTCTGCACAGCTATTTACACTGTATTTATGATAAATATTTTCTCAAAAATGAGTTACATTTGGTTATCTATTCAGAAGTTTTAATGTGTCACAAACCATGATTAAGCATATACACTTAATCACGGTAAAGGAAGAGGGTAAAAATGACAGAAAACTCTGTATTAAGAGGTTAAATACATCCACAGATACAATCAACTAACAATGTGATTACTATGGGATTGAAGACTGAGTGCTTTGGTATTTCTAAAAGCCTTCAGGACCATCTGCACTTGTAACACACTAATACTTTAATGCACCCTTTTATTTTAGAACTTTAAGTGTGAAATTCTCACATACCAGTTTCCCAGGCTTGTCTTCTTTCTATGCCCTCATATCCCATTGGCATTCATAGGAATTTACTATGAATGCGGGATTGGGCCCTGCTACAAGTTTCTGTTTTCTAAGTCTGTCAGGGAAACATAAGAAGAAGTAGATATTACATGTACTAGTTTTTACTTTCATCTCTATATGGGTGTGAATAGTTGTTCATTAGGTAACAATGACGTAAGAGCCGGCATTCCTGATAAGCCCACAGTTCTTTCAGGCTTGCTGGAAAGGCTGCAATCTTATTAGTCAGATGCTGTAAAAATTGTTTTTTTAATGACCTGGCAGTCAAGATAACTCTTCTCTTTCTGAGATACCAGGAATTACTCACAGATACATGTCCAAGGGAAGGATTAGGCCTCCATGGTTTAATTAAGATCACATTTAAATACAGAGTAAAATACAAGCCTTTTTCAACGGTACCCAACAAACATCTTTCCTACTTGACCTGTCTCCTACATCTTTGTCATTATCCTTCGTGATTCAGGGTTCATGTGACTTCCTTCACATCCCACCCTCAGCCTCACACTTGCCACCACTGACAACCTGATTACCTGGAGCAGGGGACCTGAAGACAGTCAGGGGACAGGTCTGTGATGCAGTTTGATTGTGACAAAGTCAAAAAAGACTGCGAGAGGGTATCTCAGGACAGCACGCTGGCAGACAACCAACAGAAGCATGTCAGCTGCTGTGTTTTGTAAACTACTAGCAGTCCTTTTGCCGCTGTGGATTGCAAAAGCATCAGTGCTGCCAATGTTTATATGCCTCTGGCATCCTGACTAAGAATCTTTTAGTTACATCACAGGTACGTGCAATAGGGTTTGGTTTTCTGCTAGCTAGCAGGGAGATTTTTGGTGAGAGAAAAAGCAGGTGGTTGAGCGAGTGCCTGCACATCAGAGTAACACCTAGGGCTGCACCTGAACCAATGGAGATAGCGTTATTTTTTCAGCAGTGCTTGGGTTAGTAATGGAGGAAAGAGGACATTGCTCCTCTTAGGTCATAAGCCTAACCAGTAGTACTGCATTGTTTTGTAGCACATGTTACCCTACTATGTGTAATTTGACTTTATCTACATTGTACTGTGCAACAGAATTTTGTATAGCAGGCCCTCTTCACTACGCTCCAGCCTGTAGTGAATGGCAATTGAAGACATTGTGAGGGAGCATAAGACTGTAGACCAAACGTTTGGTTTGGGTTGGGTTTTTTCCTGTGGTCCTTATCCGGACCTGTGAGATTGAATGTGCACTGGGTCTTTTCCTGCTGGCGTTTGTCCTTCTTGAGTAAGGGCCGTTTGTCAATAGGAACTTGATCTGAAGAGTATCAAGTAAGATTTTAGTTTAATCTCTTACAGAAGTCCACCAAGCTTTCATCAAAGGAACAGGAAACTCAAAACCAGAAAGGCCACTGTTTTCCTGTCTGGAATATATGGACAGATTCACCATTTAATTATTCTGTTGTTTGTCATTTTCTTGGTTTCACCAATAATATAAGTACTTTTGTACTGTCCTTCTTTAAGAAGGTAAGTACTACATTCTAAGATGATCAAGATCCCAGCTGAACCCTTCACTATGAAGGATGCTGGTACAGGTAGAAAAGATGGATGTTGTTCAATGGAAATAGAAATGTGATCTTGACAGAGACAGGGTGGTGTGGCAGTGAGGAAAGGAGCCTTGTAAAATCCAGGCACAGTTTCCTTCCTTGCTCTGGCTCCTTCATGACCTGCAGTGGGTCACTGAGAGCACCCGTAGCAATTCTTCCCCACCTTGTTGGTTCCGCTCCCCTCTGAATGGGGGTTCAGAGAAAAGTCAGAGCTGTTTGTCTAGCAGCTGCAGAGCTACGTGGCTTGCGTTGTCCAAGGACAGTGAGCAGAAGAGATTTGGTACCTGCTACATGAACAGACAAACCTTTCCCGCAGTGGGGAATTTGCAGCCCTGAGAGCGGCTGTAGCGCACACTGGTACTGCTACTGCTGACCCAGGTAGACCTGTCCTGCTCCTAAGCCAGAACCCTGCACTAGCTCTCAATTCTTTCATCTGTAAAAGTGTATAAGAGGATTGCTGTGCCTCGCAGCCTTGAAGTTTAGGTAATTACATGTGTGAGACACTGAAATATTACACTAGTAGAAGTACCTCAGATGAAGAATTGTTGCTCTGGCAAGGCTAATGTGATTTTCTCCAGGTTGTCCTGTTCAGATGGATTCTAAAGGGCAGGGATATGGTTTTCTTGAGCTCTGTGGAATGGTGCTAGAATTGTGTTTGTTGGCTTTTATTTTCTGTGATACTCTACAGGGACTTTCCATAAGGAATCAAAGCATCTCTATACACCTTGCTCACTACATCCTTCTTCTTCCTTTTTGTTCTCCCTTGGATTTGAATACATACTCCACTGAAGTATTCTGACCAGTAGCAAAAAAAAGAAAATCTGAGTTGCTACCAGTTTTATATAATTTAGATTGCAGAGTTGCATTGGACCACTTTCTGTGGAGGAAAAAAAAAAGGTGAATCCTCCTCAGGTAAGCACAATACCCTCAAGACTAAGATCGATCTGGGGTCCTAAACTGACAAGTTACTGCAGGAAAACTGAATCTCTTAGCTCTCAAATCCTTTGCAATCTTAATTTACAACAAAATAATGATTTTTCTCAGGTTAATGTTTCAGCTTTTTTTCATCTTCTGTGCCATTGTCCTGAAATGGTTGCAATACTAAATTAATCTTTTTTGATATTAGTTGATTCTACACATCAGATGTCTCTTTTGCATTCAATGACAGCCCAATGGTTCTAGCAAACTCCAAAACAGATTTCATATTTTTTAAAATACTTTACGTTTCTCTCTATCAAAGTCTGATAATTTTTCCAGGGCTGTTCAAGTTCACACTACCTACCTAATCTGTCTGTTTGCATCACTTGTATGTGTTTCTGAATTGCTAATGAAGGCTACATGGGCCTCAAATCTGGCAAAGGGTTCCCTTTGACTGGGTTTGCATAACCCAAATTATTTATCTTCTAGAGATCTCGAAGTGTCTTGTCCCTTTTTCCCATTGCTTACAAAGAGAATTTCCTTTGGTAGTGAGGATGTGGTCTTAGCGGCCCAGCAGCAATATTGGTGACCAAAGGTTACCATTTTTGCTTTACAAATTACTTACAGGGAAACAGAGGGGATGCAGAATCTAGGGAGATGTTTGCCACTGAAATTCCTACTTCTGTTCTGCTGTAGCTGGGCTTCATGTCTTCTTATAAAATACTGAGTGTTCACTTAGGAAGGCTTGAACACTGCTGTTTATAATGTAACATCCCAGGACTTCAATATCTGACTGGAAAAATACTGAAATCCCCAAATGTGCAACTTTACATACAAACCACTGCTATTGTTGCAGCAATAGTGCAGTTGTACTTTTTCTCACCTTTCCTTTCTACGTATACAGTTTAGCTATCGATACAGTAAACACATATTCCTACAAAGGAGGGACAAGACATGCCTTCTCTTCTGAAGTCCTCTCTGCTCCTGAGATGGGACAGCTGTGGTGTCTGTGCTGTTCCAATGTATTGTACATTCGTGCTCCATCAGGACACTTTCAGGCCTCACTGCTTGCAGGAGATGTACAGCAGTCTATTCATAACAGCAATCTGGTGAGTGTACACACAGCCCTTCTGTTCTGGTTAAACTCTCTGTTCACCCCAGCAAAATGTTTTATCTGTTCCTGTGTCTGTCATTACCATTCATGGTGTCTTGCTGCTCAGCATACACAACTATTATCACATTTTCTTTGCAGAACCACCCCTTCTTCCTCAAGAGCTGGTGACTGAAAGGACTGCCAGAAGGATCAGCTAGCAGTGGTTCAGACTTCAGCAGCAATGAGTGCTTCACTCTCAGAAATTATTATTTTGTGGCAAGGCATCATCTTCTAACAGATGACAGCAGATTTGTTCTTTGTTCATTGTCTCTGCAAAAATATGGTCATTCCTGGTACTCATCTGGAAATGACCAAATTGCATCAGCGCCTTAGTCTGTGGTCTCCTTGTCTAGGGTCACATGTACATCACTGACCAGAAGAGATGCTACCAAGCACAGAAAAAAGACATTTCATAACTAGGAAGTAAACTGTTAGTAGATAATTCTTCCTAGTGATAAGCAGTTAATTGTCGGCTTATATCCTAAAATGAAAGGTTAAAGAACACATTTTGTATGCTAGTAATGATTCTTCACCAAACAGTTCAAGCTTTTTTTTTTTTCATTCTTGCAATTTTTTTAGCCCCAAGAATAGCCTGTGACTATGTACTCTCCATGTTGATAACATGTTGATGGGGGAAAGAGAGATTTATCTTTATGATCTAAAATTCTTTAACAGGGAAAGAAGGAAAGAATGAAAGTATTAATCAAAAAGTATTGATATCCTCAAAAGGCAATTAATTCTTTATGCAGGTTGTATTAGAAATGTTCTTGCAGCCCTTTGTCCTCTGTGAAAACAGAATGTGAGAGAAACAAAGGTGAAAGAAACCAAGAAGGTATGGAGGGCTGATCCCACAATGGACCTGTGCACATAACGTGGCATATAACTGAAATATAGGTGCCTGAGTGCAAAACTGCATACTTGAAGGCATCCGCCTCGTCTTGTATGTCATAAACTTTTTACTTTAATATTCCTCAACTGGCTGAAGCTGTGCATCTGCTCACGCCCAGAAATGCCCCAGTCCCGAGAAAGCTGAGAAGAGTGACACCTATCCTGTCTTTAAACCAGCAACTACACACTCAGTGCTTATTTCCCCAGAGAGATCTGTGCTGCTAAGTATTGTCACGGCACATCTGTCATCTGGGATCCAAACAGAATGCAGCGGAAATCTTACTTCTCTTTTAAGACTTGGCAGGGGAAGGTGGCAGGTGCAGGTGCCTTCTGTACAATAGCCTCCTGGTTCAATAGCCTATGCTTCACTCACGAGGCTCTGCCAAAATGACTCAAATCCACACCTTCCCCAATAGTACCCAAACCACCGAGTTAAAAGCCAATCTGGGCAGAAAAGGCCATCATAAGACAGCTATTGGCTTCTGAGAGCAGGCTTAGTTGTGCCATGTCCTCAATTATACCAGTCGGGAGAGGGAGTCCCAGGGTCCCCACACACACTAGGTTCCCCTAGTGGCAGCTTCTGTGGCAACGGGTGCTGTCACTGTCCTTGGTCACCCACCACGTCCCTGCTCTGTGCCGAGTCACTCAGTTGTCCCAGGTGTCATGGACAGTGATACAGATGTGCTTTCAACAGCCTGGGATCCCCCAAATGGAGCTCGAGTCTTTCTTCATAGTAACATTGGTTGAGGGTAGCACAGTGAAAACAGTACTAATCAGAGGGAATTCTAGTCCGCCAAATGTCTTAAGGATGCTCCAGTTTCCCAATCAAACAAGAAAGTGGTGCACCATCAGGTTAAAATCATATATATATATATATACACACACGCATATGGCCCTATGTTTTTCTTTCCTTCTATAGCCCTTAGGTTTTCCTGAAAGCAGAGTTATTACTGGCATGGATGGTATGTGTTTGTTGCTACACGGTTATGGAAAGGGTGCCAGAGCCCTGTAATAAATGATCTATCTGAAATATTAAATATCCAGACAACTAACTGTCAGGGATTTTCTATGCACAGATGGGAGCTCCAGAAGAGCAGATCTGTGGGGTCTGAATCTCATGCAGCACAAAAGTAGCCCTTTCATGTTACATGAAAACACCCTGCAGTGTTTGAAATTAATTCCTTTGGATCAGGGGGAATCAATTTTGGCTAAATTGCCTTCAATCAAATGACTAATGGTTTTGTTAAAAATCTCATTGTCAGTCTTGAAGAGAGATGTTGATCTGGATAAGCTGCGCTGAGCTTCCCTTCACTCCCTCACCGCTCATGGCTTGAGAAAACTCTTCAGAAAAATATCCCATGCAGCATACTATGATGTTATCTTGTGTTAGCACATCTAATTCACAGAGCTATCCAATCTGATTTTAAATTGCACGTAAATCTTCAGCTAAATATAATCCAGATTTCATATTGGTTTATTATTTTTTTCCTCTATACCTGTTCCCAGAGTGTGCTCAATAAGACCATATTATTCCTTCCTCTATCATGAATATGCATTATGTTCAGGGTTTCATTTTGGGATCTAGGATGGGCAAAGCTGCTGGGGTTTCTTTCTTGTGAAATCTGGTTGATCAGGGGAGCTACGGTTTCTTAGTTCTCTAAAATTCAATATCAGGCAAATTCTACCTCTCTTTATCTGGTTGGATTTTGATGTGGCATTAGATTACATAAATGCCATTGTGGAGCCTAGCATCTGAGATTTAAAGAAAGAATTACTTTTGTTCAACTGTGATGAACATTATCTGCCCTTTGTATGCAGGTCTTCTATTAGATCCAGTGAGTTTTGCCTTGGATAATAAGGAAGGGATTATGTGAGAGATAAGTTGATTATTCAATAATTCCCCAGGAAAAAATTCTGAAGCAAATTCAGGTGATAAACACCATCTGTGTAGGGAAGAACAGCCTGTAAATGGATATGGTAAACCTCATATACGTGTGTGTGCAATACGCTCTCCCTATCTGAAGTTGAGGTCGTCAGATGCACCACCTAAGTCAGAAGTCTCCCAACCCCAGCCCAGGCAACAGAGCCCTTGACCATACAGTGGACACCCAGTGCTTTATTTTCAGATCTTTCTTTGGGTTAGGCAGAGAAAAAGTAGTAAGCTGTGAGTGTCTCTGAGTCCTGTTCTCTCTGCTGGTGAGCTCCAGTCTTTTCTTGTTCACTAGTGCAGCTCACCTGAGGATTTCTTCTCCAGGTTTGCTTTGAGTCGTTCTAGTGACTTGCTTGCTTCTCTGCATAGCTTCTCACATCTCTATGTCAATGCCACCACGGGCAAGGATCCTTGGAAGACTGTTCATATATATTTTTTGCTTCTTTGCTTTTTTTCTAAATGTATGTATCCAATGCGAAGCTGGTGCCAGGCTTTGGCTACAAAGCCAGGAGGTGTTCCCGACTGAATTTTCCAACATGTCCTGACATCCACCAGTGGTGTCAGTTTCATTGCTGGGCTGTCACGTGGAAAATTTCTCCTGCTTTGTTCCTTGGGAAATTTGGCTATTGGTGGCCTCCAAATTCTGCCTGTGATGGTGAGGGAAGCCAAACCATGCGATCTGGGGATCACACTAGTCCTGGTGTTTTGAAGGGCTCCATAAAGCGGTAGCTGTCCTGATTGTAGTGCAGCATAGCACTTTTTCAGCCTCCCCAACCTGCTGCATTGGCCTTCACAAGACACCACAGGCTCTGCTGCTGCACGATGCACAGCACCCATTCACACAGAAATTTAAGACTGATTGATTTATTCTTATGCAGAGTAGCTATAAAGAATGCAGAGGATAATGTAGTGAGACTTGCAGCATCATAACTGACTGTACAAGAAGCAAACAGTGGAGAATTGGGCCCTTGATATTTCATGTAATGCCCCGTTGAGTCTAGACTTAGTACCATAATCAACTTTATACTGCACATGTGGTTGTAGTGTATGAAACTGTTTACTGCTCTTTTAAATCTGCTTTCTCCAAGGTAACATTACAGTATGAACCACAGGATGTTCGGATGCATATCTTTGGGTGGTTTTTCCAAATGTTAGGGAAGCTGATATGAATTTTCTTTAAAGTTTGATTATCTTCCTCCCTTTGATTGAAGTCGATTCTTGTAGACAATGTTTCCAAAGGGCTGTGAAACCGAGCCAAACTTGCTAGTAACACAGAGAATAGAAAAGGTTTGGAAACTGAAATGTCATGAGGGCTTTTTTTTTATCAGTGTGGCAAACTCTTTTTGAACTGATACATTTTTATTTACCTTATCAAAGGTTTAAAAAGCATGGTGATAATAAGCTCATCACATAGACATTTTCAAGATTAATAAGTTATCTTAAAACTTTCTGCATTATCTCCACACTTCAGTTCACCAGCCTTTCTGCATCGGAACATTTTAGAGAGGCTTCAAATAATTTTCAGGGGCATTACTTAAAATTCAGAGCATGCCATGATGAAGGCTAGCTTTTCTGCTATGGTTTTGAAGTGACCAAGTAACCTACTGACTTGGATTATAGTACACAGTTCATGACATCCTGTCCTCATGAATCACTGAAATTGCTCTTTACAGTCATGCCCAAGGCTCTCTTTCTGTCTACCCTTACACCCCTTTCTATCCTTCTCACCAGGAGCTGGTTTTATCACCCTGATTCACACAAGACACCATCAAAAAATGCCTTTCCAGCATTTGTGGAAAGGTGCTTTCTCTTGTCTAAGCTCAGACACACCCTTTGAGATGAAATCTTAAGAGACTTCTGACAGTGGGATACGAGTGGGCTCATCGTTTGCTGACAGTGGGATACACACTGGGCTCATCGTTTGCTATGCCAATACCTCTTTCTCCTCTTTCCTGACATTGTTTGTTGGTGTTTTGTGGACTTCCCCTTGAATGTAAAATTTTGAGGGGAGAAGACAGGTTCCTACTGTGTGTTTATCTGTAGTCTACCGGGGAGGGTCTGTGATCTTAGTGGTATTCGTGATAGTGAATGGCTAGTTTGGGGGTATTTAAAGGTATGTAGGTAGGTGTTTGGGGGTATTTTAGAGGATGTAGCAGACACAGGTGCTGCACTAAATTCCTGCACAACAGAGGACTGGAGAAGCAGGGGCCATTGCAATACTTTCTCCTTCTTTTCAACACCCATTTTCACTCAGTTCTCAATAAACGAGCTAGCTTGGGGGTAAGGGTCCACAGCCCCTATCTGTAGTGCTTTTTGAAACACCTTCGAACATGCCAAAGATTTTCTTTGGGATGGTCCAGGTTCTCCCAGGCCAAACTGGGCTGTGTGGTCACTCGGTTTAAAGCAAATAAAGATCCTTCTGAATAGATTATTTTAAATTATATTAACTAAACATAGTAGATTGTGTTTAATGTAAATGTCTAGCACATGGAAGATCTGACAACCTCTTTCCTTCCTTTCTTCTGTCTTGGTTTCAGGTAGATGTGAAACAGTGATCTGTATTGCACTCAAATGCTCTTCTTTTTCTTCCCCCTGAAAATAGATGGCTTTGTAATGATGCGAGCAGGGAGAACAGTTTTCTTGGAGAAAGGTCTATTCCCTTGAGCATTCCTCTGGCTTGGTCTGTAGTCATTCTATTGAGTCCAGAGTCTGGGCCTATCTGCTGACCCAGCATGCTGCTCATGAGAGGCTGTGCATCTCATTCTCAATCAGAATGTTTTAATGAAATTAGTAGCATTGGCACGGCTGTATGGTTAAATGCTATCCAAATGTGAAGTTTTCTGGGTATGTGTATGAGGAAGGATATCTGGGCAAATACTAGAAAAGCAGAGAACACCCTAGATATTGGCCACAAGATGCTTTGAGGAAAGCTGGGAGGAGGTGGTGTTGCTCCCAGGAGGCTCTGAGCTTTTGCAGCAAGGCTCTGGACTCAAGCAGTCACCACCTCTCTCTGGTTGGAGGAGGGGGAGGACTGTAGCTCCAGGTAAAAGGAAATTCAAAAGGCAATGCCTGAGAGCTGGGG
Source organism: Pampusana beccarii (assembly GCA_013399365.1). NCBI lineage: Eukaryota > Metazoa > Chordata > Aves > Columbiformes > Columbidae > Pampusana > Pampusana beccarii. The sequence goes on along the minus strand of VWYH01007997.1, from coordinate 995,277 downwards.
CTTTTCACTGGTGTCTGAAGGCAATGGCTTAGTGATGAACCTAGACCTACTGCCAAACTCACGCTCAGAAAGCCTGTGTGATCTCTCTTGGCCCTACCAAGAGACATCCATCTCCTCTATTTGCTCTGGCTACCAAACATGTTGCAAGCATTCCATTTCCATTCTCACCTGTCATATGGGGTGCAGGTTGTATCTGTGTGGGGGGCTGTCTCTGTTACACAGCAGAACATTTAGCCCAGTCTTAGAACTTGTACGAGGACTTCCTACCTAGAACTTGCACTTCATAAGAACAGGCTGGCAATGCTAACTCAGTTTCACGAAGGAGAGGATAAACTGGAGCACAGGAGTGTACTTTGCTAAGGGATAGCAGCAGTGCAGAGGCAGAGACCTGGTCTTCTCCCTACCACGTGCCACGCTGCAGAAGCCTTCTTCTCCAGTATAACACAGAAGGAAATGAGAGAGAACCTGGTGGAGGTAGAATGGCTGAAGAAGCAATGTTGGAGTCGCAAAGAGGATTCTGGATTTGTTTATCCTGTCCTCTGTGTGGAGAGTGGAGAGCCCGGCCACACTCTGTGCTGTAGGCCCTGACACCCCATTTAAATGTGTTGGGAATTGAGCTCGGCGTGGTTTCCCTGCAGAAACCCTCCTGAGCACGGTGTGGACGCTTTGAGCCCACACTGCAGGTGAGCTGCCACCAGCCACGTGTACAGAAAGGAGAGGGGTCAGGCGGTTCGTGCCGCCTAACCCAGGGCTCAAAACTGTGCTTCATTGAAAAGTGCAGAGAAGTGACTCAGAAGAGCTAAAGGAAAAGATGAGAATTTGAATCACTCATCCACCATCCTCCCTTTTCCCCATTCATCAGCCCTGCACTCTCTTGAAGGGAGCAGACTTGTGGATATCTTGAAGGACATTTGCAAACATGCCCTCCCCCCCATTTCTTTTTATTGCCTCGCTTCTACCTGTAATGAAAAAATGTTCCCGCTGCGGTCAGACTTTGTGTTGTTTGATTTAAGCACAGATCACAGTGATGAGGTGTTACCAAAGGCCTTTTGTGTGTGTTTAACACTGCAGCTGCCAGGGTAAAGAGAAAACTCAACAGGCTAAGCAAGATGGTCTAAGTACTAGTAAAGTCTAAGGGTGATTGGAAGGAGTGAAAATGGGAAAGCCCACAATCCAGGTAATTAAGCTGTAAAGCCCACAGGAGAAGGGTTGTCACCGAGTCATCTGATGTGGGGTGAAAACCAAAGCGTGGTGTGACTCTTTGTCTCTTAATCCCCTCCTCCACTCCCCAGCATGTTATTTCCCTATAAAGTCTTGGTACGAAAGGTGGAAAAAAATGATTTTAAAAAATCTTGTAATTCAGAGTGCTGAACAGCTGGTAGTTTAAACCACAGAACAGCAGTTTAGTGATTAATTTACCTCTTTAGAATGCTGAACAATACAATGCAATAAAATATAAAATTTTATTTCGTGTGGCCTGCTTCAAACTGAGTGTATCCTGGAGCTCTTTCTAAAGTTAAAGTGCAGCTACAGAGTTAAATAATCAGTAATAGCGGAAGTGAGAATAATAAAGAGAGATGTGCAAGCAATCAAAAGATCAGCTATTCAGGAACACCCCCCCACTCCAGTCCATTTAATTTTACTGAAAGAAAGTAGCCTTTGCAATAATTTTTACATATTGACGGATTTTCACCTCGTGTGCCCTTTCCCTCTCCTTGCGTCTTGCAGGATCATCTCTGTGCTGCTTCTGCTGCCGCTGTTGACACTCCCTCGTGGCATCCGTGTGCAGCTGATGCAGCTACAGGCCATCTTCCATGGGAGAGCTGCCAGTTCTCCGCTCTGCCTCTTCCCCCCACCACCTTGTGATTAAACATTACCTTGGGCGGACGGTTGCCCTGGTGCCACCACCAAAAGGGATACTGCCCTTTTAGTCCTATTGCCCCAGACAGAGAATTCCAGTAACCTGCTATAAATTTGCATCTGCCGTTTGTGACCTCTCTGGAGACACTGAGGAATGTAGTTCGGTCCTCTTGCATAGATAGCAGTGACTGACGTGCTGGTGAAAAACTGTGTGTGTGTGTCTGTGTGGATGTGTGGATGTACAGAGGGGAGAGATAAGAAAGGTGGAGGGGAAATCAGGCGGATAATGGTTTTGGTTATGGGGAGAATTGCATTAGTGTGAGGCATACATGGGCAAATTCATTCCTGACGTAACATCGCTGAGCTCCTGGAGACAACGTCGTGGATTCATTTTTACCCACGAAAATAAGGAGCAGGTCTACCTTCATTTGTCAAACATAACACAAAGCAAAGACGTGAAGAGCCCAATTTGGGGTGGGGGATGAGGGTTCTGCATGTTTTGGGAACCCTTTCCGTCTGCAGTGTTCAGGTGTCCTAAAGTAATGCTCTGCTTGCGCGTGTTCTTCAGCTGGGTGGTAATAAGGGAGTGAGTTAGCAGACAGATGCTAAACCTGCTCTTACTGCATTTAAGCATTTCAGAATAATGAATAGATTTGCAAATGATGTTTCAAGGCTGCTTCTTTTTCAAACAATGGCATCGCTAATGTTCCCAGCTCCTTTGACTTTGCAACTGTCTGTTTCAAACAGTAAAATACTACAATTAGCGTTCTGGGGAGGGCAGAGGGGAAATGTGATTTCTAAGTAATTTCAATAAATGCCTTTTATAGGGAGAAGTGTGTGCTGATAAACTGCTCGCCTAAACTCCCTGTTGAGTTGCACCGTGCTAGTGGCACTGCTCTGAATTTAAACCAGTGTAACTCATAGGCTGCTGTCCTAATTTCCACGGAGTGATTTCTTTGCTGGTGGGCTTTTACCCCAGTGCCAACCGGCTGAGGCTCTGGTCCCGAGACCACAAAGGAAGGCTGCTGGCTTAACACACACCATAGAATTTGCCTTAATGCTTACATATTCAGCCTCAAAATCTTAGAATCATAGGAAAGTTTGGGTTGGAAATGACCTCCAAAAGTCCTCTAGTTTCAACCCCCCTGCCATGGGCAGGGACATCTTCAACTAGATCAGGTTGCTCAGAGCCCCATCCAGCCTGGCCTTGAATGTCTCCAGGGATGGGGCATCTACCACCTCTCTGGGCAACCTGTGCCAGTTTTTCACCACCCTCAGCATAAAAAATTTCTCCCTTGTGTCCAGCGTGGATCTCCCCTCTTTTAGTTTAAAACCAGTACCCCTTGTCTTATCGTAGCAGGCCCTGTTCTTGATGAATCTCGTCCCGGGGATTTGGAGGTCACTCTCCCTGGAGCAAAGTGTATGATGCCGCAGCCAGCAGTCGAAAAGGCACCTTGTGCTTTTCAAAAGCCGAGCAGTGCTTGTCTCTTCTCCTCTTGCGCTCTCTCCCCACCCCCGAACCGATCTTTACTACGGATCTAATTCTGACTACACTGCAGCGCCGCCAAATCGCGTTAGGCAGCGCAAGGAGGCTCACCGCCCCTTCAAGCACGATAAACTCTTGATTGCTTCCCCGAAGCTCTAATGAGCCCGCCTGGGCTTGGCGGGATGGCGAGCAACCGGGGCTGCCCGCAGCCGGGGCGGGCGGTGAAGAGCGGGCTGCTGCTCCTCCTCCGGGGGAGGAGAGGGAAGAGGAGCCACCGCATCGAAGCCCGCTATCAGCCGGGTCTCGCACGCTTTTCCACTCGCAAGCCAAGACCCTTATAAACGCCCCAGCGGCGACCCAAAATGCTCCAAGGGCAGAAAAGCGCGGCGATTCCCCCCCCGCGGCGGGGGAGCAGTGGAGCAGCCCCCTCCTTCTCAGTGACACCCCCGCTACCCCCCTCCCAACCGCGACGCACCCCCGTCCGACCCCGCCACCCCCGAGGCTGCGCGGAGCGGCAAGCGATGCTTTATCGCTCCTCTGCCGGGGCCAGGCTGAAAGGTTGCGGCAGAGGTGGGACGTTTTTAATAATTCGTTGGCACAAGGCGGTGCTTATCTCTTTAAGAAATGGAAATGAGGTCTAATTAGCATATACTGGTTGCAATTAGCATATAAGTCCCGTTCGGGGACGTGGAGGAAGGAAAAAGGACCAGGCAGCAACTTAATGGGATTTTATTAGACGAAATTAGCCACCACTGAACAGTCATAAAAATATCTAAATTATTAGTAGCTCTGCAATTTACTGTGAGTGCTTCCCGGACATGCTAATATCTGTTGGAGCCGCATCGTGCCTGCTAATCACAAAAACAAACTGTGGGACAAGTATAATTTATCTGCTGTACATTGTTACGCTATTGCAGCCACAATATGACAGCTTTATACGGGCGTGTATAGGGGGGCTTGGTTTGAGGGGTCCATTTTTGCTAATGCCTTGTGAGTTAAGTAAATGGGACACGTTTGAGCAGAAATGACAAACTGGTCTCTAGAGAAACAATCTCACCTATAATACAGGGTGGGAGGGAAAAGGAGGCTGAAGCGTACGGCTTTTGTTGAGTCAGAATGAAATGCAAAACCCATATAGTCATGGCAATCACATGCATTCAGAGGCCAGAAGAAAAGCCCTTCTGAGTAAAATGATGATCTCTAGAGACAAAAAGGGTACAAAAACCCCACTCAAATATATGTATTTTTAGCACATCCGTGCTTTCCTTCATCCTCACGCAGGTTGGATACTCTTTTTAATGAGCATCAGCTACAATGGGTCCAGTTATTGTCTCTTTCTCCAAATGTGATCAGCCTGGGAGTGGGTGCTGTGAAAGTGAGGTGGTGAAGAATCAGCATTTTTAATTTATAGTGAGAGGTCAGGCAGACTGACCCAAGGTAGGGTCTGATGGAAAGCTTGCTATGAAGACATGAAAAAAAAATCCCAATTATTAGGATGTTTATACTGCTCGAGCCAAGCTCCTTGCTCTGTGCTTGATGAAAGAAGTGGTTGCTGCAAACCTTTTCTATTGAACATGTAGCAAGACAGGACTTCTGGGCTGGTTCCAGCAGAAACCTAGCTAACCAGAAGGTGTGGATGCTGTGGTGCTGGGAGTGGGATGACACCAAGGATTATCCTCCCTGCCTTCATATGAAACACAGTGCCATTACCCCAAGCACTGCCAGGACCAGAATGAGCTGTTGAAACCTGGTCATGGCTGTGTTTTCACTGCAAGAAGGACCAATGGACACCCAGGGGGGATGCTGTAATGCACCTTTTAGGGGTCACATCCTTGAGTTAATTTGCAAGTGGTATGTTTTATTATACTATACATGTAAGTAGCTCCATAAAAAAAGGCCGTGTTTGTCTCACATTGGCAAGAGAGTTGTAGAGGCTAATCTAGCATAAGATTATAAGGTTTAAAAAAAAAAAAAAATAGGTAATCTTAAACGGTTGGTATAGCTCACCTGGCCTCCCATTTTGGAGTAGGATTTGGAACAACTTCTGCTTTTCATCTGTTTGATATGTTCAGAGCATGGTGAGTGTCTCTGAAATGTTGACTGTGGTGCCTGATGAGGAGTCCAATTTACATATTCTCAATTTAATCTAAAGTAGGTGCTAATTGATTACTGCTGAATGTCAGCACGCTCTGATTATCTGTTCAAGATGCTCTGGAAAAGAAAAAAAAATACAACCCTAAGCTGCAAGTAGGAAGGGAGGGTTTGAATTGAGTATGCCATGCAAAGACTATTTACTCTTTTACCTGATAATATATAAAGGTTTTAATTATCCAGGCCTGAGGCTGTTGAGTGACTGCTGCTTTGTCATGTCCTTCCAAGGCAAATGAGACAGATACAGGATTGTCCTTGCTTTTTGTCCTGGATGATTTTTCTCAAGCTAGACATCTCCACGTTTCTTTCCCATCTCCCCCGCCCAGCCCTGTCCTTAACAGCTTCAGACTTCAACCCTGAATTTCCTTTCCCTGACTTTGAAGGCACAGTACGAGGTCAGAGAAGGAAGGTCAGGCTTACACTTAATACACCATACTGGATTTTAGGAGACGAGCCATGAATCTCAGCATCAATGTGATCTCTGAATTTGGGACTGGGAAGAAAGCAGTCTGTAGCTGATCCTGGCTCTACGTGCAACTTGGGTCAAATCCCACATCTTCCCTAAATCTCAGATACCTCTCTCATGACTTGACTGCCTCTTCTTCGAAGGCAGCAAGGACCATGTCTCACTATATCGTTGTACAGGGCTTATCATAAGGAAGCCTTGATACATAGGCTGATGTAATACTACTAATCAGACATTTCCAGTCAGGTGCATTACGGCATTGTATTCTCATCCCTCATACGCTATTTTGGGACTCTTCTTTTGCTGAGACCTGAGCTTTTGGCCTTGGTTTGTTTGGTTTTGGTGAGCTTTCTTATCTGGGCACCGAGCCCAGCTTTAATTTGTTTACATACTTTGTAGCATGCCATATTCTGTACCAGGAGGTAGATAAATATCTATTATTTAAATAAATACCTACGCTCTGCATGAGGAATAAGTCACCATGAGCAGAATTTTTTAAAAGCTGAGTTAGATGTAGTAAGGAAACGTTCTCTTACTGTTTGTCTTTTGCTTTTCTTTTGTTTTTGTGGTTGGCTACAACTAAGTAGCAAATTGCTGCTTCTTTGAATCACAGTCGGATTAACCAACAGTACTCCGGTGAGGCCATTTTCAGCTGGTTCGGTCTTGGTATGTGGGGCTATTTCCCCAGTACAAGTACCTTCCAGTTTAAATCCTGTTATGCAGGAAGCTTTTTCTTCATGTATGTTCTCCCCCTGCGGTTTCCACGGGAGCTCTGCCCTCCAGCTTTTCCAATTCAGCATTCGTGGTATGAACTCGCGTGTTTGGGAATCTACCAGGGGACAAGGAGATGAGGCAGCAGCCAGTGCAATGTGGAAGTGTTGCGTTTTTTTAATTTATTTTGAGCAGTTCATCTCCATTAGATTGCCCAGATCCTGTTAGACATCTCCGATATGGATAAAGGACTGTGTAGGAAATGCTGTCATTATGAAATTTCCCTTTCTGTTACTACTGTTAAGGTCTGAATGCTTGAATGCTGTTTAGCTATGTGAATTAGTGGCTCTAAAACTATTGAGTTGGGTTTTTTTTAAATCCTGCAGTACTTTGGCCTCCTCCCTTGCATGCATTTCTGATACACTTTGGTTTATCCCAAACACTTGCCCCCCTGCTTCCAGCTCCTTCCCGTCTCCCCTAGGTGGACCAACCCATAGTGTCCAATGCCCAGCAAAAGTACCGCTGCATCCCAAACCCCAGCAAAGTCAGTCCTGATCCTGTCCAGAGCTGTCCCACAAATGTCCCCAGTGGCAGGTTTCCACACCCTGTCTGTACCTCGCTGACTGCTCATCCCCGCCTGTTCGCCTCCCCGGCTCCCTAGCACACTGATGTATTTCTGTGGTTCCTGTGTGCTGGGTGCAGGGACCTGCTCTCTCTCAGCCCCATCTGAGCCAACCGGGCTGGGCTTTCCCCAGGGAAAGTGAAATCCGGTTGTGCTTGTGGTAGTTTTGTTCCTGTTGCCACCCAGATCAGCAGATGAGGAGAACGAGCCAGCCCTCACAAGGAGGGTACACCTCCACCCCAGCCATAGCCTTTGGTCCTGCTCTCCTCTGGCTCCCAGTAACACAAAGCCAACAGCAGCAGGAGTTGAGAGAGCCATAAGAGGGTAGGGGAGGGCTTGGTAGAATTTCACCAACGCTTCTCCCCTCTGCCCAACCTCAGCTCTGTGCCTGCACTCCTGGGTGACCTGCCCCTAGTTTGAGACCTGTGTCTTAAGAGAGGGAGATGCTGGGTGGCTTGGGGAATCACAGAATCATTTTGGTTGGAAGAGACTCTCCAGATCATTGAGTCCAACTGTTAACCTAACTCTGGCACTAAACCATGTACTTAAGAACCTCATCTACGTGCCTTTGGAAGACCTCCAGGGATGATGATTCAACCACTTCCCTGGGCAGCCTGTTCCAACGCCTGACAACCCCTTCTGTGAAAAAATGTTTCCTAATATCTAATCTGAACCTTCCCTAGTGCAACTTGAGGCCATTTCCTCTCATCCTATCGCTTATTACTTAGGAGAAGAGACCAACCCCCTCCATGCTACAACCTCCTTTCAGGCAGCTGTAGACAGCGATCAGGTCTCCCCTCAGCCTCCTTTTCTCCAGGCTGAACAGCCCCAGTTCCCTCAGCTGCTCCTCACCAGACTTGTGCTCCAGACCCCTCACCAGCTTTGTTGCCCTTCTCTGCACTCTCTCCAGCACCTCAATGTCTTTCTTGTAGTGAGGGGCCCAAAACTGAACACAGGATTTGAGGTGCAGCCTCAACGCTTCCCCTGTGCTCCCAACCATGAGCAGTGTGCTGCAAAGGTACATGTCCCACATAGCTGGTCACTTTTTAAATACAGCAGAAAGGCACAAGATGTTTTCTAAAGTAATTTTCATACTATCCTTCTGGGGATCTTATTCCCCTTCAGCAGGGACATCTAACCAAGCCCTATGGACCAGGGCTCAACCTTGGCAAGCACAGGAGGAGCTCAGCTTGACTGGGCTGCTCCTTCAAGCAGGCAGAGCATCCCGCCTCTCTTCCTTTCCTCCCTTTGGTCAGGCAACGAGTCACCCTCGTGTCTCAACATGCTGCCCCCACCTGCCCTCGTTTTTCATTTTCCTCTTTATATCCGTCCTTCTCTGCCATTCTCTCTCATTTTCCTATTGCCTGTGCACAGCACTGCCCTTCCCTCAGCCTCCTCAGCCTTCCGGGCTCCCCTGCCGAATCCTGGCCACTCCTTCTCCGCCCCCACATGCAGCACCCCCCCAGAGCCCCTTCTCCTGTTTGGGGCCCTTTGTTCTTACAGTTGTCTGTCAGCTAGGCCTTCATTTTGAAAGCAAATCAAAGGCAGTCTGTTGTGAGAAAATGGAGAAGTGGCAAAACGACCGCGGATAGGAAGAAACCGGGATTAGAAAAACACACTTTTATTCTCTCTCTTTTTCTGGTTTTGGCACAAGTAGTGCCAGAGTAGTAAGCTGTGTAAATTCTTTTCTCATCCTAAGGAAAGACCAGTGCCTGTTTTATCGCAGAGAACAACATTCCAGCAAAAATGGGAGCATGCTATATATTTTGGTTGTAAAATGCTAGATTAGAAGAATTAATACAAATTTCAATGCTGAGCTGAAGACTTCAACAAAATACTAGGCAGGAATTGCTGGAAAGCGTAATTAATAATTAGTTATTATCCTATAACTATCACAATAATTAATGCGCAGTGTTTCGCTTCACCAGTTTTTTTCAAAATATTTGATTATTTCTGCCTTCATGGTGCGAATTTCAGGTGGTGGAAATGAGTTGCTGTGCACTGGTGGATCTCCTGAATATGCAATGAAGAAACCCGCAGCAGGCAGGAGCCCCAGCCAAGGCGGAAGATGAGACGGTGAGCTGGGAAACAAAGGTGAAGGAGAGAGGCAGGGAAAGCAAAGCGTTTCATATGATAGCTAAAATACAAATCTCTGGGGACTTAAAGATATTGCATGAACATCAATTTCACATGCCTATTGTCTGAGTGGTATTAGCGTGCGGAGGACTCGCCGCCCCCACCTTCCTCTGAACAAGGGGAGCATCGTGGAAAATCGGGAAATCGCATAATGGAATCGGCTCCAGCACATGACAGGGCTTAAAACCTGCCTGGACGAGGCTCCGAAACAACCACATATCACAAGCACCTTGGCACCCTACCACCCCCATTCCGCCCCCCACCTCCTCCACCTCCAGTTACTTCTGTGGGTAAAACAATCAAGATTTAAGCCACAGGAGGAGATGGTCTAGTTGTGGATTTCATTAGTGGTCTCTTTTGTCATCTGTGAGACCTTATGGCTAAGAAGCTACATGAAACAGCTTTCTAGAAACTTCTTTAGAGAAAAGACAGCTAAAAAATGCGAGTCATGCTTATGCTGTTTATGGAGAGCTTATTTTGTCCTTAAAAATAACCAAAAACCTCAGTAGTTTACTGCTGTTTGCAGTGTGAGATAACATAGAGAGTCAAAACACGCTGGCACAGGGCAGAGAGGTGCATTCCCATCCCTCCCTTTCTGCCCCTACATAAGAGTTGACAATTAGTTTTTACTGCACATACATGAAGGGAGATACATGCTTTGGCCTCTATGTGAGAGCAATAATTCTTTTAAATTGATGTGTCAGCGAACTAAAACTCAATATTTTTTTCACACAGTGTATTTTGCAGTCAGAGGACCTTCACTAATCGGAATAAAGCAATTTGGCTCCCTGTCATTGCTCACTGAAAACATATGAGCTGGTTGGCACGTATGGCCTCCTAGATTTATCAGTGTCTCCCATCTAGTGCATGGGAGGTTCAGGGCTGCAGCTCAGAGAGGAGTGAATTTTTATGAATGCTTTTTCCCCTCCCTGAGAATTCCCAGAGCTAGATTTATTCCTTAGTTTCAGAAACATTTTATTTATTGTCCATATCCTCTTTAGGTCAAATCAAAGTCATATTTTACATTTTTTATTCGTATTACTGTGTCTTTATCACTTTCTTCATCAAAATAAAAAGCACAAGAACCCCAAATTTGGGAGAAGTACTGTTCCCATAGATCTCCTTTCCTTTTTTTTTTTTTTTTTTTGGTGAGAGTGCTGTGATAGGAACACACACAGCCGTCCTTTCAGCGGGGCCAGTATAAAATGGATTTGCTATGCCTTACATCAGGTTCACCAAAGGCCAGCTTTGGTGTCATGTCATTGTCATGCTGCCTCAGAGGAAGTCCTCACCTCCCTCCAAGCTGAACATGTGCAGCTCACACTGGTGCTCTGCCAGTGTAAATGGGACAGGCATGTTTTAACAGCCAGCCTTTACAACTCGGTTATACCAGGATATACCCTTTTGCCCCACTGACTCTGTACCCTGTAGGTGCCCCTCCTGCAGCTGCAGGGATTGCACTTCGCCAGCTCTTAAACTGTGTTTTTTTTTCCTGGAGAAATGTTTCTCAGCCTTCGGATAATGTGAAACACAAAAATGCACCAGGATCCCACCGCCACCGTTGTACCACCTCTAGCTGCAAAGAAAGGGATGTTCTGCATCAGGCGTGGCAGACGTTGGGTGGTATACAAGTTACTTCAAAGTCATGGCAAGGAGAATGCCTGCTTGGGGTAGGAGAACTGTTCGAATGTCCACACAACTCTTCCAGTGCCTGCTTGTGAGAGCAGGGGCAGCCCAGTTAGGACCAGCCTTCACTGAGGAGAAGGAGTGTGGTTGGATTCCCACCCTGGGCTTGTGCACAGTCTGGCACAGGGCTGGGACCAGCACTGTTGATGCCACCTCGGTGACATCCCTGTGTCTATGATGACAGTATACAAGGACTTGTTCCTGTCCTCAGTAAATTACCTTAGCGTCAGATGGGACCTAAAACACAAGCAGTGCTTCAGCGGGAACCAGAAGAAGGTATTTTTGGAGTTGTCCTATGCAGGAACATGAGTTGGATTTGATCCTTGTGGATCTGTTCCAACTCAGGACATTCTGTGATTCTATGATTTTAATCACAGATGAAAAAACTTTTCAATGTATGCGTTTTGAGGACTTAAGTTCTTGCCAGCTGCTGCCCTAAACCCCCTCTTTTTCTAGCATTCTCACCTGAAATTAGAAGTACTTTGAAGGCTGACTGCCTAGCTAGTTTGGCAAGAGGCATGTGGGCACTGCTGTCCTTCTCGTTATGGACTTTAATTTGCCCACATGTTTGTGGGGACATCAGCTGCCTCTTAACTCATGCATGAGGCTTGACGATCCGGGCTAAGCCTTCAACTAGGCCATGCCAGCCTGGGAAGTGGCATGCTGAGTTCTATAGAGTAACAGCTTGGTCTGTTCCACAAAAGAGACACGACTTCTGTGCTCAAGAAGGAAGGGGTCTGTTCTGTGCATCCCTTTCAGTCTTTCCCTGGAGGTGACCTGCTGGTCTTAGCAGCTGGAGGAGGACATGCTTCCTTTGGCTTCTCCTGCCTTTGTTTCCACCTACCCTTGGCATGTTCTTAAGAGGATTAGTTAATAACCAGAGAAAAGCATCCCAAGTCTTTGGAAGTCCATTTATCCTTCTAATCACACTCTCTCTAATGAGCTATATTTTTCTTACTTATCATTTCCTTTGTTCGTGCCCATTACGGTGTTATTCACAATTTCAGCTCAAACAATACTTCTTAAATAAGAGGATAATAGTAAATGCATCAGCACAAGAAGAGGAAAGTGCTTTTTAAAAGTGAAAGTACTGCTTGATTTCCACTTTCAAAGCATTTAATTTCACCTGGTCCACACTTTTAATATTTTCCAATAAAATAACTAGATGGGGGCACATTAAAATGGTCTCAGTTGAGCTGTTTTAATAAAAGGAGAAAGTTTAAAGAGCTCGGCCATGGATGAAAAGCTATTTAAAGCAGGCGGGTTGGATATTTCTGGCATGGATGCATGAGGTATCTGTCTCCACCTCTAATTAAAAAGGTCTATATTGTTCAGTTCTACAACACTCCAAATGACAGACATATTAAAGACCCAGGAAACCACTGTGTTGTCCTGTGTTGCACCTCGCTCCCACAGTGACCCCGTGTACAGAACCGATCCTGCCTGCATTCCAGGGCATATTTGGTGATTCAATCTTTGTGCCTCCCTGTCCTGCCAGCCTGGCAGAGCAGTTGCAACCTTCGAATTACCCTGGGTGACACTGGGCTCCTGGAAAAATGGCACAGTCTTTCTGCAGCGTAGGTGGAACTACAGAGTCCAGAATGGGGAACAGCTTTTATGATATGAAGAAAACTTGCTTCATTCTGCATTCTTCCATGCAAAAATTTCTGATCGGTATTTCAGAGGAAAAAGCAAATGGATGTTTTTCCTGCAGTTGCTGGCCTACCAGAACTAGCAGGCGGACGGGTTTGCTCGAATAAGGTATGGAAGGTGTACATAGTGTTTTAAAGTACAGATGTCTCAAAGTATGGAGGCATAGGTTTTGCTGAACTTGGTCAGGGAGAGAAATATGTGAATGACTATAAACCTAGATGAAATTCCCTTAAGAGTTTGGCAGCAAATATGGCTTTTACTGAGGGCTTCTTGGTGAGGGAAAGTTTCAGAGTGTCTCTCACAACGTTCCATCTTCTCCTATGCAAGTGTCCAAATTGAAGCAAGCTGCTGTTTGTAGGTGATCAGCCATCCATTTTGTAACTGCATAGAAACAGTATTAGTATTCTTATAAATGCAGTTACAGTCTAGAAGGAATACTCTGATGGCAGTTGCAGCATTAGAATTCTTCATACACAAAGCAACTAATTAATTCTGGCATCAAATAAGAAGTGTGGGTAGTTAGTTGTTTCAAACCTCATTTCCCAGCTAGATGTAGGAGCAAGTAGGACTGTGTGTGTAAATGCTATCATGGAAAGAAACGTCAAGTGACTCGTGTGAGGTTAGACAACCAAGGGAGTGGCAAAGGCAAGGTTTTGGACAGTCTCAGATTCCAGGTTGATCTTCTGTTTATTAGATCATATTAGATCTTGAAGACTGCATGCATGTTGGTATGCTTTTATTGGCCATTTCAACTGCATGTTATTTCCCCATGGTTTTTAATTTTATCCCTTAAGGCCAACATTTGTTGTCAAAGATTATAACAACGTACAACAGATTACATTTTAATGGAGGAGTCTCAGGTAATGAGGAGTATTTTCCTCTGCTGTCTCTAGTCTTATTGCTTCCAGTGCCATCCCATCCAGGATAAGAACACTGGAAATGTTAATGGGCACAATATTGCTGGGATTTTGACCACACCATCAAGTAGCAATGCCATACACCTTCTTCTGTGTCGGCATCTCTGAGAAGAGCTGCACTGATGTGAGAAACTGTGAGACAATATCTTTGGAAGGGATGCAGGAGGGAGAGGAAAGACAGAATTACAAACCAGTTGAAGCAGGGAAGTAGAGATTATCTAGTCCCAGCCCTCTTGGTCAAAGCAGGGTCACCCAAAGCAGGTTGCTTAAAGCATGTCCAGTCATGTTTGGAATATCTCAAGGCATGGAGACTCCACAAACACCCTGGACAGCCTTCTGCAGCGTTCAACCACCCTTACAGTAATAATGCTTTTTTCTTACGTTTATATGGAATTCCCTGTATTTCAGTTTTGTGCCTGTTGCATCACTGGGCACCACCAAGAAGAGCCTGACTCCACCTTCTTTACACCTCCCACCAGATACTTATGCATATCGTTAAGTTCCCTCTTGAGCCTTCTGTTCTCCAGGCCGAACAGTCCCAGCTGCCTCAGCCTTTTCTCATATGAGAGATGTTCTACTCCCTTAGTCGTGTTCATGGCCCTGTGCTGGACTCATTCCAGCATGTCTGTGTCTCTCATGTACTGGAGAGCCCAACACTGGACCCAGCACTCCAGATGTGTCTCAACAGGGTTGAGTAAAAGGGAAAGATCATCTCCCTCAACCTGCTGGAGACATTCTAATGCAGCCCAGGACGTTGTTGGCCATCTATGCTGGAAGGGCACATTATGTTCAGCTTGTCCTCCAGGATTCCCAAGTCTTTTCTAAGCAAAACTGCTCTTTGCTGGTCAACCTCCAGCCTGTATCGGCGCATAGGGTTTTTTCTCCACATGCCCACCGCTCCACACTACGCATTCCCATCGCTGTCTTATATAAAGGGTAACTACCTCTCCTTGCTGTCCTGGCCTGTCCTTCCTAAAACCCCTGTACTCATCCACTGCAACACTCCCATCATGTGAACTATCCCATCACATCTCTGTGATCCAACTGCAACTGTAGCCCTACAACTACACACAAACCTCTGATACCTCTTGTTTTTTTTCCTGCCCTACGTGCATTAGTGTGCAGGCACTTCAGCAAGACATGCTGTTGTGCTGATTTCCCAGAAAAAGTGTGAGAGCTTCCCCAATTGTGCTGTCTTGTAAGGGCTTCCTTATTTGTGTGCATATACTTGGGATGGGCACCTTTCAGCCCTGTTTTTTGATCACAAGGTCTCTCTTGTCCACATTACCCTCCAAGCACTGCTTGACATCCACTTCCACCACTTCCTCACTTGATTGCAGACCATCATCTCTCTCCCACGTCAGTCCTAGTATAAAGCTCTTTTCACCAGCTTGGTCAGCCTGTTGACAAAGATGTTTTTTCCCACTTGACCAGGTGGATCCCATCTCTTCTTACCAGTCCTTCATCCTCAAAGAGGGCCCACATGATCATAAAAGCTTAATCTCCGCTGTTGACATTAGCTGCATAAGCAGATGTTGACACATCCATCCACTCCTCCTCAAGCCCTTCCCTCTCACTGGCAGGACCGAAGAGAAAACCAAGCTTAATACATTCCAGGTCTCCTCTGGCTGTATGCTGGTGCCCACACTGAAGAGCAGCAGGTGTAATAATCAGAGGGTCTGAAAAGCCCTGACAGTGTCTCTGCGATGTCCTGTATCCAAGGCCTGACCAAACCCCAAACCTCCCTAGATGATAGATGAGGTTGGCAGGTGGGGACCTCTCTACCCCACAGCAGGGAGTCGCCCAGTACTTTCACTTATAGCTTTTTCCTGGTGCTCCTGGGTAGCTCAGGCTCAGCCATCTCAGATGCTTCGTTGAATACAACCTCCAGTGTCTCATCTGTTATCAGTGCACTGACCCTGTCCTGAAGGTGCAGGTCTGTGGGTAGAGCAGGATCTTCCTCCTGGTGCTAGAAGTCACCAGCTTCTAGCCTTCATTCTCACCCGCAGCCTAAGAACACACTCAGTTTTTCCTTCTTTTGGTACAGTCGTGGGCTTGGGCTATTTTATCTGCAGGGTCTCAGAGAAGATCCAGTCACTCTCCTTTTGTCGTCTCCGAAGTTGCACAGGATCTTCTCCTTCAGCTTCTTTACTTGACCACACAGACCTACCACTGGTGCACACATTCTGCAGGCAAGGAGACCATCACCCCTGCCCTAGACTTCAGTGGGAGGCCCCAGGAATTCCTGCAGCCCCAGGCCTGCAAAGCTGCGTCCTTCTCAGGAACTCGGTCCTGGTTGGCACCTCTCATGTGCCAGGGGTAGCTGCTCCACTCGGTGCTGGGCAGCATGCCCTGTGCCATGGCACCGCTGTTTCTGAGCAAGGGACACTGTCCTCAGCAGAGGTTCTGGCCCACTTCCGCGTGCCTTTCTGCACAGAGGGCTGCACAGACTGCTGGGCAAACACCTCTGCTGAAACTCAGCTGCTGGTGGGACACAGCACAGTTCAAATGAGTCTAGTGAGACTTAGCAGTGGACCTCGACAGCCTCCAGGGTGAAACAGCAACCGCACTGGCAAAATAGCCCTCATGGTTATCCTTCACATGATATGAAATAAATAAACTCATGAACTCCAGCAGACAGCCACTGAGTTTGGGAGTCTTTTTTTCTTGTGTCGTGAAGCCTGCTGAAGAGAAACTACTGCAAAACAACTGATGTCACTTCCCATAGCCCTTGAATTTTCCAAGGCAGGCTTTCCTCCATCTGGCACCTGCCTCATGCTGCTAAGTTTGAGATGTCATGAGATCACAGTTGCAGCTGATATGATTGTTGCTTGGGATGCGACTTCAACACTGGAGAGGGCACTATATCCTCCTGTGCTTGCTCCATATTCCAGGTTGCCTTAGTTCTTTGCTCCATTTAGTAATGTGAAAAGTAGAAATGGAAGTGCTTTGAACAAGTCCCAGAGGCTTCGGAACAGAAAAGAAATATATCTGAGAAATGGAAGAGTATCTGAGAAGAGAGGAGTTATCAGCATGAGAGACCTCAAGCTGAGTGACTGAGAGTTGACATTCCTTCTATTTATTTATAAAATTTGTAACTGTGGAAATTAGCCTTAGAAGCTGTAGACCCATTACTGTTAGTTTTATCATCCTTCTAAGACATACCCTGAGGCATTCCAGGAGATTGAATCCTATTGTACTTTGCAATAAGCCCATAATTGATTATGCTATGGAGCTTTAATATGGGTTGAGAAACAGAATCCAGAGTAAATACATTCAGAATTTTGCTAGCAGGCCAAATTTAAAACTGGTTTTCTGAACCTACCAGGATTATTCCTTCTCAGCTAATGATTTAATTTGAACTAGCCACCCTGAGAGGTGCACAGTGTGGGTAAGTCCAGGTTATCTGCTTGCTGGGCTACTTTAAAGAAGTTTATCCTGTCTACTTCACCTGTAAGTTTATAAAGATAAAATCAGATTCCAGCATTATTAAGCATAAGACATTTTAGGTCCTACCTGGTGCTTCCTCGAGTAATGCTTCAGATGCCTACCAACAATGCCACCACAGACGAATTTGCCAATTTCTTTCATATCTGAAAAACAAGTACATTACACCATATCCTCAAAAATGAGGGAGAACTGAATTAGGTGATGGTGATAGTTGTCTTTATATTTCTCAGCTTGAAATGCAGCCCATGTAGCTTCCTACTCTTCCTCCGAAGGTTTTTTCCAGTTCACCCATTTGGTGAAAATCTATCCTTTCTAAAAGACACTTGTTCGTTTTGCTTATTAATGAGGGATGAAGGGGATGTTGGTTTCTTCTCTCCCTTTCATTAGAAAGGTTCTTCTTTCCTTTTTTCAGTTGCTAAGGACCATATTATTTCCTTTGATATGCAGGTGTCTCCTGCTGACTATAGCTAATTCTGGAGCTTAAAGTGGGCTAACTTGTACATCTGGTAGAAATTGAAGTTTCTTAAAGTACATCTAGGAGACATCCTAAACAAGCAAACTCAACGATGTTGACACAAGCAAAATAAATTTTGTTCAGAAGTGACAGAATTAATATCGTTTTCTGACCATTTCAAATCCTGGGTTTGCTTCTGGACTGAAATTTCTAAGGCAAAATTTGTTTGTGAGATTCAGTCTTCAGAGTTGTTTGTGGGTGGTTTTTGGTTCACAATATATATTTAGTTGAAAATATTCCTCATGAAATGTTGTTATTGTCTGTGAGTGGTCTTAAAAGAAAAATAATTGTTTTCATATTTCCCACTGGAAAAGAACTCTCTCTCTTTCTCATTTTCTCTCTTTCTCGTCAATAACTAAAAAATTGGTTATTTCACCAGAACTACTACACCAGCAGGTCTGCTCCATTAAAAAGTGATACAGAAGGATTATGTGTTTCTATGGCCAACATGCTAATTCTGGTAAAGTCTCCTTTCACATGGTCTTACCAAATGTGATGATACTGTATTTTTGTTTTCTATAACCAGATAAGAGGAATAAATGCAAACTGAAGAGGCAAAAATTCATCATAACAAATTGGAGAGAGCTGCAATGAAAGAGAAATTTTATTTCAGGGTTTGAGCTCGTGCTTACTTAGCTCTGCTGTAAAAGGACACATGATACCTTTGGCACATAATGTTTGCAGCTGTACATAGGTCAAGATGCAATTACAGATGTATGTGGGAAGACAAGGCATACATCATGAGAAATACATAAACAAAAAACCCTTAACATAAGCTTCTTTAGCAAGCATAGCAATATTGCATTTGGATCAAGCTTTGGATCTGCTGGTGAGTTAAACTGAAAGAAAACTGAATATTTGGTAAATTTTGTAAGAAAGCCTTGTTTTTCCTAACGTTGAACTCAGTCCAAGTTGGAAATGGATACTTAGTGTTATGCAATAAACTTAAACTTTAATGTTATCCTTTCTTACTTTTCATCTGCACTTTCATTGCTCCAAGGAGACCCTGCATGTAAACTACCTAATTTTTGCTCTGGCACTAAGAAGTTCCTGTGTCTGCGTACAATAGCTCTCTGCAAAGCTTTGCCATACAAAGATGTTTTTCCCATTTGAAACCACCACTTAGAGCTGTTTGAAACAGGAGCAGATGATGTGATCATTAAAACCTGAGGGTTTCATATGTGTTAAGGGAGTTTTTGTTTCTGCTGCAGTGGAGGGCTTACTGCAGAGATTCCAGTAGAAAATTCTTGGTGGTGCAAGCAAATGCAGATCAAAATGTCAAGTCATTGTCATCTCTTTTGTATGAAGGAAAAACTAGGATTTGGAGGGCAGAGTCAAGTAAAACTGTTCCTTGTAAACTATATGGCTTTGCTAGATGGAGTGACAAAATGCTGCATGGAGACGAGGCACTGGTGACATGTGACTGAGCTGGGCTCAGTCCTTGAGAAATGGAGCTGGCATTCCCTAAGACATCTCTCTCCAGGTTTCTTTCATACCGGCTAATTTTAACTTTCCAGAAGGCGCAGATACAACCCCCTGCAATGATCGTGTTGCTTGATTGTGTTGATGCCTATTATCAGAGTGGGCTATGTTCCGTTGTCTTTGCGGCATGAGAGGAAGAAGAAATGGCCCCAGCAGTGGGTGTCTTGGCATCTTGCTTATGTAGGGCAGTGATTCCGTATCTTGCAAAAGCTCATGTAGGGCCAAGAAACTATTGGTAGGCTGGTAGATGGTACCTCTCTTCCCTGTGGGAAGCACTAACTTTCAGAGCTTAGGAGCTACCTGCACACACATGCACACACACAGAGGGTTATCTATGTGTAAACACGTATGTCTGTATTCAAAATGCACAAATGTGGAGCGACAACAGGTAGCCTTTACTCCTTGATATGTTTTTACATGCATCTCCAAGGATGTTCACCAACATTCTTTACACTAGCATCAAAGAAGAGATTTCTTGATTTAGAAAGAGCGGACTTACAGCTAAGAATTTTGATCCTCATTCTCATTTGTAAACTGGAGTCATCTGCCCACCCCCAGCTTATTTGTTTGAAGTGGGAAAACAGCACTGATCAGAAAGTTTGTATCAGAATGATACCTTCGCCCTCCCTCCACATAATCTTGTCGTGGTTCATCAGTGTATTTATGAGGTCTTTGTTAAGACAGGCTAGTTGTGTTTTTCATTTGTGTTAGATTGTTTATGCCCTTTTAGAAGTGCACTGCATCCTCACCATTGGGCTTTTGGTTATCTGCCTGACCACAGTGCTGTGTTATGTTCTAACATGTGCATTCAGATCTTGTCCTGGTACATATTCTGTGATATTTGTGAAATGGTAGTGAGACAGACAGACAGACGTGGAGTGGATCAGATGTGCATATATCTAAATTTTTGGGAAATTTCTCAAACCAGTCCAAGCTGGTGATCAGAGATTGCTTCGTTTCTTTGCTAAACCAGGCTTCCCAAAGGAGTCTCATCCTGTTTACGTGATTAAATAAGGATCATATTTGCAAAATAACTCACTGCGAATTTGCAGAGACTGCTCATGAAGGTCTGCTTGCTTATTTTGCTGCCTGGATGACAGCTGACTCATCCAATGAGACGGCTCCTACCAGTCCTATTTCTAGTAAAGTGATTACTTTACTAGTAAGTAGCTTCTAATTGGCATGCAAAGCCTGGAGTGAATTTACTCATTTTATATATGCTGGTCAGGCTCCCGAGCTTGTGTGCTCTACCTAGCCTCTGGCTAGCCTGAGAATGCGATGGATACCTTGCCGGCATGCTGCAGCATTTCCGAGGGAATACATAAGAGTGATTAACAAAAGCCTCTGGCTGCCTACACTAGTAGAATATGTGCCATTCCAAGCCTCTCATGGTTGATGAAAAATCACTCGCCGTAGAGGCTGGCAGCCTCAGCAAAGACAGCAGAGCGTGGCTGGGGCTGGGGTACACTCGCTGCTCAACTCTGCCCACACCTTAAAGGACAAGCCAGCCATGCTAGGTGGGCTCCTTAGGAATGCGCAGGGCTGTATCTGAGCTCTCAAGTCGTCACAGGCATCATGGTAGGAAAAACAAAACTGTTGTGTGCTAGCGTTGCACTGTCAGGCCTGCAAATGCTGCTCACGAATATTTCCTCCTTTGGGAAGAAGAGGAAAACTTGTATGCATCCTAGGGGAACTTCATCTTTGTCTCCCTCATGAAAACAAACCCTTTAACTCAGTGACAGGACAGCAGCAAAAAGAGTCTGTGGACTATAGCCCTATGGCCACTTGAAGTTCTCAGCTTAGCTGGTGTTCATGGATGGATCAGATCTGATTTAAATCAAGAGAATAAACCCTATCGATGTTTCTCTGCTATATTTTTTTTCTCTCAAACATTCCGAGAAACAAGGCTACTCTGAATCTTTTCTCCATGTTAATGAAAACTGCCTCAGGATTTTTTCTCACCCAGTTCCACACTTTGTGTTGTCATCATAGTAGAAAGCAGCACAGCATGAAGAAGAAGAAATCTCACTATGTGAAAAACATGAAGGGAGACTGACGCAGGTTAGAAGGTGTCTATCAAATCAGCTCATTGCCATGGAGGGGGAAGGCAGGCACATCGCCACTAATTTGGGGAAAGGGTAGACGTGATTTCCCGCTCTGATACAAAGTGGTTTTGCAGCATACACTCCATGGCTTCAGGAAAGTTGGTTTTGATTTACAGCAGACAGAGGAAGAGAGGAGTGGAGGCCACTGTGTTTAAACTTAATCTGACCAGCAAGTACATCCATTGATCAGATGCCCATTTCAGCACTAGATTTTGCCTTTTCTTTTTCTCTGTGTGATTTTCCCTGGAAATGAGCCAAAAGAAACTGCCTGGCCAGCTGAGAAGAGTGTCATGGATACCCAGATGACTTTCCCTGGGCCCACGTTACACAGAGCCTGTGCTATTCATGATGCTGCAGGTGGAGGGAGTCAGGACTATCCTGCCTTCTCATCTCTTGTGTCCAAACTATGGAGAGAAAACAGCAGCAAAAGAGGAATCTCTTTCGAGATACTGGCCAAAGCTCCAGCTTTTTATAGCCACCAGCCTGGTGAGGAGTTAACGCCAGCTTGTGATTACTTAGGGTATTGTATTTATGGCAAAGTGACGTATGAAGCAATACTTGACACCTCTTAGTTTGTCAGTAAGACAGCTAAGATCCTTAAGAGCTCCATTAGCTAAGCTGCAGAGTCATCACCCTTCTTCTGATTACCTATGGAGGACTGGGATCGGTAACTTGACGCACTAGAGAGGGCACCTTGCGTCTTACCACGTTGGAGTTGGGAAATTCTGCACTGAACCTGCCTTTGCAGAATCTCGTGTGGCCAGAACATAATTGAATAATTTGGTTCCAGGGCAAATTTGAAAATTAAACAAGGAGTTGAGGGAGTGGCCCCTACGGAAACCATGTCAACAAACAAACAGCATCAGAGGAGTTCAGTGATGTTTGTGTAAGGAGGATAATGTTTGCTTGATTCTTGTGGGCTTTAACTGTCTGTCATCCTTCTACAGCAAAGCAACAGAAACTAATTGAAAGAAACCAAACCAAACAGAGGTGTGATAAGTAATTTGGAATTCGAAATTCAAGTTGTACGGCACAGTTTTGATAGGATACATCATGTCACATGGAAGATTTCTGTTTGTTATTGGAGCAGTGTAATTTTTAGAAGACAGTTTCCATTGCAGACATTTTTAGCTGCCTGTTGAGAACTCACAGTTGGAACGGTCGTATGTTAAAAATCAGCAAAAGTAGTAGATTTCTATCTTAAGATTTGTAGTTTATTTTTAAATCAAGCCACTGGCAAAACCACGGGGTGATCCAGTTAAAAGAATTAATGACAGTTTCTTCCTGGATGCAGTTCCTTTGGTTTAGAGGGATTGCCCAAATACCTTGCTCCCAAGGGAGTCACACAACAGTCAGTAGCCCTCTTTGCCAAACTCTAAACATCTATTCTCTCAGATATTTCTCAGGGCCCTGCTGTCAGCAATTCTGTATCCATCTTTGAGGTTTTCTTTCAACTTTTCCCCCCCACCCTACATTTACATTTTTGTATTTCTCCTGTGCATTTGTGTACATACAGACACAAAACCCTTTCTTACAACTCTGCCTAGCAAACCACATCCATCCATGCAATAGAAGCTTCACACATTTTCATGTGGGCCTTGACGTGAACCAGCATTTTGGCTGCTATTGCCTCAGCAAGCTAATTTAATAAAAGAGCTTATGGCTTCTCACACCTTAAATGAAGGGTAGAGGTTTCAAGCAAATATGTTTTATCCAATCAGAATGCCATTGCAAGTTTAAATATGTTTTCTGATGCTTAAATTATAAGGTTGAAAATGGGGATTACCTTTTATTCCTAGGAAGTACAGTGCCTGGGACAGAGGGGCCTTAGTCCCATTGCAGATATGTGGGTGCTATTTGTACCACTGCACAACAACAAATAGTGATAATACAATACAAAATGTTTTTCCAACAGTGCTTGCAAAGGAGAAAAGGTATGTGTGTGTACTTCGTGCCTGTCCTCCATGAGCCTGAATTCAGAAGGCAGGTGAAAAAACGCCAAAAATTCCCAACAGATAAAATCTCACATGAAGAAGAGCAAAATGTTAAAGATGGGGTGTGAGAAGCTCGATACCAGCAGTCCCCACTTCCACTCAGGCAACCCTGAGGGTTGACCTCCACCCCAAAATGTGACTTCTCCTAGTCCTGTGCGAGCAGATCACTAGCAACAGGGTTCTGCCTTTGCATGGCCATGCGTCACGGGGCTACTGTGAGCATTTTCCAGGATTAACTCTGCTCTGCTCCTCAATTGGTTTCAACGGGTTTAGCAAGCCTTTTTTTAGCCAGCATGGAGAAGCTAATGCTCTTAGTTCTCAAGCTTTTTAAAAAGTGCATGAAGCCAGATCATCCCCTCTCAGTTTTGCCACAGAAGGGATGTAGCTAGCAGAAAGCCTCCAAAGATAGTTTGAAATCTCTTAGAGGAAAGGGAAGGGAGCTTAAGAGACCTCAGCCTTCAACCTCCTTGCCCTCTCAAGACTGCACTGCACAGCAAAAGCTCTGTCAAATGCTGGAGAACTGCACAGGACAGTCCCATTCCCAGGAAAACTGGGAGGAAATAACTCATGAACAGAAAATTCATGATTCACAGTGAGACAAATACACAATGAAGATCCTTTTCAATTCAAGGCTGACCCAGGGAATTAATCTTCCCGTTCCTAGAGGAAGGGGGTTGAGGGAAAGCCCAAGAGATTGGCTCTATGCCCAAAGCTCCTGACAACTTCATCTGGTCAGTGTTGGACTTCCTAGCCCAACAGGGAACATCAGTAATGCTAGACGGGTCTGCTTTTCGCTCTGCAAAAAAAACATGTCCCTCCTTCCCTTCCTTACAACCTCTCTGACCAGAAAATTATCCAGACACCACCAGGAATTCCCTGCAATTTAGCAGGAGTCTCTTCAGTCTCAGCCCCTTGCCTGTGACACAGCCTGGGGAAGCAACCTCTGCAGACCTCCAAACTCCATTTGAGGAACAGTGCAGTGGACCAGTGACCCTTCTCTGTGTCTTTTGTTGCTAGTTTTGTTATTGACTGCACGTCAGAACAGCAGCACTCTGGCTTTGAACAGAGCTTCCAGTCACATCCAGGCTGAGCAAGCTAAAATCAGAGTAACTTTAGTCTTCCAAATATCTGTGTTGGGGTGTGGACTGGCACAACAATCATTTGGATCCAGATCCCATTACGTTGAAACACAGAAGATCAGGGACCGGGAAGGAAGTTTGAATTCCTTCCAAATTTCCATAAAGAAGACAAGGCAAAACACAACCAACTTCTTTGGAAAGTCTTTGTTGCTGTCATTTTCCCAGGCAGAGCCTGTATGTGCTTCTTCTTACTTATTTCTACAAGATGTTTAGATAGACCTTCCCAAGAGCAGAGTGTGAGTTATCCCCAGCCTTCTCACAAAGATCTGAGCTTCCTGGTAGCTTGTGGGAATTGCATGCATGGGTTGTGATTGACATAAGTCATTCATGCTAGGGTCTGTGCAGAAGAACAAGCCTCCAGCTATGAAGGCTGGGCAGCCCTATTTTACTGTAATAAGTTGATGGACAGCATTTGGCATTTTTTCTGTTCCTGTCTCTCTCAGATGACCACTTGAAGACACAGGTGAGAAAGGAGAAGCCCTCCAGTTTTCAGCAGGTGCCCTAGCGGTGAATGCCTGAGAGCCACGTTAGCGTTGTGCTGTAGCTGAGAAGCCACACGTCATGTTAATGTGTTTGTGTTCCCAGCAGTGGGGCTGTGTCCCTTCTGGATCGACAGCAGAGTGGGACAGAGGGAAGGTCTCCTGGCTTCTGTTTTGGTGCTTTATTAGTGAATAAGGTGAGTTTCCTGTTTCGATGGCTTCAGTGAGACTGTTACTGAACACGTTTTATTTCTTAAAGACTTGAAAGAAGTGAAGCAGGTTGCCTTTTGCTAGGCACAGCAAGAATCCTCAGATGCTGCCCTGCAAAGATTATGAGATAAATGAGCTTCAGATAAGGCTAGGGGGTGTTTTTTGGTTTTGAGGTTTTATGAATGTGTTCCCAGGGTCTTGAAGAGTAACAAGCAGTGTGTCCCCTCTCACAGGAGACAGAGTAAAAGCACATTCAGAGGGGGGAAAAAACAGATTCGTTCCCAAAGCCATACACCCCCTTCTCACCAGGAGCAGTCCTCAACTGAGTGATTTGAAAACTTCTTCAAGATGGGGAGGAAATCACAACTGGCTGTGGCCAGCCATTAGTAGAAATAATTTTCTGACGGCAGCTTGGCTTCTATGTAATTCTGACTAGCACAGAGATTCGAAGGAAGACTGTTTGGTACATGTGGATGATTCACCTCTACCCCTTTTTAGACAAGAATAATTAATAGCTAGTTTAAGAGTGAACTAATGGCTGTTTACATAACCTTGTTAAGTACAGGACAGCCTATGGAAAATGGCCTTTCGTTTCAGCTTTCCACTGACTCAGAGACTTTGTGTTTGTCAAATCAGACTATCATGCAGCAGCAATGGAAGAACTAATGTATACTAATTGAGTTTGGACCGCCTGAGCAGCTGGCCTTCCTCTTTCTCAGCTGCAGCCTGGTGACACGGACTGCAGCACGCTGCTCTGTTCTAGGGGGATTAGGATCATGTTTTTGTGAGTGATAGGCTAGGCTAATCTCAGACAGGGAGCTCAAATCACATGAATAGTTCAACATGTGTACAGCACCTGATGGGTCTGCAACATGAACAGGGCAGAACTCTCCAAATGAATTTTTGTTAGAAAACATCTGCTGAAAGCATTTGCTATTCATGATTTTTTTTTTTAATTTGACCTTGAGATATTTTTAAAATATTTTCCTATTTAATCAGTTCTGCTGTCTGTGGTTTTGGCGGTTGTGGTATCCTGACAACCAACTGTAGGTTTATCTTTTCCATCATCCTAACAGGAGGAGGAATGGTGAGTCACATCAGCTGAATGAAAATTTGCCGAGAAACCCAGAGAGCTCAGAGAATTAAATTGGTCCTACTGAAATATGGATGTTTGGCTTAGGACTGCTGAAAGGTTTGCTGGAAGGTTTGTAATTTCAGGATGATTCCAGATTGCAATTTGGCTGAAAGGACCAAATCTGAGTGTGGAGCAACTTTGAATCTGGAAGTCCACTGCCAGGATGGTGGGCGTCTCAGTACAGGAGATGCTGGAGAAAAGCCAGTGTGATCTTCTGCATGTGAAACTGCCTCAGGCCTTCCTGTTCCAGGGCAGTGTCATGGATAACAGTGTGGTTCATCTATCTTTTTATTGTGAGCTTCTCAGTACTTTAGTGGTTTTTTTTTTAATCATACACACACAGACACACACACACAAACATTTACACATAAAATGTTCTTGCCACACATCCAAAAGAAAACATTCATGTTTCTTGCTAACTGATAAAAGACTAAACAGTCTCCTTCGAAAAAAGCACTGTCCTACACCTGTCTGTGAGTAACTGATTGGTAACAAGGGAATTGGCCCATCAGTCTCACGCTTAGGGAGCGCACTTTTCCTACAGCTCACCCACTGCCTGCACCATCGCAGCTGGGGTCTCCTCCTTGCCCAGATTTGCTTCTCAAACACTGTGTGGCAATGCCAGCATTCAAATGAGCGAGGGAGAGGAGTCAGAAGCACAGGTTTTGTTCACCTGCATGTACTGAACTTAGTGTGGAAGGTGTCAATGACATTTTTTTCCCCCGGTAGTGCCAGCAGCAGGAGGAGTGGTGTAGTTACTACAATCAGTAGTGGCAGGTCCCAAGTATTTATTGGGCCATTTAGCACCTTGAAGTGGTTTTGCTACACGTATTGGAAGTTGGAAGCCCCTCAGTTTCAATGCTGGTGTTTTTTTTCCACAATTACTATCTCAGAAAATTTCCCAAGTTACTTCCCCTCCAAACTGCGGACACCCACCCTTGTGTGGATGGTCCACGAAAGATCCAAAACAGCACCGGGGTATATAGAAGAGTATGGCTGGAGAGAGATAACTTGAGACGAATTTCTATTGCGTGTGGACCTGTGTCACAGAATGTCCTGAGTTGGAAAGGACCCACAAGGATCATCGAGTCCAACCCCTGCACAGGACAACCCCACAGTTCACACCATGTGTCTGAGGGCCTTGTCCAGTCTCTTCTTGAACACTGTCAGGCTTGGGGCCGTGACACCTCCCTGGGGAGCCTGCTCCAGTGTCCATGGGAGGCAGGCAGGCAGGACACCACTGTGTGCCCTTTGAGACACTGCTGGTCATCATACCGCACCATGGAGGTACATGATGGCATGGTGCCTCACACGGGGTGGTAACATGTCTGGCATTTGTTTACACAAGGGCTAATGGGAATGTGTAGGTGGAGGAGGAATAGTCTCTCTTGACTTCCCCTGTGGTCTCCCATCCTCTTGTTGGAAAACAAGTCCCTGACACGAAAATGGATGGCTCCTCATGCTGCTTTAGCCTGTGGCACCATGCACCATGTCCTAAGGGAAACAGCTGTTTTTTTCCACAAAGCAATCTACATCTGGATTTCCTCTCATTTTCATTTTAATTCAACCGATTGAGACTGGAATTCAACCAATTGCATGCATTAAAAATAATGTGCTCATCGTGATTATTTCAACCATTTTTTTCGTTTATTATTAATTTCGGGACACTGCTTCATATTCCTATATAGTAAAAAGAAATCAGAGTTTACATAAAATTAATTGTCGGGGTTTAAATAAAAGTAATTGCCTGTTAGAAAGTGATGGAAGCCAAGGAATTCTATTCCTCATTCTTCCCCTCTCTCAGCTGTTTCAACCTCAAATGGCATGGTGCTTAAGGACTTGCCTGTCAAATACTTCTGGTAAAAGTCTACTGGGAAAGGTCTTCCCTTCTCCAGTACACATTTTCACTATCTCCATATAACTAAGACTAAAAAAGGTTCCATAACTTTAATAAAACTCTTTTCTTTCAGTCAGATGCCTCGTTTTGCGTTGTCTGTGGTTCCTCAGCTGGGTTTCCACTTTACCCCTAGTAAATTTAAAAATTAATTTGGCTTAGACAGGGATCATTCAACCATGCAATCCATAGCAAATAGTTACTTAGAAAAATACTTTTGGCATAACTTCATCATAGAAATGACAAGAACAAAATTTAGTTCGGCTTGCGGTTCTTTCTAAATCTCCCACATTTTTGAGAAGGAAGGGAAAGGTAACTTAACAGTAAAAGATCTGTTTATTGTTTGCTTTCCTACTGCTTTCTGCAATATTTGCATATATAGTGGCACTCCTGCCATATATCTTTAGCTAAAAAGTACTGTGAACTTTGTATGCAGGGTATTTTTCACCGATGTACAGTGGCTATGAGTCCAGGCAGATGCCTTTATTTTTCTCTCCTGCACTAAGGTAAATCTGGAGGGTTTTGTTTCCCTGAAGCACCTCTGGATTTAGATGAGCACGGCTGAATATTGAATCTGCCCCACTGTCTCCTCAGCACAAAGACTCTGAAATGGATTTCTGAGTCTCAAATCAGTCCCTGGGGCATCCCAGTTCACACTGTAAAACCGCCGTATGTAAATTGGCCCCGTCAAATAAGTTGCTCGGGAGGGAGGGAAAGCAGGATGGGAATTGGAAGTGACTCGGTGCTCTTGCTGGGTTTCAGACAGGGCTGCCCTTCCAGTTCTGAGGCTGCCGAAACGGTGGGGAGGAAATCATATGGCTGCCATCTGGACTGCCTGTGGCAGATGGAGAGGTCTTCTCTGTTACTCTCACCTTCTGCAGAAAAACAGAAATAAAAAATGAGACGTAAAAACTGAGCCCCTTTCCATTCAGCCACAGGAACGCCGTGGAAGAAGAGAGCAGGCTTTCCTTTCAGAGCATTTCTGTGATAATTCGTTAGCTGATGTCCCCCGTTTTTCATCTCTTCAGGGAAGCCTGGTGAGAATTTATTGCTGAGCCATTAATGAATTTTTAAACTGTCAGGGAGTAACGTAAATAAGCGGGATCCCAGATTGTTACACAGCCATTATCAGGTCAAAATGCATGCACAGGAACTGTTGCTTCAAGCAAAGGGTAAATCTTCACACAGAGGTCCTCAAGGCAGAGAATCCCCCACAGAAATGCAGAATCTGGCTGTTACCTGAAGCAACTCCCTGCTGAGGGGTGAAACAGTGTCCCCCAAGGAGAACATTTTGATTTTCCAACTAGGCCTCGACAACATTTTACTGTGCTTCCATTGTGGCAGAAAGAAAAGCATCATTTGATGACCTTGGTCTTGGCTTTTCCTTCCGCCGGCCAGGAAGACAAGGTTTAATGGTATGGCAGTGAGTTTTGGCAGAGAGACCTCTGGACCATCAGTGTCCATGGACAGTGCTGGCCACTGCCCCTAGCCACTAGCATGGGGCAGATTTCTGGAAAGACAGAGGACACTCACTCCTCACCAGGAGGAGTAGGGGCTGGAGGGAACAACGTGTTGGTGGGGCAGGAGCAAAGACTCATAGGGGAGAAAAAGTCCCTGTTCCTCTCTCAGTGGATATTTCCAACTGCTTGCCCTCCCACTCATGTGGCAGATGAATTGCACAGGTACCATGACACCTAAACATAGTGTACTCCTAAATCCATAGTGTACTCCTTCCCAGATAGACAGCTGCCTCAGCACTGTATCCCTCCTTCTGCCTAAGTCCAAGTATGGCAACTCAGTGTGCTCTGGCTGCTATAATAGAATGCCTTGTCAGATGCATCTGCTTCACCTATGGCTTAGTCCTGTCCCTGTGGATTAGCTGATTAGCTGTAGTGAATGGGAACAGTATTTTGTGACAGCTGCAACAGCCAAATAGGAAGGTTTTTAGTGAGTATTAATTTCTGACTTTTCATTCCATTAAAAACCTGAGCCTTTTCAATAAAATTATTTACTGCCTTCGTAAACGTAGAAAAAAAATAAAGTAGCAGATTTAATGATGGGAACAATTCTAGGAAAACTTGTCTCCAGTGCTAGGGGTTGATTTGTCCAGCACAAGGGGTTTATTTGTTTGCTTTTTACTCTATAGAGGAAAAAAAAACAAAAAAAAACCAAAAAAACCCACCCAACCAACCAAACAAACAAAAAACCCCACCTTTCCCATTCCAAAATAGATAATCGTACAACAAAACCAGACGTTAAATACCACAAGCAAGGACTCATGCCCAGGTGCTTGAAGTCCAAAGAAAAGAGTCACATTAATGTCAACGTGCTTTGGATCATTAGCTCTTAAGCCTCTAACGATGTTCCCTAATGACCCTACTGTTCTTCCTCCTCCATCAGACTCTCTCTAATCTGCAGGAGCTGAGCTAACTTCTCAGGGTTTTGCTGTAACAGAGCCTTTCAGAAAACATGGAAGTATCCCAGTAATGTACAAGAGACGTTACCTGCTGGGAGTCTAGAATGTAATATATGGGAGGTTGTATCCACAATATTCATTATGTGAAGGCTCAAGTTCTTATTCATTTTTTATTTCATTCATTTATTCTGCTACAGGGACAAGAATAAAAAAGAACACCTGTCCCAAGATTAAGACAACTTGCCATTAATTTTAAACTGCAATATAGATGCTGGTTACAAAATCAACACCTCCCTCCTCCCCTCACACACGCAGTTCCATATACTAACCAGCAGTCAGCATTTTCTCCTGGTCAGGTCCAAGGCTGTGGCAGACCAGCATCGTGATATTGCTTTCAGCTTTCCCTAGTGAGGCTTGGCACCCACACACTTTGCTCTGTGCTGACAGAAAACTCCCTTCTTTGCAAAGCCAGAGCATACTCTGACTTTGGTTTGAGTCTGATAACATGTCTTCCAGTGCCCTTCTCGAAGTCCAGAGAAGGAGGCACTGGGTGATCCCAGCAGCTGTTCTACCTCCACGGGGACTACAAAGACTTTTGCAGTGTCAGCACAAAGTAGATTCAAAACACCCACTCTGCATTTATGAGCTTTGTGAGCACCGTATGTATGTTTATATTTCTCTCTGAACGTAAGGGCCTGTAGGGCCCCACCCACCTTGTGCCACCAATATGGCAATTTGAGTAAACATTGCCCATGTCCTTCAGGCAGGGGTGCAGCCCGAGGGGTTCTTGGTCAGCTACTCTTTCCACTTGCACCAGTGTGAAGTGAAATACCTCTTGGAGAAATTGTTCTCAATTTAAAAAGCAGCAGAACTTGACCCTCCAGGCCTGCTTTTATTGCAAGAACCTAGGGAAAACTTGCAAGTCACGTGCAGGATGTAGGAAATGGGCACTTTCCATTAAAGTCATGTGCTAGGGAGTCCTCAAGCTATTCAGAGGGTTCATAGTTTAGCTTACTGTTTTCTGGTAGATCCTAGAATATGGTCCTACTGATAGTGCAGAGGTTGCCAGATCTTTCATGTCTGGGCATAATCTCTTCATACATTTTTTGTCGCACAAAGGGCACCAGGAGCATCACAGTTATTTCGAGAGGTAGGTCTGTCTTGCTGCCTTCTGCCGCTGCTACTGCTCAGACTTAGCCAAGGAACGAGACTTTTTCAGCCTATGTCTTGGAGAAAGCATGGAGCACGGCAGCACCAAGGGAGACCAAGGGAATCCTCCTCATCCACACACTGCCCAGAAAAGGCACAAGAAAAGCCTCCTCGGGGGAAAACCTGGAGGAAAACCCCGGTAAGTGAGTCAGCAGCCTTGCTAACTGACTGGATGTGAACGCAGCACCCTCTGTGCAGTCAGAGCTCTGGCAGCCGGGACAGCCGCCTTGGGGAGGTTTGGCTCCAGCCAGCTCCAGCACCTGAAGGGAGGCGGGAGCCCGAGCTCCCTGTGCCAGAGGCAGCCGCAATACATGGGATGAATTGCCATCTAGAGGTGCTTTTCCCTCTCTCTGCTGAAGGTACTGGAAGCCTGCACAGCTAACTTGGACTTGGGCCTTTAAAGAGCCATTAAACAGCCACAATTCAGCAAGGTGACTCCTCTGTAAATCTCCAGGAGCTCAGCCTGAAAAATGGATGGGAATTCACCCTCTTAGGATAATCTGTCCTCCCTCTCTGAGGTCTTGGCTGAGCGCTGCAGGAATCATTGTGCAATCAATATTATTAATACTAGCGAACTGAGTCTGGCTCTAAATATTCACGCACCAAGAAAACAAACCAAAACAGCAAAAGAGGTCTTTGTGGTAACACAACTTCACAGCTGAGGTTATAATCACACAGAAGTTAAGAAATGCAAATGTGTGATAATGAGAGTATTGTAACTCATCCATCCAAATGTTAATAGTATTTTCTCACCGTATATTACATTAGCATTAACGTCTTAGGTTAAAATTCTGCACTGTTTTCAATAATTATGACTCATTTTTCAGCTAAAGGGACTATCCATGGCAATCAGCATAGCAGGAGCAAGATTTTTATAGGTTTACGTGAGCGTGCCGTGCGTGTGTGATTCTCCCTGTAATAATTTTTGAAACCCTCTGGCCAAAGCCAACAAAATACGAAAGCGTGGTAGAGGTTGCTTAGGTAATTCAGTTCCTGCAAGGCCCGTGAAAATAGGCAGTTGTGAAGAGAAGAGACCTATCGCTGGACAAGATGCCGTGCTGCTGAATGAGCTCAGCCACTGTTAGACATCAGAGACCTCACACCAGAGAGGGCACCTTTCTAAACCAAGGGAGAAACACTCCACCTCTCTCAGGGCCCACAGCCAGCCATGCCTGAAACACAAATCCATGCGTTTTGCCAACATCTACAGAGGTGAGAGAATACATCACAGTGTATATCTTAATGTGCTGTATTTTGCAACCATCATAAAAGAAAGGTAAAACAAGCACGTAGGTCACTTTGGGTACACAACCTGGCTGGTGCCCTTCCAAACAGAAACACCATCACAGTGACGCAGGGTTCTGATGCATCCAGGCTCCCAAACTCCTTCCTGCATGGGGGCTTATCTGAACGTTAATAGTAATAATAATGATAATTAACAATAACAGTGGCTCCCAGATAAAATACATTCACATGGAAAGCAGTGAGCTAGACAGCACTTTTGCCTTACACCATACAGGGAAAGTTTGCTTCATCACACTTTCCCCACCTGTTTTGGTTTTTGATGTTTCTCAGGTGTGGGTAAAGTGCATAAGAGTACACTCTTAAGCAAATATTATTTTAGTTACCTGGAAACACAGCAAATATAATGGGCTTCCATTTTAAGGGTTGCTTGAATAGACTTGCTTTTCCTAAGTTAAAAAAGTAGTACAGAATAAAAGCATGAATGATTCTGTATCACAGTTACGGTGATTAGTAAGGTGCTGTAAGCCAGAGAAAATTGTCTTTATTTTATTATAAACAGTCCTAGAAATGAAGTTTATTCCTGTCTGGATAAAACCAAGTGTGTCTCCAACCCCTATCCTTTCTACATAAAGCTCGGGAGTGGTGGTGCTGGAGAGTTTGGTTGATGATTGTTCCTAATTCTTTTTGCAGCTCTGCTGCACCTTGCATTTGTAAATCCCCAAGCACTCAGAGCAAACACCCACAAGGCCAAGAAGATCCCTGTGTGGTGAGGATGTTTTAGTATCTTCACCTCAGAAGTGGCTGAAATGAAGTATGGCAAGAAGAATTAGTGTGGCTTGTCCCCGGGCCAGCTGGTGAGAGAACCAAGAACAGAGCATAGAAGTCCCCATGCTGGGAACCTTGGTCTAGGTTGGACCCCTTGTTTATTGCTGTCATCTGAATCCTTAGCAGCATGACCCAGCCCTTGAGGGCTCATCATAGGTTTATGGGCAGAAAAAAACAGACGCACTCTGGTTTTTAGATGCCTTTTTTTTTTTTTTTTAATTGACATTGAACTTTGAGCTGAACTTCACCTGTTTTTCTCCCTAATCATCAGATTCCTTTTGCTTATATCCTTAGGTATGGATGAGAGCAGACGGCAGGTCGCTGGGTTAATCTTCACCTAATCCGTAGCACAGTCACGATGCTGAGCAGAGACCGTGTTTAGCTCCCTGCTGTGAGTGGCTATCCTGCCTGCTGGGGCTGGGAAATCCAGCCGGTTGATGCACTTGCACTGCTTTTCCGCTACAGAGCGTGTGACAACAAGGTTTCGGGTCTGAGTGGGACCGCTTTTGTGCCCTAGAAGGGAACAAGCCTACATAGTCTTCTGTGGGCAGACAAGAAAGTTTTCTTCTTGAATTTTCAGTCAGCTGTACCCCAAGAAACACTTTGTATCCTGCTCTGCTTTTTCAGAGCATTTTGAAAAGAGAACAAGGTAGACAACCCTGCTTATAAGACTTACTCTTGTTTTTGTGATCTCAGGCTTGTTATTCTTTCCACCATGAGTCGCTCCTGCTAGAGTGGCCCAGTTTACCCACCCTCGCCCCCTGCTTTATTAGTGACAACGAGAATGACTGTGCGACGGCAATGCTCATACACCACAGGATGTTCTCTTTTTGTGAGCCTTCTTCTGTAGTTTTACATTTGTGAGTGTTCTCATCCTTTAATGAGCAGGTAGAGCCTGAATTTCAAAGGTACTCACTGCCTGCAGTGACAACATCAGATTAAGTATGGGTGCTGTGTTTTATACAATCAGGCCCACAGGTAAATAATACCGGGGTGGCACAGACCTTCACTCAACTGGACACATGACCCAGGCTCCAACCTAATTTTCAGCTTCCTTTCCAGAGAGAAGGTTTCTACAATCGTGCATTTGTTCATTCATCCTTCCCATAACTTACGAGCCCTTTAGCAGATTTCTGCTGAATTTGAGACAGTTGTCTCAAGTATAATAAGACCCTCAAATCTTTTTAGGCCAGGCAACTAAGGAGAGACTTTACTAATTCTTTGTTGAGGAAGAGGCCACTGCACGAATCTGCCCATCACAGAGACTAGTGAATCCACAGGGTTTTGCTCGCTCTGGAAACCCAAGCTGACAACAAACCAGACCTCATTGGTTCACTAACAAATTTGTGCCCTGAGTTCATGAAGACCCTCTCCCATGAACCTTTATATGTGCAAGTGATTTCATTCTCACAGGTTATCCTACCCCTGGGGAAGGGGTGAGGAGTGCCCAGACATTCTGGTTCTGCTGTGGAGGTGCTGACTTACCTAACTTATTTATTTGGGAAAGCCCCAGCCTGGAGAGTTGCAGCTGATTAAGTGTTCAAGCTCCTGCAGAAAGGGAAAAATAATGCACATTTCTGCCAGGTCTTTGAGGGAGAGGGAGCAGAAATACCTCAGTGTTTGATCAAACTTAAAAAAAAAAAAAAAAAAAAAAAAAAAAAAAAAAAAAAAAGCTACATTCACTAATTCACTGAAGGTGGCCAGGGAAACATAGAAATGATTAAAAAAAATCCCTTAGGTCAATAACCAGTCTGCCTTTGGAGACACACAAGGGTTCGGTGGGTTTAAGTTTAATTAAGCCAGCCAAAAACTGAAGGGAAAATTAGAAACCATTTCCAACAATGCTTTACAAACCCTTCCCATCAAAACAGACACATTAATTGAATAGGAGCTGAGCTGTACTTTGATACATAAGCCCCAGCCCAGGGTGCCTCTCGCTGCAGAAAGCAGCATTGTGAGGTTTCATTTAGAAGCATTAATCTCTCACTGTTATCCTTTCCTCGTTGGCAAACATCGGCTCCCTCCCTCTTTTTTTTTTTTTTCTCCTTTCAATTAAATGTTTAATTAAAGTAGCATGACTCCCTTTCATTTGGAAAAGTAATTGAGGACACCAGTGTGTAAAAAATAGGCTGAGAAGCGAGCTGGAGTACACACAGCACAGAGCATTGGCAAGGCCTGCAAAAATGTAGCTCCTAATTTACTTCGGTGCCACATCAAATTGCAGTGATGATGGTGAGGCGATACAGCTGCGGGAACATCTGGAAGGAGCTGATAAACATGGGTTTGCTTGGGTTTGAAGCATGCATCCAATGCAGCTTGCTTTTTTTTATTCTAAATTCTGAATGGTCAGCTCAGCACAGCTGGGGTAGAAAAGTAATGTCCACAAAGACACATTTTTTGGCAAGTATTCGTATAATGATTCAAGAGAGCTTGTTGAGTTGCTTGATAAGGAAGCTGGCGCCTAATAAGGATTTTCTGCTGTATCTTGTAGATCAGACTTTGTCAGGTTACGTGATGGCTCATCACCCTGACGTGTTCCAGGACCAGCTCCTCCTCTGGCTGCATCGCCCTTTTTCCCAGTATCTTTAAGAGACCTTAGCAAAAACTTGTAGTTATGCAGGGTGGCTGGGCAGCCCCTTCCTGGCTGTTGGTTTGAAGATGTCCCAGTTAACTCTGATGGCTTGTTTTTCTCAAGCAGGCTTAAATGCAGAGTGCAGGAATTCCTGGTTTTCTGCAACTGGGTAGAATTTCCTAGAGTCTGAGCTTTTAATGCCTTCCAAATTTCCTATGCCAACAGTATTATGTCTCTCTTCATGCATTTTTAACAGAAAACCTTTGAGTATGGATCTTATTACTTGCCATCTTTAATTGTAGACCAGTGTCTCTGACACACCTGTGCACACCAAAAGGTTTCTGCCCTCCAAAGCAGTGCTGCAATGGGGAGTTACTTTTCATGGGCTGTGCCTGGGGCTGTTTTTACCTGTTATTGCCAAGCTAGATTAAAGTTTCTGTGGTACACAGGCTTGATTGATTGAGGCCAAGAACAAGCCAGCTTGATTCATTACTGGAACACTATGTGTGTGTGTGTCTGATTGATAGAGGAAGGTTTGGAAATGAACCCAGGTCAACAGTCAAGCTCAGGGCCTATCTAGAAGAGCAGGCACAAAAGACAAGGCTGATGGGCCTTGTCACTCCCCTGCACACCTTGTCCTGGAGTCCAGCCTTCTGGGTCCATGACCAGCTTCCCATGTGCCCCATCATTGCCAATGCTGCCCACACCTGAAGAAGCTGTTTCTGAATTGCTGTCGAAGTGGAGAGAGAAGCTGAGAGGGGATCTTATTTATGCTTATAAATATCTCAAGGGTGGGTGTCAAGAGGATGTGACCTGACTCTTTTCAGTGGTGCCCAACAACAGGGTAAGGGGCAGCGGGCACAGACTGAAACGTAGCAGGTTCTGTCTAAACATGAGGAAAAACTTCTTTACTTTGAGGGTGCCAGAGCACTGGAACAGGCTGCCCAGAGAGGTTGTGGAGTCTCCTTCTCTGGAGACATTCAAAACCAATCTGGGCTTGTTCGTGTGCAGCCTGCTTCATGTGAACCTGCTTTAGCAGATGGGTTGGACTAGGTGATCTCCAGAGGTCCCTTCCAACCCCAACCGTTCTATTGTTCAGTGGGTGATTTTGCTCCCCAAGTTTCTCTAGCTGCTCATTGGGAGGAGGGACTGGGCTAAAGCTAAGAGGTGCTGGCACTCAGTGTTCACAGTACAGCTGGTCACAAACTTTCTGGCATTCTTCTCCGACATAGCAAAACCTAATGCACTGGAAACGCGTCCGTTTTGATGAGATCCTCCCAGAAACCAGGCAGGTTTAAGATGGCATCCTCTCTGCCAAGCAAGTTTTGAAAGCTTCCCTCCCTCCCTCCCCAGCAGCCCACCTCGCAGGCCGGTGGGGAGGTGGCAGGCAGAGGACGGAGGCTGCCAAGGCCCTGTCTCCTCGCTCCCTGGCAGCAGGAATTCCCAAGGCTTCCTGGCTGCTGGGCTTCCTGGCTGGACACTGAGCCCTGTGAGTGTGCTGGAGAGAGCAAGGGGTTGGCCAGCCTGCTCGGTGACGTCTCGGGGACTTCCCATGTCAGCCCTGCAGGAGAGACACAGATTTCTGCCTTTACACATTTTCCTTCTCTTTTGGAATCAAATCTCACTGAGGCTTGTTTTCTTGGCTGGGCTTCTTAACTTCCTTGTTTCCTTGTTTTCTCAATTCAGAATTTACCAGGGCAAAGGAAGAACAGTTTCTAGTCAACCCTCAAGCAATAAGTTTTTGTAAGAGGAGACTGGACATCTAACAGGGTTTTTTTGCCTCCTGTGACGCTTGTCCTCCTTGGGTCAAGCAGAAGAAAAGACCAGAACTAAAGATGTAAGATGGCAGTGGGTGTAACAAGTATTTTGCCATTTCTTCACCCTTTCAGAAGATTAGTTGGTAAGATACCTAACCAGCCTTTTTTTCTTTTTTTTTTTTTTTCCC
Organism: Pampusana beccarii; assembly: GCA_013399365.1. Lineage (NCBI taxonomy): Eukaryota > Metazoa > Chordata > Aves > Columbiformes > Columbidae > Pampusana > Pampusana beccarii. The sequence goes on along the minus strand of VWYH01007997.1, from coordinate 956,975 downwards.
CTCCAGCTGTCACTAAAATGACTGGGCCTCAAAAAGGCGGTCACTTGGTAGCATGTGGGGATCAGATAGCCAATGGGACAACAACATCCTGGTGCCACCAAGCCCTGTCCTGCCTGCGCCAGGCAGTGCTGTGCAGCAGCACCCCGGCCACCCTGTCCCCAGGGCACAGGTGGCCGCAGCCACGTTCAGGTTGAGAAGGGGCATGAGCGAGCCTGCGGAGAGATGTGGGCTTTCCCAGCTCAGTCTCTCCAAGGACCTGAAGTGATGTGGCTCTCCTGGTGCTACCTCCCTCCGCATGGCAGATGCACCCGCAACCCAGCCTTGCTTGGGGCAAGGTCACACTTGTGTGACCAGCATAGCCTGGCCAGGATGAGGAGCTTCTCACAGGCAGTACTTTCCCGTGAGCTCTTTGTTACAGATCAGTCAGTGGATTTTAAGGATTTAAAATCAGGGGAAATATTTGAAGGCAGCTCTGAGGCATTCCTGTGTCAGATGAGCACGTGGTTCAAGGACCTGAAGTATGCATCAGTATCTCCTGGCTGCTTTGCCCCGAGGGTTGGAAAGGAAGGCCAAAGAGGGGGATGGAAGGCCAGCTTCCCAAGGCTAAACTGGGAGACAGGACATCCTGGAATGGTGTCAAGACCTGCTGGAGATGTCAGTGGGATCTTCCCTTCAGCAAACCCTTAGGGGTCATTAGTTGATGTTTCTTTCTTGGCACAGTTGCAAATACGGTCCATTACCTCTGTTTTGTTCTGCTAGCATTGCTTTCCCACTGACTTTAGTGCTGATCTAACATAACCATTGCATCTCCTTCCAGTCCTAAGACGAGGTATAATCTGAGGGAGGCCTGTTTTTCATTAACATTGAACTTGTAGCACAGGAACTTTCTCTGACGCAGTTCACAAGGAGGGAGGGAGGGTTAGTTATTACCTCTATTTCGTCTGCTGGAGCATGGGCTTCTCTACTGAGCTCTGCCGTCTCTCCCAGGAGCCAGCAACTAATTCCTCCATACCCCTGCATGCCGGAGCCTCTCTTTAGAAGAGGCTTCCAATCATGACAAATTATCTGTGCTGATTTTGTGACATGAACTGTTACCCATTAGGGAATGAACTGACACCAATAAATTCATTTCACTTACAACCTCACACTGTGCATGAATTGAAGTTCTAGAGGTGAAAGACATAAATTTACCAGGTGGGCAGACGCACAGCTTCCCCCTAAGACTGTGCACTTCACCTTTGCTACGTGCGCTGCTTCGTCTGGGCCAGCCCAACATTAATTTTGCATAGAGTAGATTTCTCCTGTACCACGCACAGTCCATATGATTTATACTTGCCTCGAGTAGCTGTGTGAGCAGCCTTACTGCAAAACAAACTACTGGCGGTGCTTTTGCCAAAATAAAAACTTCAAACTCGAATGCAGCCTTTTGCTTTACAAGATACGAGCAGTTAGTATTTGCATCTTCTGACTCCCAGGCTATGTGGAGTCAGTAATTAATGAGTCTTCCCTATGCCCCGGTGGGGCTAGTGAGCAAGCATTATTTATTAGGCAGAAAGGAGTTCCCATATGTGCAGATCTACGTCTTAGTCGTTCTGCTGGTAAATTCATCAAATCATTCCAGCAGATAATGCTCTCCTTCTCCCCAAACGCTCTTGTCAGTCAAGTGGCTGAAAGTTTCACTCATTTACCCAAATTAAAATCTCACAGGGTAGATCATCTCTACCCTGGCCGAATAGAAACTTACAAGCATTTAGTTAAAAGCCTCTTGTCATGTAATTCTGCAGAGGAAGGGCTGAGAGGGCAGGGGGTGGAAAAAAAGGAGGGAGAGAAAAAGGCTTTCCCAAAAGGGGCAGACACAAGTAGAGGCAGAGAGGAATGCGGTTGTCTTTGTGTCTCCACATTCCTGAGACCTCCTGATCAAGACCGGGATCCTGTCAGGTTGTGCACTGTGGGCACTGGGCGAAGGTGTCCTTGACCAGGAGCACTCGCTGACCTTGTTCTCCCTGCCTGAATGCTTTGAGTGGCTGTTTTGGAATAAAGCTTGCTGGACATAATATGAAATAAGAGGTCTTGAGGATAAGGTCTCTCCTCTCCTTTTTTCACAAACAGCTATAGGAAGGATTAGACATGGTCATGGGTGGCAGGTCCAAAAACAGATATTAAAGGGAAAGAACAGACAGGGATGTGCCTTTCAGCATCCTTAACACACCTACAAGTGTGGGTGTCAGGGGATGGATGAAGGGAACAGGCTCGCAGAGAGTAGCTGGGCTCGTGTGCTCCTCTTAAATTGCTTCTCTTAAGACAGAGCACTGGGCATGACGGACTGCTCGTCTGACCCAGCGGGGATTGTTTTTCTGTTCTTATGTTGAAAGAGAAGGCTGGAAACAGCCTCGAGAAGCCATAGGAGGGAAGACATGGTTTTGCCGGGTTTTCCAAGTACAGTAGGCATTGGAAACACCTCCAGGGTTGCTGCTGGCTGAGCTGCTTCCTTTTTGCTTTTATCCAGCAATCACATATTTCCCCATCCCTCTGAGGAGCCAGGCCTACCCCCAGCAGCAGCATACAAAGGTCAAATTTCTTGTGAATGTGCAGGAGAACCTGAAAAGAGCCAGTGATTGGGCAATGAGCCTGGTCAGGAAATGGCCTCTTTTTTTTTTTCTGCTTTCTTGTCCTTTTTTTTTTTTTACTTTTTGGCAAAAACATCAAGTACCGTGATTTGGGAATGCTGTCTGAACACATCACAGTAGTTGTTGCTTAGAAGCTTTATTCCTCTCTTCACTTGTATATTCTGTACTCCCTTCTTGAACTTCATTAATTCATTGAACTGAACCTTATTTTTGGTAAGCATCCTGTTGACCTCTCTGTAACTGCAGGAAGCTCTTCGCCGTAAACATTGTCTCTCTCTCCACTCATAGCTTGTCAGCTCCACGGAAGAGAGATTGTGGTCACCTCTCTGTCTGGGAAGTGTTTATCCCGCTGTCATAAATAAACAGGACAGACTGGGAATGGGTAAGGTGCTCAGGAGGATCTCTGGGGAGGAGATTGAACCCTGGACGCACCTCTGAATACCAATTCCCCCAGACCCTTTCCATGGCACACGAGAGGGAGAATCACGCTTCAGCTCCTGCCACACCTGCTCCCCGTGCAGAGCAGCGGGACCCCAGCCCTTGCTTTGGGTTGCTGTGATGCCCTCCCTTCCTGGCACACCTAATGCAGTCCTGTGTGAAGGCAAAGGTGAAGGCAAAGGTTAAGGCATGGTGGCAGGGGGGTTGCACGCCCCCACCCATTATCATGTAGCAAAACTTGTGCTGGGCTGACCTGCCCCACGTAAGCAGCATCAGCAGTTCCTGCCAGGCTTTCTGCTGCTGCTTCACTGGCACCAAATGCACGGCTCTACAGAGAGCTTCATGCCCTTTAAAAACAACAGCAAACCAGGAGGAAAATCCTTTCTGTACCCTCCCCAGCACTCAAGCTGGGAAGGCAGGGGTCTTTCCTGGAGTGAACTGGTGCTTTGAACAGAGGCTTTGTGGGGTGGCCAGGCGGTCACTCCCGTGGGCACCATGCCATGACCAGTCCTGCTGCTGCTTCCCCCTCCATCCTCCCACCTGCAAGGCCCCTCCTCACTGCTGACCACCCTTTCCCCGGCCCGTCTGCCATGGCCAAAGGGGTCGGAAGGTTTTCTGTGCTTTTGGGGTCAGACCCGGACACCCTGGACATGGAAGAAGTTGCTCGGGGGGAGAAGGCAGGGAAACCCACATGTCCATGTAACGTCAGCAGCAGGCAGGACCTGTTCATCGTGAAGCTCTGGCACGTGAAGAATTACACTCCAATCTGATTGTTTTATAAAAATCTGTTCCAGCACCTGTCCAGAGCCACGATCACATCTTCAGTCATGTGGCCAAGTACCTTTTAGTTTTAATCATTTGATCATATGCCCTAGTGAAATAGCCATTTGTTCAAATGATTGAAAGTTTGTCATTTGACCAAATTACTAGTCTGGCAGGATGACTAATGGGTTATGCCACGATGTCAAATTCTATTAATGTCACCCAAGAGAGACAGGTGAGGAAAGTAAGGGTTAAGGGAAGAAGTTTGTAGAAATGCTTATTCTCTCACCATGTACCCCCCCTACATGTGCAAGTGTGGTCCTGAGGAATAGGGTGTGAAATCACTAGGATGGCTCCGTACCACCTGAACAGGTAGGTGGCTTGAGGGACTCCATGTGGACATCCCTCAGAACTTGGGGAGAACATTCTATGTCACTGAAGGAGCACAAAGCTACTGGATCAGAGGAGAAAATTGGAACTGGAGTGTCCGCTTGGACTTCAAATGGGGGCTGCCACTGCTGGGACTAGATGGAGAAGAAAACCTGGCCAAGCCACGAGCCAGGAACTGCAGCTGGGTAAGAGCAGTCCCAGGCACTTCTAGAGCCACTGGTGTTATGCTTCCAATGCCTGGATCAGCTGGGGACACTGGCATCATTTCCTCACTCCTTCCCTCCCATGTTTCTGGAGCTGCACTTCTGAGATGGGAGAAAAGGAGGGAGTGGAGGAAGAAAGACTAAAACGTAGCTGCTGGAAGAAGTGAGAACTGACAGCAGCCGTATAAGGGGGCATTAACCTTTCATAAACCTGCTCTCTGGCCTGTGACTGGAACTGGGGAATAAATATCATCCTTGCAGTAGGTCTCCTGTGTGCAGCACGGCTGTTGTGGCATACACTGGTTTCCTGTGGACTGCAGCTACATTTACAGGGTGTTAGTATAGAAGTGAGTTGGATTTTGCCAACATTAAAGAAGCAGTAGACCCCAAGCAAGAGGCCAGCACTGAAGAACTGACTTCCCTCGTGTTTCAGGTAGGGTTTGCCATGGACGCTGCTAGTGAGTGATGTCCTTATGAGGCTCACACACCCTGTCCCCACGTGGACATGTAGCTGCTGTGGTGTGACTGACAGTCCCAGACCTCTGAGGTTCTGATTTCTGCCACTTCCCTCTCAGATGCCTTTTTGCTTCAATCAAGATGTAGGAGGGATGGTGTGCCACCACTTCTCATGCAGACATAGAGTTAGGCACTTGTTTATGCTGATACCAGGGCCCTGTTATGTGGACACAGCCAGTGAACCCTACACTAATTTAAACACAATAATAATAGTCTGATCATCTGACTTGAACTCTTGACCTTTAGATATGACACAAAGCAGGCCAGGAAACAGCATCAGCAGAAGCATGTGTGTGCATGTACACACACATGAGCATGATCTCTGCCTCTTCAGGCCAGATCCACCACAGCTGCTCGCAGCCTCTGGCCCGGGCAGAGCCCTCTCCATCTCAGAATGAACCATTAGGAAAAACTTCATGGGAAGGGTTATCAGGTATTGAAACAAGCTTCCCAGGGAAGTGATTGAGACACGTACCTGGAATTGTTTAAAAAACACGTAGATGAGATTCTTAGGGACATGGTTTAGAGGTGGACCTCACAGTGTTAGGTTAATGGTTGGACTCAATGATCCTAAAGGTCTTTTCCAACCTAAATAGTCCCATGATTCTGCGAAGGCAAATGATGACATTGGTGATTGCCCACTGCCCAGCCCATGGAGGTGCCAGCTTGGAATGCATAGTCCAGCACTGTGCTGTGCCAGGAGCATGGTGTCACAGCACACGCAAAGACAGGACAGTGACTTGGCTTCGTCTGTACCTTCTGCAGCCACAGCATCTTTCCTCTTCTTGTGGCATGAGCTGGAGCACTTGACAGTCAGTGTGGGTCTTGCTGCTGTCTCTCGTTCCTGTCCTAAGCCATCAGATGAAGGTGATCCGAGCTCCAGTCTCAACCCTGTGCTCGCTATCCACTTCTTCCAGTTGGCACATATGCCTCTCCATTAAATACACTGCTTTTTGCCTACAGGCTGTGTGCTTTCAGGCTACACGAGCCAGCTTGCACAGCTGACTCCAGAGCTTTTAATATTAGAGAGGTGTTATTTATCCTTTGCATACCTACACGTGCTTGAGGACTGTCTGTACTGGGCCTGCAAAATTATGTATACACAAGCGTGGAGAAAAGCCGGTGTTGCAAAGACCTATACTGGTCATAAAAAGATTGCCAGTTTGGCCTCAGTTTGAGGTAAATGTCTCAAGCAAACCCATTACGTATTCTGTTTATACACAATGGGTTTGATTTGAGATGTATTTATGCTCAAGAATATTATGTATTCTCTTTATACACCACGCAAGGTTAAATTTTTTTTGAAAATTTATATTTGCTTTTTATCATACAGACATGCAAACAATTTATGGCCAGACCTACTGAATATATTTGAAAATGCCAATTTATTCTTGATTAACTCCAGAAGTGCTGGAGATCACTAATCCACTCACTGTTAACTAATTCATTTGGGACCTAGAATTTGAAGAGTTTCATTAAACTGTTCTGGAGGAGACTGAGAATCCAGATTTGGACCACTATGGATATGGTCAATGTAAAAAACAAACGAATGAACAAAAAACAGAATCAAACTAAAACAAAACAAACAAACAAAAAAAACCCCACCACTTTATACTGCAACTCCTGACTGGGTACATTTAGATTTATAGTTGCGATTTGGACCGGTCCCTAATCAATTCCTAGATAGTACTTTTTCATCAGCTGATCTGACAGCTGGAAGAAGGTCAGGATCATAAATCCCCCACCTCTGAGAGTGGGGAGTAGAGGTGGGAAGTGCCTTCCCCCGGGTGAGCAGCAGAGCCAGGACCAAGGGCCAGGGCTGCCTGTCCAGACACAGGTCCAGCCCCGGGGAGCACTGGGTACCTGACACCCCTTTCTCGGGAGCGCAGCTGCGGAGGAGCCCAGCTTGGCTGAGGGCACTCGGAAAGGGTGACAGCACACTTTCCAGAGCTGGCTGTGTCAGCTGGGAACAGGGTGTCAGCCTATGACATCCAAGGGAATGTCAGGAAGATGTGCCAGGGGAGGTTCAGGTTGGACATGAGGAAAAGGTTCTTCCCCCAGAGGGTGGTGGACACTGGAACAGGCTCCCCAGGGAGGTGTCACGGCCCCAAGCCTGACAGTGTTCAAGAAGAAACTGGACAAGGCCCTCAGACACATGGTGTGAACTGTGGGGTTGTCCTGTGCAGGGACAGGGGTTGGACTCAGTGATCCTTGTGGGTCCCTTCCAACTCAGGACATTCTGTGATTCTGTGATCAGCACAGTCCTCCCTCACACAACACACATCTCCTCCTGGTCTTGCCATTTCCCATGTTCTTTACTGTGGCCTCTGGTGCTCCCAAAAAATCTGAGGTATGCTGTGCAAGCCAGGCTGAGTTGTCCTTTGAGGGAGAACACGAGCAAAGAGAATGCTGCCCTTGATGTACAAGGCATGAGGTACTCAACAAGGTGCCCTGAAGTTAGACACTCTCTGATATGTTTAGCTTTCTGCATAATCCATCTGATTTTCAGCAGCATGGACTTTTCTTTCTAACTTTACACAAGCTTAGCTAACACCATGTAGGTGGGTCTGAGCTGCAAAGTGCTCAGGTTTGGACTCAGTCCAAAAAAAGAAGCTAAGCAGAGAAGAGGTGAGTGCCGTTCACTCCTGGACCACCTCTGTGACTCTTTCCCTTCCACCAAGCTCTGTGTAGCCCCCAGAAGTAAGCCCTGTTCCTCAGAGCCTCCTCTGGCTCCTGAGGCCAAAGTCCTCCCGGTCCTTCCCATCTCCTTCAGCTGCTCAGAACCACCCTTTCCTCCCTACATCCTTGCACTTGCTCCCATGATGCTCCTGCAGCCCACTTGTATTCAGCACCATCATCCCCTGCCCACCCCACAAGCAGACAACAGAGGCACTGAGGGTGTTGGCATATGCTTTTACCCTTCTCAGAAGGGATGCCCAGACCATCCCTCGCCAGCCCTGTGGAGCCCTTGCTGGAGAGAAACTAGCAGGGAAGTGTGGTGTCACATCAGAAATACCATAGAAGCATAGAATCCTAGAATCATTTTGCTTGGAAGAGGCCCTCGAGGTCATCAAGTCCAACCATTAATCTAACTCGGGCACTAAGCCATATGCCTAAGAACCTCATCTACATGTCTTTTAGACACCTCCAGGAATGGTGACTCAACCACTTCCCTGGGCAGCCTGTTCCAGGGCTTCACAACCCTTTCTGGGAATAATTTTTTCCTAATATCCAATCTGAACTTCCCCTGGTACAACTTGAGGCCATCTCCTCTCATCCTGTCACTTGTTACTTGGAAGAAGAGACCAACCCCCTCCATGCTACAACCTCCTTTCAGGCAGTTGTAGACAGCGATCAGGTCTCCCCTCAGCCTCCTTTTCTCCAGGCTGAACAGCCCCAGTTCCCTCAGCTGCTCCTCACCAGACTTCTGCTCCAGACCCCTCATCAGTCCTGTCACCCTCCTCTGCACTCTCTCCAGCACCTCAGTGTCTTTTCTGTAGTGAGGGACCCAAAATTGAACACAGGATTTGAGGTGTGGCTTCTGGAGTACTCGTGGCCAGCATCAGTTGCGATGACTTCTGCTTGATTTGGTTGGTGCAGGCTGCCATCTCTTTAGGGAGAACTCGTGTGGTGGTGATTTGATTCACTGTGTTCTGTGACGGCAGCCTCCATTCACCCTGTGAGTGTAGGAAACGCAATCAGAAACCAAATCCACTTGTCCCCCAGAGGCTGGAATGAATGTGAAATGATATATGCATCCCTGTTTAGGTTACAGCATTGCAAGCCTTTAAACACTACTGCCCAATGACAACAGGGCAAAACCATCTGGCTCAGGCCTGTTCCAAATAAGATATAAATCTGTATTCCCAAATGAAGTGCTGACAGAAGTCTGTTAGTACCAGAGGGAGAAAACCAGTCAGTTTAGACTTTGTAACTTCTTCATGGCAGCGTGGTATAATTCTGCCCAGCTTATAAAAAAATGAAACTGGTATTTGACGTGGCAATAATATTTATCTATCAATTACATCCAGCATTGCGTATTAAGTCAAGGAGAGTTCCCACAGAACATCTCAGCCCTCAGCCCAGTGCAAAAGGTGCAGGAAGGTACGAATTATCGTGAATATTTTTAATCAAGTAACAGATATGGTTGGTGCAGTCAGGGTTTTCAGAGAAGCTCGAGCTCCTGATAAATATGTCACAATCTACGATAACTTTGCGAAGTCCTTTCGTACCCTACAGCTCCAGTTGCTGCTGTCTGACTCCTGCAAAATGTGGAACAGAAGAGCAAATGCCAGTAAAATCACTTTGTCTGTTTCAGACCAGCATATCATCTGCCTCAAGGGTAAATACATGTCGGCTCAATCCCGCTGGTGGGTGCACGAAAGGCTCTTTTTTTATTTTGTTCTTATCAGAAGGTTTCACCCAACAAAAAGGCCTCTCCTGTCTGATTTTTGCAAGTGATTTAGAACCCACCCACCCTGGGTAGTAAGGCGCCTGTATCCACCAGTGATAACACACACGTCTTCTCAGCTCCATTGAGGTAACCTATTGCAACTTTGCTGGGTCTGCATCACATCTGGAACGCTTAGCTCCCAAAACAATGGTACAGCATCTCATTTCTTCAGATTGCTCTGACAAGGACATAGGAAAGCACCCAAGTTGAGCCCTGTGGCACCTGGAGATGACCACCCTGCGCCAAGAAAGCAGAGAGGGTGGGTTATGGAAGGAAAGACCAGTTCCTACATGGACAAGAGCTTGCGGAGATGATCCCCTGTGCTGGAGGGACCGCTGGGTGAAATGGGGTTGAAGTATTTGTGGCTGTTTCCTTGCCTGTCGAACAGCAAGGGCAAAACTACAAGGCTGGATCTCGGCCTCCTTGAGCACTGAAATATTCAGAAGTGGATTTTGTTGACATGTAGGAATCAAGAATCAATGCAAAATCTGAAACCGCTAAGAGCGATTTTAAATGAGTCTTAGGTTGGTTTTCCAGATCAGCATTACAGGCATTTCTGGGAATTTGCAACACGTGGCTTTTGTCTGGCAAATGACCACTGCTTGGTCACTGAAAGTGTGGGGAAGGGCTCACGGTTTAGATTTTTTAAATTTTCTCTTTTATCTCTTGGTTCCTCTCTTTACAGACATCTGCTATGACACTACAGATGAGCAGCAGTCTGTATGGACTGTAGGAATAACGCAGGACTTGGGAAAGGGGAACAAGGAGTTAGAATTCACATGATCAGTCTGGGAGGTCAACTGGGGAACACACAAAAATCCACTTAGTTTTATCAAATATTGCATTTAAAGGACATGGAGAAGAGGGGAGACTGAGGAAATCGTCTCTAAGGCATTACAAATCTGTGCTATAGGGCAACCGTTTAATGAAATTCATAGTAAATAAAACCGTAAATCCTAAAACACAATACAAAACCCTGTACAGCCCCAAGACTGAGGAAGGTCACAAACAAAATATTCTGAGTAATGGAGGCAAGGTTGAGCCCCAGCGTACATGTAAGCATTTACTGCATCCTCTGCAAGAGCCTTGTCAGTGTGGAAACCCCAGAGGCACTTCTGGGGAGAAAAGCTGGGACTGCGGGAGAACTGGTAAATACAAGCCTAAACAAACATGATAATGGGACCAGAATCAACACAGAAACTGCTGATGCCCCTTGATGGAGAAAACAGATCCAAAAAGCAAATAGGATCCCACATCTCCATATAATCTGCCACGGGTGGGAGGGTACTACAAACCCATCTGCCAGCTAGCTGCTCTCCTACAGTCTCACCTGCTTTCAGAATATCCATTTAAGTCTCTCTTTTCACCTTGTTACCTGTGGCTGTGATGAGCAACCCCGAAATGACTGAGCTTTCTGCTCACTCTCCGTTTGTTCTGTGCACTGACCTAATCCTCTTTCAGGGGCTCCTGAGGCACAGCAGCCCAGACTGCTCAGCCACCGTCCCAAAGACCTTCTTCCGTCACAGGCCACAGGATCAGTCCTTCAACGTGAGACCCACCAGAGCCCTCCGCCCAGCACGGTCACAGCTGATTTTCCACAGCCAGCAACCTCATCAAGGGGAATTTCCTTCGAGGCTTTCACCAGGGGAGAAAGTGCTGTCAAGAGGGCTTTAAAAGCGAAGCTGCTGCTGGCTGATTCGCTTGCAGTAATCCACGCCAGCAGAGCAGCTCACAACCGTGGCAGCAAGCAGCCTGTTGGAGCAGGGGTGCTGGCTGGGCATGGGCAGCGGGGGCAGGAGGTGCGTTCAGGATGGGGCTCAGAAGCCTGGCAGTGCAGGGCTTGGGACCTGAAATTCGACCATGGCAAGGAAAGCCAGTGAGCAGGAGCTGGCCTGGGGTTTCCTGAGTGTTATCTGGTGCTTGGGAGGGAGGCTGAAGAGAAGACAGTCCCAAACATCCCCCAGGCCGGCAGCAGGGTGGGCAGCATCTCGCACCCTGGACTTGAAGGGTCACTGTGGTGGTGGCATGGGGCGAGGGGTGACAGGTTGCTGGGAGGAGGTTGACACAGGAAAGGAGAAAAGAGCCTTGTGTACAAAACAGAAGATCCAAGTGCAAAAGCAAGACGAGGAAATATTTCAGGTCTTTTATTAACCCACGTGAAACAGAAGGACAGAGAACGGTATTAAGAAATAGTCACACTGGGAAGATCTGCAGACCTTTCTTCTGGCACCACTCCGCCGTGGGCAGCCATGCAGATGAATTAACAGCTCTGGTATCTAACCCCAGCCATTGCTGTAGTGGTTCGGAGAACAAAACTCCAGGTATTCTGGCTGCCCTGAAGTGGTGCAGTGACCCAGACCCGGCACCTACACCTTCGACTTGCTCTTCTTTACCAGGAAAAAGGGTCAGTGACCCGGCCCTTGCAGTGCTTTCCCTGCTGCTCACATGGTCGCAGTGGCTCTCTGGAGAGGTTCTGAGGGACAGGAGCAGCGGTGGTGAGTTTGGGAGAGAAGCTCAGATGCTCCCATGCCCGGTTTTCCCTTTCTGCCCATTCCCACCAAGGCTGCCGCAGCAGAGTGCAAGAGCAGCTCACGGCACACAGGCCAGTTTTTCGGAGTAAAAGGTTTTTCGGATGAACAGGAGTGGTGGGTGAGCCCGTCTCATGTGGAATGAATGTTGCACATGTCTGTGAGGTCACCGCTTCGCTTCTCAGGGCTGGGCCAGTTTCGGTGACCGTTCCCCTCGCTGGTGGCCGGCACCATTCCCATGTCACGCAGCACCTATAACTCATGGAAATAAACCATGTCCAACACCCCTCCGAGACATGTATTCTATATGAAAATTTGGTTTATTACTGTCAGACCCACAAATCTGGATCCGCTGTGTAATTCTACCAGCGTCTATCAGTCAGACAGACACATTTAATGAGAATGAGAATTTATACTGCTACTTCCTATATTGGCTGCTGCCAAAGTGCAATCGACAGTCGAGATCTTCCCTTGCCAAGAAAATTGTCCCTGAAACAGTGCTGGCATCTCAACCTTTTGGGGGGGCAAACCCACAGATATAGGGGTGCCCTTTGGTGAATGTAATTCTCCTGTGCTGGATGCAGAACCAGGGTGTCTGTCCCGCACAGGCAGGAGGGGGATAGGCAGGCAGGCAGCGGAATAGATAGAAATGTATAATGGATGATCTTGCTCAGCACTTAGGAATGTATATTCCCCAGTCTTCTCAGGAAGCAACATGTTTGATTTCCTCCAGCTATTTTTTTAAAGTGCTGTGTTGTGAATATTGACATGTTCAGGTATATTTGCATCAGCTGCAGCTGTGGGGGCAGGGGAGACTTCTCCAGATGCATGTGGCGAGTCAGGTGCCTGGCTCGCATAGAGCAATGCTGCTGAAAATCCCTTTTTCCCTCCATCCTCCCTGCCCTTTCTTCAGAAACCATTGACGCTGTTCTGGCTACCGCAGAGAAGTCAGTGAGGGTTAAAAGGAAGAAGTGCCATGGTATTTTAACACTTGGAAAGGTCTCCTGCTTGTCAGAGAGGCAGCCACATCCCAAGAAGTGATTCAGCAACACCCTCAGACACATGGTGTGAACTGTGGGGTTGTCCTGTGCAGGGACAGGGGTTGGACTCAGTGATCCTTGTGGGTCCTTCCAACTCAGGACATTCTGTGATTCTAGGTCTCCCCCCTGAGCAGGATGCTCCTGTTGTACCTTGCATTACATTTGTCCCCTTGAGATTGCCCCACTGTTAATCTAAAGCCTTCAGCTCCCTGTGACTGCACATTGGCGTGTACAACTTCCAGGCGTGACCAGGATAACCACCCTCATGCTTTGGTTGCATGGTGTGCACCAGCAGCCAGGGGATTTGTGTTTCAGGAGACAAAGTGCTCAGGTATGATTTTGCTTCTGTATTAAATACTTCCTTCTATCAAAACCAGGCATCTTGCACTTTAAACCCTTCAAAAATCAAAAACAGAAAAGGGGCTGAGGGTCTTCATTTTGAAATAACCCTGGTTTTACTAATTGACTGAATTTAGTAGCAGTTTCTCTGGATTAAATAAATTTTGGCTGCCTGGATTTTGAGTCAGACAACAGACAGAGAAAACAACCTCTCCTTAGAGCAAAGTACTTCACATACACTCTTCATGCTTTACCCAGGAGCAGAGGTCACAGGGAACCAAAGACCAAGACCGCTTTGGATAAGACCTGTCAATGCCTACAGTTGAATCTGGTGCCGGTTCACTACCCTGCACTCCATATTGCTGGCAAAACCCACACATTCATGGCCCCTGCGAAGAAAACGGTGTTGCAGTGTTTGCAGCTCGTGAAGTACACCTTGTGGGTGGTACCTAGCCTGAGCCACTTTCTGCATCAGATCAGATCCTCACCACGGCGTGAGACCACAGCCGGCTGTCTCTGGCAGATCTGTGCTGGTGGTTCTCGAGCAACGTCACTGCTAAAATGCTGAAATGGCAAAAACCCAGCCTTGAAAGTGCTGAGCATCCTCATTTGCCTTTGATTTGAATGGGAGCTGAGGGCACACAGCACCTTGCAGGATTTGGCCCTGCGTCAGCAGCTACTGGCTGATCTTCCCTGACGGGCTGTCAAGATTGTCCTTTTTTCTGTATCATTTTTCCAAGGAAGATTTGCCTATGATTTCAACATCGCAAAGGCAAACTAAGGGAAAAGCTATTCTTCTGGAGACAAGAGAAACTGCAGATCCCTTTCTGTTTGTGTTTTCAGTGTTTGCATCTCTAAGGGTCCATATTAAGTAACTAGGAAAAAAAAAAATCGGATGCTATTCCAACAGTGGAGCAAATTATTCTTCACAAACACAGATAATCGAGGCTGCAGGGTTGCAATCATTCATTATAGAAGGGCATCAGAGGAGAATAAAATATATCTTCTAGCCTACTGCTAACCCCAAAATTAGAGGAGCCACAGAAGTACAAGAACTGAAGCTGTCAGTCTCCTAAAAAAGGCTCCTGGTTCAGTGGGAGGGGAAGATTCCTGCCCTCGGGGTCCCTTTTACAGCACAGGAGCCCTCCTGCCAAGTTTTCGCTATCAATACCTATAACGTTTAGCACAGAAATCAGACGTGCGCAGATCAGAGGTGGGCATGAGAACGGCGATGCTGCAGCATCCCAGAATTGTGAAAGCACCGGGCTCCGAAATGCGAAGCTGTCAGGGGTGCACTAGCATTTTTCAAACCTGTGAGTTGCTCTCATAGGACGATAGAGCCTGGTTACATTGCTTTCCCCTGGGAAATTCCCTGAGGCAGGAAGGCGGTTGAACTGCCGCGGTTATAACTTTGATATCCGAATGAATATCTGCTAGCCCCAGGCAACCAGGCTTCTGTTAATTTTGACCAGGGAGCATGATACACTGTGGCAAGCTATGTCACTTAGGATTGTGTCTGCTTAGACATGATGCCTCTGAGTAATGTAATTTATATTTCATGCACAATTGAAGCAGCTAATGGTATAATTCTCCAAGGGGGAAACAAGTTGTTACAGCATTAATTAACATTGCAGTTGCCTTTTTTTTTTTTTCCCCCCACCCTGTGCCAAGCGCTTTCGAGTCATCAGCTCAACGACAGCAATAGCTGGAATCACGTAGGAGGGTTTCTGCCCCCGAAGCCTTCGGGCAGGCTCAGGTCCCTTCCCTCCAGGGGTGGCAGCCCGATGCTCTCGGCTGGGGATGCTGGACCCACCGGCTGCTGTGGCCCTGTCCTGCTCGGCCGCTGGCTTGCAAGGGCAGGCTGCCTCTCATGTGTGCAGCCCGAAACTGCAGCTCGACGCTGGGAGAGGGGTCTGGACGTGGACAAGCAGCCAGACAGCCAGAAATAGCATCGAAGTCAGGAGAGGGTGTCGATCCTGGGCATCCCAAGGGGTGGTGAATACTTAAGTACCCTGGGATTTGGAGGAGGGCTAGCTGAGTTTTTGCATCTTTGGTGGCTCTCCACAGTGGCTGTGACTGCTGGGGAGCAAGGATAATCCAAGAAGCGTGGAGAAGAGTGGACAGAAGTGATGAAAAAGCCTCTGATGCCTCTGCTAGCATGGCTTTCCCCTCTGTGCAGCAGCCCTGCAGCAGCAGCAAGGAGAAAGAATCCACAGAGGAGATGAGCACAACCCCACCCCACAAAGCAGCCCCCCGGCTGTCAGGAGGGAGATTCATTTCTGGGGAAGAGCAAGTGGCAGTTTGGTAGGCAGGAGCCTCAGGGTCTCACCCTGTCTCCATGGTCGGATGGCAAAAGGAGCCCATCGCTCCCAGGTGCTGGCAGAGGAGTTGGGGAGACCACATTGAGAAGGCAGCCCCAGGTTGGGGGGTAGCAGTGCTGGGGGCAGGGGGTGGGTGGAAAGCCCTTGTGACCAGAGCTGAGCCACGGCAGCAGCCTCAGGCCGGGGTTTGGGAACCGCTGGCTGTGCGTGGCTCCGGGCTACAACGGGTGTTTGTTTTGCCTACGGCATCAAAAACCACAGAGCTAGCAGCTGAGCTGGGAGGAGGTGTAAAAATAGTCACAGCTACATACCACGATATGCCCGGGCTGGATGTAACGCGGGTGTGCACTGCTGTGAAAAAAAGAGGAGAGAAAGGGAAAGGAAAGGGCAGGAATTACACAACTTGGGCTGCTATGAAAAGCGCTGAATTAAAAATGAAGCTCTGCGTGTGTGTTTTGGCCCCGCGGCACGTCTGGGAGGGAGTGCAGTGTGCTGTGCTGCCAAGTGTGAGGCTGGGATCAAGAGGAACACCTGTGCTTGGGATTCCCACACTGTCAGGAGACTGGCAGGGTGGTACCGACGACATCTCTCATCAGGAGGAGGGCAATGTGGCTGAGTGAACGAGGGAGGTGGCCTTCACCTAGGCCAAGAGCGCTGCCCGGAGCAGAAAGCGTCATCCGCACTGAGAGCCAGCGACTGTCTTTGTGGCGAGATGCTGGTGTCCCCGATCACAGTGCTGCGGAGTCCTGGGGAAGATGCTAAGGAACGTTTGTGCTCCTCATACTCAATCACTAATTTTATGCAATTGTTTATGTCAAATTATAAAGGAACTGAGCGCAGATCCATATGGAAAAGGATGCCGTGCATCTGTGCAGAGGTATTCCGAGCATACCGTGGGACATAAGATCTGAAGGAGGGAGAACTGGAGAATTATTTATTCACGGAAAAATGCAACTTGTAGGAAGCCAAGATTATTCAGTTCAGTTGAAGTTTAAACTGGAAAACAGCTTTTGAAGGAAAAAATATGAAGAAATTGTTTCTAAAAATTCATTAATACCTGCTTCATATCATAATTTTCAAAAGGAAATATTTCTATGGGTGAGAGAAATTCAAGTATCATTCACTAGGGCATTCAAGAACCGTTCTCCAAGGGGAGGAGCACACATGCATATATAGAATGTGGCCTCAAAGTGGTTAAATATAAATCAGTGTCTAAATAATATTAACATATTAAATATTCATTTATGTAAGGACTCCATCTTCCAAAGTGGATGTTCTCCTCCCACGACTGTCAGGTCCCTCATACTCTGTCCCTGATTCTGTGGGGATGCTGCTATTTACACAGGAGCGGGAGAGGAGACACAATAACCTCCATCCCTCTGGGATGTGCTGCTGGCTAATAGCTGGACACTGTCCAGCAGGATGAAATACTGTGTTTCAGCCTCTTTCTGCAGCAAAAATATGATTGAACTCCACTCTGTAATATTTTAGCTGTGAACCTTAATCCACCATTAGCTCCTGAAGTATTCGGGGTGACAGCAGCAGAGATGCATCTTCAGTTCCTTGCGAACCCACCTCTGAATCCCTTATCTGAGGAGTGGGACCCTTTTTTCTTGGCCTCCATATAAATATGAAAAACACAATGATCCACGGGGAGATTTGAAGTGGGTGTACTCCTGTGGGGTGAAACCTTTTGGCTGATTGAAGCATTTCATGGCACAGCCAGAGGGACAGGTGCTGGTAAACCCACGCTTGCTCCAGCCGTGCTTGGGGCTGGCTAGGCAGAAGCCATCTCCAGCCTGGGAGCCAGGGAGCCGTGGGTCAGCCTGGGCACAGCTCCAGGCTCATGGGGCATCTGGCTGCTCTGGTGGTGTCTGAGCCAGCTCCGAGCATCTGCCCAGCAAGCCTGGGTCTGGCTGCAGACCCTCACAGCTCCAGCACTGACCCGGAGAGCTGGTCACACGCTGGGATCCACCGGAATCATTCCTGAGTACAAAGCTGCAGCAGAAGCCAAGGCTTGAGGTCCTGTCCCTGCACCGTTTGTTTGTTTGCTTTTCTTTTCCCACCCGACACAGATAATTCGTGTCAGGGTTAGGGGGCCTTACGGGGCCTTCTGCAGCTCACTGTCTTGGGAAGTCAGGCTAGTGGTGTGGGGAACCTTCACGTGGTGAGAGGTTGCTGGCTTTAGGCATTAGGGATTTCTTCAGCTGTTTGTTTAAAATCAGGGCTGGAAGCTACAAAGTTTAGAGCTGGAGCTGAATTTCTGCTTAATCTCCACTTGCAAGAAAAGCATGTCAGGTGTTGGTTTTTTTTTTTTCCTTAAGCAGTGAGGTAATTAAAGAAAGAACAAGGCAGATTTGCCATTCTAGGAGCTGCTGCTGTATATCTGGGCTTCCACAGAGAGGCTGGGTACTGCTATGAAGCCGGTCCAGAAGGAATGTCAGAAATATGCTTTTACTGATGAATAGGCAGAAGCCATGCTTTCCGATAGGAATATTTACCTGCTCTGCCATACACTCCAGCTGCTGCTATGTCCAATATATAATAATCCAATCCATTTTAGTATCCTACTGCTCTGCAATAGCCAGGAATTTCTCCATTTGAAAGAAAGGGGCCACATTAACATTCAGATTCTAATTGACACATCCTACACACGTTTATAGCTGTTGCCATATACCCACGCATCTGGATCAGGGATGGACTCCAGCTCCCCAAAAATTCAAAGGTGTTTGGTTCCAGGATCTTCCAGTGCTCCATTTTTCAAATCTCACGTGCTGATCTCAGCCAAGCCTCTGTTGTTCGCTTTTTGAGCCCCATGCCGCAGCCTGCCCGCTGTGCTGTGAGCGTCCTGCAAGCCGTGGTCACGCAGCCTTGGCTGCAATGAGCCAACAGGCTGAGCAAGGAGCGTGCAGGGAGTGCTGCTTGCAGCTGGGAAGGCTGGAAAAAAGCGCCCAGAAATAGCCATCATTTCACAGGACGCCTCACAAAGGCTGGCACCACAGCCCCGCACTGCAAACCAGCCGAGTTCAGATAAGCTTTGACAAAGCGTCCAAATTCCCTTTTAATTTCAGCCTTTTCTCGCTTTTGGCTCAGAACCAGCCTGGCAAGAGATGCAGCAGAGGGGATGGAAAAGAAGGCAAGAGTGTACCTGGCAAAGAGAAACCCCACACATGCTGAAATGATTTTTGCCCCAGCCTTAAGCCCTGTTGTGAAACAAGCACCCATGACTGCAAATGCTCCCTAGAAAGTAAATGGCAACGTATTTCCTTTTAACCAGCAAAACCTTCCACCCAGGCTTTGTCTCAAAATTAAGCAGGTTTTGTTTGGTTTGCAATTCTTAGCACCCAGGAATGGGGGAACTGCCCATCTCAGTTGGTGTGTAAGTTGGTCCTGCCACCCTCAGTGACAACCTGACCCTGTCACAACCCGTCTTCCCTTGACCCAGTGGCCTTGGTTTCTTGTGGTTAGAAGCCATGGTGTGGA
This sequence comes from Pampusana beccarii, assembly GCA_013399365.1. Classification (NCBI taxonomy): domain Eukaryota; kingdom Metazoa; phylum Chordata; class Aves; order Columbiformes; family Columbidae; genus Pampusana; species Pampusana beccarii. The sequence continues at coordinate 937,875 of VWYH01007997.1, read as the reverse complement.
AAGGGAAGGATTTAATAAATCTTTGCTTCATATCCCAGTGCAAGCATGGGATTGAGCCAAAGCATGCAGGAAAATCAAGGAGTGCACCAGCTTGGCCATCACAAAACAGAACAAAAGCTGGGGAAAATGGCCTTTGGCAGCTCCTGGATGTGGGTTCATCAGACATGTAAGAGAAGCACTCAGCCTGCGTGTCCATCTGGTACCTACCAAGCCTATCCGTTATGGTGCTAAGTGTGTAGCTGGCTTTCAGGTAAAAACTATTCATCAAGAAGTACCCTAAAACCACATGGTCATTTCACAAGAAACACCACAGCTTTTGGATGGCCTTTTAATCCTTACCAGATATATGAGCACTCTTTCTTGTGGCTCAAATGGAAGTCAGACTTTGGACTGGTTACCCATAGCCCTACCACTGACATACAGTGTGCTGCTAGGGTAAGGACATCAGCAGAGAAAGAAAGGCAAGACTCCAGCAATGGGTTCCTGCAGCTCTGGCCAAGCCTCCATCAACATTGAACTGGGTGGACACGAATGTGTATCAGCAGAACCCTGGCCAATTCAGAAAAGAAAAATATGAGCCACATCCATGTCATGCTGCCCAACCATAAACATACACAAGAGGGCTTGGGGCACCTCTGCAGACCTGGGAGAGGTCTGAGAACTGACAGCCAGTCCAGACCAGCAACTCACAGGACACTTTGGAAAGGAAAATAAGCAAGTGCAAAAAAAAAAAATCCTTCTTGTGCCCCAAAACTGATCCCAGATGAGCCCAATTTATATAGGAATCGCCTTGTTTTGTATCACTAAAGAAGCAGCCCTCTCTGCTGCACAAACAGACGGCAATCCTTCCAGATTTAATGCAACAGCCATGTGTAATGACACGCACAGTTCATCACAGAGGCAGGTAGCAGGGCCCTTCCCTCTCATTCATATGAATATAATGCCCACAGCAATGCAACACATCAACATCTTTAGAGCAAACAGTTTGACTTTCATTGCTCTGTTATTTTTAATCATTTTAACCTCCTTTTTTAGCATTCTACTACTTCTCCATTTTACTTCAAAACAAGACAAAAAGTATTCACAGCTAATACCTCTGTTTTTAATGGCTTGAAAAATAATGAAGGAACATTAAGCAGTTCCCAAGCCTTCCGGAGCAGTGGTATTTTTAAAGATGAGATTGATCAAAGAGGCTGTGAACTCTAATGGAGATGGATTGGCTCAGTGCGGTAATACCAGCACGGAGGCCGGTTTAGCGTGGATCCCAGCCTCTTCCTTTCATCTGCTATGCACTCCAGCGGCCAAAACCTCTTTGCTGAAGCAAGACCCTGCCAAGTAGGAAAAATCCCCCATTTCTTATAAAGGTCCAGGGATGGGGAATTAATCTTTATACCAGCTGATTATTTGTGCCACCGCTTCGCTGCAAGCAGGGGACAGAAAAATCCTGTCCCCGGGGCTGCTGTTATGTATCTGAGCTATCCCAGACGGAGACCGCACCGTGCCTGCATTGCAATGCGGGCAGCTTGGCAGCACGGGAAGGAGGCAGGAAAGGAGATTTTAGTCCCCTGATTGCAATGTGAAGCACACAGCTACTCCTGCTGTCAATCTACCCGGCCTCCCGGTGAATCAGGGCTTGGCAGCCTGTGCCCTGGGGATGTCAAAGACCCACACAGAAGGCAGCAGGGCTCCCGAGGACACCTCTGCATGGGTGTGAAGAGAGGCCAGGGAGGACTCTGCCCTGCCACCAGCGCCTGGGGACCCTTCGCCTCCTCAGCCAGAGCCTGTGATGGTTATGGAGTGATGCCTCATCTTGCCCTGCTTTCTGGCTGTTCCACGGAGACCCTGAGAGGAGCCCCAGCATCCTAAAGGGATTTTTTTCCTGCCTTTTTTTTTTTTTTTTTTTTTTTTTTTTTTTTTTTTTTTTTTTTTTTTTTTTTTTTTTTTTTTTTTTTTTTTTTTTTTTTTTTGTGGGAGGGACCCACCAGTTTTATAGCAGTCTATAAATCCTGTGGTACAGGAAGGACCTGGTCAGGGCACCCTACATTTCCCAGACCTGAAGGCATGAACCCTGTCTGCTAAATGAGGTGAAAGCCACCCATGCCCTATTTCCGAGTAGTGCTGTGACTTCGAGAGGGGCAATCACTTTGGCGGGGGACCCAGCTCTGCATCCGTCGCCTCTTTAAAACCTCCTCCACTCTCCTCCCCTGTGGCAGTGCTGTTGCTTTCTCACAGGGTGGATCTGGCTGAGCTTTTGGATACAGAGTGGGATGACAAGGTTTAGGGCAGCAAGGCAAGGAAGCAATTGGCAGAAAGATCTTATTTTGGTAGAGGAGTCACATGAAGCATCTTGTGGGATATGCACATCAGCCTGTGTGCAGTTTGCATGTGCACCTGAGGATGGGTTGAGACGCAGGTCATGAATTTGGTGAAGGGTTTAGAGGGGAAGCCGTAAGAGGAGCAGCTGAAGTCACTGGGTTTGTTCAGCCTGGAGGAGACTGAGGGGAGACCTCATGGTGGCTGCAGCTTCCTCACAAGGGGAGGAGGAGGGGCAGGCGCTGATCTCTTCTCTCTGGTGACCAACCACAGAACCCGAGGGAATGTCAGGAAGATGAGCCAGGGGAGGTTTAGGTTGGACATGAGGAAAAGGTTCTTCCCCCAGAGGGTGGTGGACACTGGAACAGGCTCCCCAGGGAGGTGTCACGGCCCCAAGCCTGACAGTGTTCAAGAAGAGACTGGACAAGGCCTCAGACACATGGTGTGAACTGTGGGGTTGTCCTGTGCAGGGACAGGAGTTGGACTCGGTGATCCTTGTGGGTCCCTTCCAACTCAGAACATTCTATTAATATGATTCTATGGACTGCTGAGGGCACCCACCAACACCAGCTCAACCACAGGCAGTTCTGCAATGTATTGACATTGAGCACTGATGTCCAAGGGCTTCTCCACCCACCAAGGAGAGCTCTCTGGGAAATGTTTCTACAGGCATTCCCCACTGGCAAAGTGCCAGCACCGAAGCGTCTCTGGGCAGCAGGGACTTGCTCTACTAGTGCTACATGCTGCCAGCAAGATATACTTACAGTTTCCCCTCACTTCCCAGCAGGGCTATGGGCTCGAACAGCCGCCCGGGCTCCTGCTGCAGCTGAGGTGTGGATGTGCTTTCGGGAGGAGTTCAGCTCCACTACCCACCCAGGGTCCCTGAGGCAGAAGTGATCCCCACAGAGGCACTTCACTGCTCAGACCTGCTGGGACTGAGTCCACAAGTCCAGTTCCCAGTGAGCCACCCCGAGCTGCCCTTCCAGGGGCGCCCATCCAGGGCAGGGCCGTGCAGACAGTGCCCCAGCCAGCTACAGGGAAACCAGGCAGCAGCCATGGAGAAAGGCCTGGTCCCTGGGCACAGCTCCCCCCCTCCAGCCCCTATATCCAATCCGCTGGGATATACTGCTGCTTCTATATATCCTCTGAGTCTGTAAACCTTGTCGGGGATAGTCTTTACACCCTAGATTTAATGTGATGTAGTGACTATAAATATTGTGCTTCGAATAAAAGAGTTGTGATTCCTCGATGAGCCCATTTATTGTTAAATGTCATATTTAAATGTTTTAACACTCGGTGTCCCAGGTGCTGCACACAACCCCCACAGCACACAGCCGTTCCATTGCCAGACAGTATTGCACAGGGTAGGACGAGGAGGCCACAGAGTGAGATGGTTATGCTTTAAAGTTTTGCCAGTAAGGCCATGTGGCATATGACTATAAATAAAACACCTCCCTGACCCCACACCATGCCAGCACAGCCCCTTGCACAGATCCACATCCTTCTGACAGACCAGACCTCCTGCCGGTGCGGCCTGGTAAGGAGCCCTGGCTGGCCCAAGATCTTGTCACACTGATGTTTGCTCTTCACCAATGCCAGCTAATTATGGTGGTGGTGATGGGGAAGCCGTAGCTGCCCACCTAATTAGGCCACAGCTGAGAAATCTTCAACTACCTTGCTCCCACTCCTTCATTTTATGTTAGTACCTTGTTATCACAACGGTAGCATTTTATAAACAGGCAAAGTGCATGCAGATTTGTGTGCCTTTTATTCATGCCATCATTATTTTTCATTTTGGAGGCTAGGATATGTTTGTGCTCTGTTTTTATAACTCCTGCTCTTTTCTTCCTTGACTGCTTTGAGAGTGTGGAAGGTGAGATTTAATGCACCTGAAACATCACAATTAGCCCCATCATGTTAATAACTTAAAGGAAAGAAATAATACTAGAAATTGTGGCACTTTGGAAATTCCCCCGTGCTGCAGGAGGAAGGTCTGCTGGTGAGAGCACATTGATTTTTTTTTTCTGAATCCATCCACACAGGATTCAAGGACAGGACAAAACACTATTAAGTCAGCAAGCAGAATGCAGTAAATAATGAGCGAGCTGGAGAGGGCTGAGGCTCTGCACTGGCTGAGTCCAGATATAAATTGTGGTGAGCTATGCGTCTCAGCATCACGGTGACACTGCCTCCCGAGCGCAAGGGAAACCCAGACAGGTAACAGGAGCTGGAAAAGCCAGTTGGGATCCCAGAAGTTTTATGCATTGTTTTCATTGCAGAGGCAAAAATAAACTCCTTCCGCCTCTCCACAAGGAGTTCTGCTGCTCTGGAAACCTGTGTCGATAAATACCACCGTTAGTATCGGAGAGCAGCACGTCTGTGCCAGACGAAGGCTTTAGCACAGGGGAAGTCGTGCTAGCGAAGCGGGGCGTCTACCAGCAGGGTTTAACTGGTATAAGCCGCATCAAAGCACTTTGCCATCGTAGTATTGCTGCTACACCTGTGCTGGCAAAGCATTTTCCCCTGTGTAGCCATGCTCTCTGTCCTAAGGTTTGTTTGTGAAGGAAGGAGAGAGGAGAGTCCAAGAGATAAAAGCTTTTCGTGGAGCAGCAGGAGGGAGAAGGCAACCCATTAGCTTTTCCTCTCCTTTGTTTGCCTTTGTCGTCTTGAAACCTCCATGTGCTTCAGCACGTCAGCTTCCCCCAGAGTTCAGGGAAACTAATCAAGTACGTAAAACGCTTTGTGTGATCAAGTATTTGCAGGGCCAGGGTCCTCGTTAAGTGATGCAGTGAAACCGGAGAAGAGAGGAGACCCCTGCTTGAAGACTTACCCCTGGTCTGATGACTCTGCTTCTTCTTGTGCTTTGGCCCATGCCTGGCTGCAATGATGGTGTTCCTTCAGGGCAGCGCTTCAGAACACCGCTGCAGAGCACCAAGCACTGCTTGTGACTCCCAGTTGACAGCTCTTGTGATTCAATCATCAGCATTACAGTTCACTGTGTAACCTTCCAAAAAGTAACCACGTGCATTAAGAATCTCAGCTTGCCTCTTATGGAAGATATTTTTTCTTACCTTCCCCGTTACAAAGAAAACCCTGAGAGGGTTGAATTCTCCTAGGCCAGAAACCAAGGAGTGACAATCACAGAAAGCACATTTCCAAAGAGGTGTGTCATGATGTGTTAAATGATTCGATGATTTGGCTCTGATGTATGACAAGTGGGCCCTGGGACAGATTGCTGACATTGAAAGAATATACTGTCTAATACACTTGAAAGAAAGCTGATTTTATTCATGTTAAAAATATTAAAAAGGGAGACTCTGGAAATAAATTAGAAAAATGTGTTCTCAGTTTCATTAGCTCTGGGAAACAGTGGCAGTTACTGGCCTTATGGATAGGCAAGAGGTTCCTTAGTGTTTGGTCTAACATAGAACCACAGAATCAGAGGATCATAGGATGTCCTGAGTTGGAAGGGACCCACAAGGACCACTGAGTCCAACCCCTGTCCCTGCACAGGACAACCCCACAGTTCACACCATGTGTCTGAGGGCCTTGTCCAGTCTCTTCTTGAACACTGTCAGGCTTGGGGCCGTGACACCTCCCTGGGGAGCCTGTTCCAGTGTCCAGCACCCTCTGGGGGAAGAACCTTTTCCTCATGTCCAACCTAAACCTCCCCTGGCACATCTTCCTGACATTCCCTCGGGTTCTGTGGTTGGTCACCAGACAGAAGAGATCAGCGCCTGTCCCTCCTCCTCCTCTTGTGAGGAAGCTGTGGCCACCATGAGGTCTCCCCTCAGTCTCCTCCAGGCTGAACAGACCCAGTGACTTTAGCCGCTCCTCATACGGCTTCCCCTCTAAACCCTTCACCAACTTTGTGATCCTCCTCTGGATACTCTCCAGTAGCTTTATATCCTTTTTATATACTGAGGTTGAGTCAGTGCCAGCATGACAAGGCAACTCGAGATGAGCTTTTCCTCTGAGCTAGTCCTACAGCAACTGGTCTCAGCATCCAGCTCTGCTCCTCCCTTGAATTTATATTTGTTCACTTCTTGATCCTTCCTTCCACCCCCCAATACTCTTAGCAATGTGCACAGCCCCCCCAGGGTTTTGTCAGCCCAGATCATGGTGGGGATGGGACGATTGATTAAATGCCACCACCTCTGCCACCCAGAGCTCCTCTGACAGCTGCTCACGCTTTAGCCTGCCTCTGTCCCTGCACCCTTTATGGTAGCCCTGGCATATCTGGGCAGGGTGGCTGGTCTTTTGGCCAAGTGAGGAAGGGGCAGGCTCCCTGTGTACCTGCACCCAGGGCCCATCTTCTTCCTTGTGGAGAGGCAACGCTGACAGTGGTGCCAGATGCCCTGACCCCCAGGATTGCCTTGGGGTGGTTTAAACCCCTCTTCTCCCTTAGTGGAGACAGAGAAGGGCATTGACAGGTACCAGCAGATGACATTTGGCTTTAGCCTGTCTCTCATAGAGGGCGAGAAGCCATGCTCTGCTATGATAACCATGTCCTGACTCAGTCCTAAGAGTGTTGCCAAGCAGTGCTGCGTAGTTTCATGTCCTTTCATTTTGGAGAATTCTCTCTAAATCTTCCTGCTTAATGCTTGGCATGTTTACAAGCTAGCCACTAACTCAGTACCTGGGATGATGTACAACAAAGACACGCCACATGTCCTATACTTCAAAAATTCAGTTGTGGAGGTCAAATCCCAACTTGCCAACTACAGTGTACTGCAGCCAAAAATATTTTTTAGGGCTTAGTCTTTAATATTGTAAGAGAAAAAGGGCAGCAGCATGCAAAAATAAAGTCCAAAAGAGTGTATGATGCAGAATAACCTACACCATAAAGGACCGTAACAAGCCGTAATAAGAGGGTGGCTTTGTGAGTGTAGAAGTGAAGGTGTGAGACTTCTAGCTCAGATCTCATCTCCCACACTCGTACCCAGCGGTCAGGAAGGAGGTCACTAGAAGACACTACTGACGTCTTCTCCTGTGATGCCCATGGCTACAAGCTCTCACCTGCCCAGGCAAAGCACCCAGTGAAGAGTTAGGTGACATGTCATCAGGCCTCACCCGTGGAGCGGGATGGAGTCACCATGCTAAAAGATGGGTCAGTCTTGGACTTCAGAGCTGCTAATATCCCCGTTTCACAGGAAACTCTGAAAACAACCCCTCTTCTCCCAGCCTTACTTTCTCTGTTTCTAGATGCTACTTCTTGAGTCTTCCGCTCATCAGTGTTTCCATCTGCCTGGCCCCTAGCCAGGCTTCACTCCCTGCCTAGTCTCTAGTCCTTGCACCCCCTGCCTAGTCCCTAGTCTTGCATCTCAAGTATTTCTGAGTAGAAAGGGTCAGTTCCTATCCCGTGGACTGCAGCAGTGTGATGGCAGGAATCCGGGCTCAGAGAAAGTTATTTGTTGGTCCGTTCCAACACCAAACCCAGGTGAGCTGCAGCTAGGCTCTCCTGGTGATAACCAACAGTGGCACCGATGGCAAGCCCTGGAGCTTCCAAAACCAGCTTCTGCCACACAAAGAGTAGCACACGGCCCACATATCCCTATATGTCAGACATGTTCTGGACTTGGAGATTTGCCCACCAAAAAAACAGGGCTGTGTTTCTAAGCATCTGTTGCAATGATGTTAACCTCTTCTGCATTCAGCCATCTCTGGTTGCACGGGCTACACTTTCTCCAGTGCTGGCTTGCACCAAGCTTGTCTTTTTCCATTTAACTCTCAGAAATTCAAATGATTGCCAAACCCCTTCTGCACCCTGAATTTTAGGGGGATAATTATTATACTGCATTTGGAAAAAGTAGGGCGACAATTCTCATGACCCAGTGATTTTCTCCTCTAGTGAAAGGAGCATGTTACAGGGTTATCACAGAGACAGGAACAGGATTAAGGAATTCCTTGTTTATCCAATTAGAAATCCCTCTAAAAAAGCATGCAGGTAGGAAAGCTGAAGGAGTCTAGAGCAGCCTCCAAGTAGGAGCAGTGGAGAGGTGAAGAAATGGGTTATTTTCAAACAGAGGTTGAGCCGTACACAAAATGCTTTATAAGGTCTGCAAGAGAAGGGTGTCACAGCCTGTGCATCGCTGCATGAGTGGTATTTGTCAGGAAGCGTTAGGCGCTAAAATCTGAAAAGTCTCCTGGGGGTTTACCAGCTCAGAATGAAACCTTTTATCAGAAAAAAAGTCTTGTAGGTCTAGACTGAATGTGAGGATCCTGCCCCAAAACAAGACAGGCAGGTCCATCCCCTCATGGATTTGAGCCTCTGGTCTGAACTGGGAAAACAGACTTCAAGCCGTTTTCTTAGTCCTAGTTGGGTCTGCAACTCTCCTCAAGTCTTTTTTCCTCTTTCTTTGCTGAGAGGGAGAAAAGGTTCAAGACATCAATATTTGCAGGCCCGAAACAATCACATCCTGTTCCGTGTCTTGGTCCGAATCCTAGCTGTGAGATGGGTAGCACCATACCTTCAAAACAGTCCCTGATTTTGAATCCTGTGTGCGTGGAAGGTGCTGACAGTGCACCTCCTGTCACACACAGCGCATTTCCAGACAATTCTCACATAACCCCAGCTAGCACCTCCTCTCTCATCAGCTGCCCTTTTCCTAGAGCTAGCGGTCATGGAGCTGTGCACAGCAAACAATTGCTGACTTCGTCCCTCACGGAAACCCAACCCCTTAATCCCTGCAGCTGGCTTAACCTGAGCAGGGGAAGTCCTGCCTAGGTTAGATACCTCCTTGCAGAGGTGTTTAACGTGGTGGTAAAACACCGCCTCATCTCCATGCTCTTGGTGGAGAAGCAAAGCTCCCCTGCACAGGGAGAAGGCAGTGCCTGCGGTGTGCCATGGCTGCATGTCCCTCCTCAGCCGCGTCAGGGAGGTGCTCTCCACCCTGAGCTACACGGAGCATCAACCTCTTGCCCTGCTTGCGCCAGTCCTGTGATTGCAAGCCCTGACCTCCAGACAGACCCCTGCATACCTTCCTGTCCCCAAATCCCAGTCAGCTGCACTTGGCATCCTGCTGGGGACTGCCGCCTTGGCAAAGACGGCTGATGCTCCGGCCTGGAAGGCAGCAGAAAGTGGGGACAGGAGCTGGGGTCAACCCAAACCTCCCTGTGGGAGTGTGGGAGCACTGCAGGGGCTCTCCCGGTGCACAGCAGCCTGTTGCAGCGGTACACGGTGGGCTGGTGCAGACCCAAAAGCATAGTGCCACGGCCTGTCACACCGGGCAGCCCGGAGCAGGTCGTGTCACCAGCACAGCCCTTTGCTTCTGCTCCTTCTAGGGGCCTGGCTGGCAGGGAAACCCTCTGCCTGGCTGCTAACGCTGCTGCACATGCATTTTGGTTTTTAAGCTGTTGCTCACAAACAAAAGTGTTCGAATGAAAAATAAACCTCTTAAAAATCCCAGGCTATTCACTCCTGGCAGTCTGGTATTCCTTCAAACTGTCAGACTTAGCAGATTGTTTACTGGAAACGGTTCAATTGGCAGGACCTTCTGCTGTGCAGATGAAATTTTAAAATCCCGTTTCTTGTTGCGCTCAAATTCTCTCTTTCCACTACATGGCTTCACAGAATTATTATTCACTTGTTTCCCATTGAATCGAAAAATACCCTCTCTCTTTCATTTCTATGGTAAAAACGTGCAAGGGATATTAGCCCTCGTGCTTCAGGACACAAGCCAACAGCTAAGTCCTTGGGCTGGGGAGAAAACTTTCCCTGATGGGCACAGTAATGTAGAATGGTTCATTATCCCCAAAGCATCCCACCTCGCCAAGATGGGAAGTGACACTGTTCGGCTGGATGGACAAGTGGTGCACAGCATGGCACTCTCTGCAGACCACCCAAGGGTCTCTTCGTCCGGGGAGCTGTTGCTCTAACAGATAAAAGCTCCTGCAACCCCTGATCTTGCACTTTCTGGCATTTCCCTTCCTGTGTGCAAATGCAGGAGGAGAAAGAGCTTTACCTTGCTTTGTCAGGGTACTGTTGCTGCCTTTGCAGTGTGTTCTCAGCAGCTAAACCTGTGGGGCCAGGGCCTCCTGCTTTGCCAGCCTCTTTGGTTTAGATGCCCCCGCTCCATTTTCCCTTTGATGAGATGAATGCCCGCTGGTCGCCAGCAGGAAAGGCTGCTGCAGTCAGTTTCATGAAGTTTGTTTGGACTTAAGGCAGAAGAATCTGCCGTGGACCTGGGGTCTTCCATCTCCCACCTCCCCATGGCCCCTGTCTGGAGTCATGTCCCAAACCCTACCCTTTGCCCTCTGCATCTTTGGCTTCTTTGTCCTCTAAGGTAAATGCTAAAAGGATCTGCTCTGCTGTGGTAGTGCCTTTGTTAATTGCCTGTTCAGTGGTCCAGAGCTGCACACGCCTTCTGAGCAGGACATTTTCCTCTTGCACCCCATAACCCACACTGCTTCCACCAGGCAATATTGGTGTCCAGCAAGGCTTGGAGGTGTGGGGGATGTGCATTCTGAGCAACGCATAGTAGGGTGGCAAGGCTGACCCAGAAGACACTGCTCTGGCCTCTCTGACCTGATGCCCTTCTTATAGGGATGCCAGGACTTTTAGGAAGGTGCCAAAACTATCTGTTCCGCTGCCACACTTTCTTCCACTCATCCCTGGTTCTCAGCCTGCTGCTTACAACTTCTCGTATCGTGATGTTTAACTTTAAATAAGCACATTGCCAAATGGGATTGCCTCTGCCACAGTTTCTGAGGAGCCACATCTGCACACAGCTCTCCCTTGCAAAGTCTGGGCGGTGGTGTAGGATTTCTATCAACACCCAATGGTCACATCTCACTAACCTGAAAACTGTCTTCTCCTCTGCTGGTGTCAAAACAAGATGTTCCAAGAAACAGTTGCTCATGAAGACAATAAAGTCCTCTCCAGAGACAGACCTGATTTGCCATTCCCAGTTAACAGGGGATGTTGCGGTGGCCCACGATCACTCTGTCAGCAGGTGGAGCAACTTTCTTTGTCCTTGGGCAGACTCCTCACCATCAACCCAACTGGAGATCCTGTTCCACTTGCTCGTGGCTGCGTTTCATAACTGAGCAGATTGCACCCCATGGCCTTGCCCTCACTGTGGTGGTCCTTCACAGGCACCTACAGTCCCCTTGCACTGTATGATTCATGCTGCTGTTGCCCCAGATTTGTGGGAAACCTCCCGTAAAGCTGGCCTCTAGACTCGATGAGCACTTTGTCATGTTAATAAAACAGAAGAGCAGTGGTGCAAAGACACATTTGACAAGATGAGGCCTTCCTGATTTTATTAATATTGGAAGCCTTCATCTCACATATATTAAATAGGTGGCTCTCTCAAAACTTTTACTGTAATGAAGTCAGAACATTGCAGAACCATCTAAATAGTGTAACACCGCATTTTTATTTTGACCTTGTTATATCAGTGGTGATACTACGGTTGGACTCAATGATCCTGAGGGTCTCTTCCAACCAGAGTGATTCTATGATTCTATGGAGAATCAACAGGGCAAAACCACCCAAACGACAATTAGCACATACAGCCCCACACCTCTGACACTTGTCCCTCCTGTCACCTTCTTGCTCCCTGTGCTCCTCCTGGAGGACACTGGGGTTCACTGAGTGAGCATTTGGGTTGTGTGGAAAATACCACGTTCCCCAATATATGAAAGGAGTGCTTAAAATGAAGAAGAGGACGAAGAAGCATTAAAAAAAATCACATTTTACAATGTCTAGCCTCTGTGTGTTAATGGGTCAGAGCCAGGGAGCTTGGACATGCCCCCCTGAACCAGCAGTGTTGGTGGTGGAGCTAAAATGGTTCGTGGCCATTCGTTTCTTACAATGCAGAGCAGAAGATGATCCTGTCCACAGTGGGGGACAGATGAAAAAGGGCATCGCTAGCAAAACTGCCTGTGGCCAGGAAGAGATGCAGGGGTTTGGGGGGCCCTGGGAGCCACCTGCTCGGTGGTGGGTCTGAGGATGGCCGGGCTTGCTCCGAGGGACCCTCCGCCAGAACCGTGCAGGCACGGCTCTTGTTCTTGCTAAAGTAGCACAGATACTTTTTTAAGCTGTGCTTTGGGGTGGGAATGCTCTGTTAACCAGCTATTTGTCTTTCTTGGGTACAGGCGGTTCTCATTCTAGCTCCCGCACAAAGAGCTCCCCACTGACTCGAGCATCGCTCCCCTCCTTCCCCATTCAGACTTTCCCAAACTATTCCGAGGCAGAAAACGTGCACTGGCACCAGGTCCTCACCCCGGCTCTCTCCGGACACAGGCAGCCTGCGTGCTGCATTTATAACAAGTTCAGGATCTCCATTCTCAGAAAATCAAGTCGTTTGGTCACGATGCTCCCCAGCCATCTCAATGCTGCTGTCACGATCTGATAGATGTGGCTGCGTCCAGAGGTCACTGCCACAGGCTTTTCCTTTAGCGGTGTAGGTGGTCCTGGCCCTCTCCCGCCTCTCTGTACCGATGGGGTAAGCTGGACCCGGGCGTCATGCATGACGTGCATCACAACTGTTTGTAGGATAGCTGTCTTGCTCTGAAATAACAGCTGATTCCTGGCTAACAGATTCAGTAATCTGACACCCGGGCTCTAATAATTGTATCTGAACAAGGCAGGCTCCAGCCTCTGCCAGCCTTATTAGAATGAGTGATTGTTTCCATCAGGGATGTAGCTCTGGTGCATCCACCTTTCCTGGGCTCCAAAATACAAATTGAGCTTCTGACCTTGGCAGCTACGACAGCTGACCTATTTCCTCCTTTTTAAATAAGGAGAAAACAGACTTTGGAGGGAAAGTGCCTGCTTTCTGCCGGCTTCCTTCTGCTGAGCTCCTCACTATTGTTAAGATCTTAGCTAAATATTTAGCCTGCCGTTATTAGCCAGGATGATGGTCTGACTAAACAGCCGAGCTCCTTGCGTGAGGCACAGAGGTGCAATCCTCTCTTCCTGCTGGGTTTGGGTTTATTCCTAATTTCTCTACTCCCCGGTGTAGCACAGCTCCCCCAGAGCGGCAGGCAATGGGCCCCTCTGGCACTGATAGAGGGTCACTGGGGCTGATGCTGGTGGGTTTGGAGTGGGGCCCAGGCTTGCCCTGCCTGGAGGAGGAAACGACAACAGTGGGGGAAATGCTGGGACAGGGAGGGGATGACTCCCAGGACAATTCCCTTGGGAACCACAGGGCCATGCGCTGAAATAAAACCACCTCCTGCCCTCAGCCGTGAGCCCTCCCACCACCGCCTTCAGTCAGCAAGCCAACAGGCCTTGGTCACTAATCCTAAATTTCCCTGGTGATGTGCCGTGAAAGGCAGGTTTTCCAATGGGCTTCAAGCTCCATCCCGCACTGTGACTGTAAATATAGCTGGGAGGGAGATTTAGCCACGGTGCCCCCCCGCCCCTTCGCATATTGCTTTTCCTGAGGTTAAATGTCAAACTTCTCTAAAATATCACCCAGGTCTGCAACCCGCACGCGTTTCAGAAGGGGGCCAGCCGGGCTCCCCTTCCGGGGGCTCTGCCCTGATTTATGGAGGTGAGCGGCACAGCGCTGTAAATCGGGGCATACATCAGATAACGTCATAAGAGTACAGCATGTGTTTTGTCAGAGCTGACACAGGGAGGGTAGAAACAGGGACAGCCCCAGGGCGTGCAGATTGCTTTTTTTCCTCCATCAAAGATGGTGAAAAAAAAAAAAAAAAGCTGTCCCGCCTTGGTGTCTGCGTGGAAAATTGTGCTCAGCAGTCCGAGGCACCAGCAACATCGTGGGAGATTCCTGCTGCTTCGTTTTGCTGCTTCTCTTGAAGTGAAGAGGAGGGCTGGCTTTCGGGCCACGAGCAAGTCCTACCGGGCTGGTGGTTCTGCACAAAGGAGGGAGCAGAGCAGGGTATTAAGGTGGTGGGAAGGAGATTTATGTCTTTTACTGTCCATCTGCAAAACAAAACAAAAATAGCTGAAACACCGGTTTTCTGCTTTATTGGCTCTGTGAATAAGCATATAAATTTCTATGACATTTCTGGAGGCTTGCTGAAGAGGAAAAAAATTCATCCCTTAGGACCTGGCCAGCAGCAGTGGCAGCATATGGTCTGCTGAAATCTGTGGCTGAGCGCATTTTGTGTGTGTTAGCATTAAAAAGGTGACTTTTCGAGTAATTTCAGAAGCAGGAAAGGTTTTTCTCTTTTTTCCTATTTATTTCGTTTTTCTTTTTTAATCCTGTCTAAGCTGATGCTGCTGTCATAACAAATAACTGTTAAGTAAGGGAGCTGAGCTGTGTTTTCTTGGTTGGGAAGCGCGAAGGGTGCGGACTTCGTTACTGCCATTTGGCCGCCTCGTGGGAGCAGGTTCGGCCTCTTCCTGGGAGATGGAGGAGAGAAAAGCACAGGTGAAGAGAGGAACTGGGAATGTTTTATTTTTCCCAGCAGCTGCAGCTGCCTCAGAGAAGGAGTCGGGGCCCTGTAAGTCTGTGGGAGAATGACTTCAGCCTCCAGGCTGCACAAGGATGGCAAGGGACTGCCGTTTCAAGATGGAACTCACTAGGGGAAGAACAAATACAAATAGGCAACTGTTTACCGTAGATAAAGTGTGGCTTTTTCTCTTTCATCGTTGACTAAAACCTCATGTTCTTTCTGGTGAGGGAGGCAGGAGAGCAGTTATGCGCTGTCAGAAAGACGCCTTTCAGCAGGCAGCACCTCTGGATGTTTATCTCCCTGCCATTGTGCTCTGGCGCTTTGAAATGTAAAGGGAAGACGCTGCTAATCACACTGTTGCTTAAAGATCAACAGCCAGGCGATGTACTTTGTCACGTTTTCTCTTTGGTCTCTCTTTTCCCGTAATGAAAACGGTGACATTCATTCAGGCTTGTGCGCCAGAGCATGGCGGTGGGTTTTTAATGAATCGCTCCTGCCCTTTCTCTGGTCTCTGACTCAGGGGCGCAGCCGGAGCAGCAGATCAAGGGGCCGGGGGAGCCCACCGTGGTATTGCACCCCATTTCCTCTGGTTCGGACAGAATCCATCCTGCGTCATGTTTGAGACACGTCATCGAAGTCAGAGATGATGCGAGATGTAACCAAAGGCTGAAAGGCAAATGTCTGATGTGGGATTTCTTATTAGTGAGAGAACAGAGAGCGTCAGGGGTATAAAAAAGGGGCAGTGTGGAATAAAGGAAAGAGATGCTTATCTGTGCGAAGAAATGAACCTCAATACATAAGATACCTCACCCTCCCGTGATGGTCTAGGTCAGTAAATAACAGAGCAGAGAGGAAGAAGCAGTCACAGAAAGCTGGAGCAGTAATTTATTGAAATTATGTGGCTGAAAGGAGAGGGATATTTTTATTTTAAGACAGGAATTTCTTGTACTCCTGTCTTCTTCACTGTGAGATTAGCATAGAGGTCTTCACTTCCACTTTCCGCTATACCCTGCACATAGAGAAAATGCAGCAATTCAAAGTTGTACAAGGAACGTAGGGAGAGGGAGAGAAATTTAGCTCCTCTCCTAATGCTGATTAAGTAGAATAACCAAAGAAGAGAGCAGAAATGTGAACCACCAGTTCTTCCCCAGCAAAGGCTCCACTGAATCCTATTATGGGAATATATCAAAAGCAATAAGACAATTTTCATCTTCTGCCTGCCTGATGGCCGAGGGACGTATCATCTGTCGGCAGCGAGAAGGCTGGGATGCACAGCAGATAATGCCGAGTAGCTGAAGAACTGCATCAGCAGCCTATGTGTCAGGCATCAAAATACCACCCCGCAAGCCAGTGGTGTCAGCCTTCCCCAAGTCTCTTTTTTGCCCCATTCTCCTTTTCCTCCGGGAGCGGCTCCCTGCCTGGCAGACTAAAGGTGGTTGAGCGCTTCCTTGGAGCACAGTCAGGGGAAGCAATGGCTCGTGCACGAGCTGTGCTCCCCGTGCAGCCTCGGAAACACCACACATTTTTAAGCGGCACCAGCTGCGGGCGGTTCATATCGCTATCACAGACGCGGAGTGCCTGAGGCTGGGCAGGAGCAGGTCTGTGTACAGCTTCTGGTTCCCAGCGAAGCCCTGAGTGCCTCAAGGCACGGCATTCGCAGGGAGAGCAGCCTGCCAGCTGCTGGCCTGATGGATGTGTGTCCCTGGCAGAGATTGCTCACCAGCCTGTCCATAGCAATGTAAAACTGGGGGGTGAGCTCTCCTGGTGACAATTCGGGCTGCCTGTGTACAGCTGACTTAAGGACAAGGGGCTACATGGCGCTAAGCACACCACTTGCCTTCCAGGCCCCTTCCGACATAATAAATACTTATTTAGACGGTGCCCTGCAATGTGCAGTTGGATACGACCCATAAATCGCGGTGTTAAACCAGTAAAATAAAAATCCAGTGCTGCGTCAGCTCGGCCTTTGAGAAGGCAAAGCTGATAAATAGGGTTTGATTGGCTCTTTCTACACCGATGCCCCAGAGCAACACCCTCTGCACGAGTGTGATATTGCTGCAAGCTGACAGTACAAAGGACAGACACGTACCCGTGCCAGCCATTGAGCCGGCTGCCTGGATTAACCCTGATTTCCTTTCCTGACACTCCTTTCTTCTCCCGAGGAGGGAAAACAGGCGTAAGAGCGAGTCCATTTGCCTGTCATGCTGAGAGCGTGGTGCTGGCAGTGTAATTCAGCATTGCTAAGCCCAGTTCTGCCCTCCCAGGTCCCCGCTCTGCGGCAGTCTAACTCTGTAAGAGCAGAGGGTTTACATCGTCTTTCACAAGTGCCATGAGAAGGATCAGGCTGTGACAGTCCCGAGTCCCAGCTCCTGGGAAAGGCAGAGATCAGCTGCCTCCCAGCTCTCCTTACATCCCTTGGGCTTTCTCTATTGAGAAGGATTCCTTATGAGGAGGGCGCAGGGAGGGCATGTGGGACAGCGTCTCTCACACACCTTTTTGGATTTAGCCTGAATTACTGCAGGAGGAGTGCCACCACCTCCGACAGCAGAGCAGCTGGCTCCCACCACCCTGCACCACTGCTGAGATGACAAAGCACAAGACAAATGTTACGTGTCTGATAAGGTGAGCTCACTGAGTGGCAAGAAGGAGCCTTTCCATTGAGATGGTATCTGCACCAGCCAAAGCAACAACTGAATTCAGCAGCAGCACAACCTCATCAGAGAAGGGAAGAACAAGAGGAAACCGTGCTGTTCCCACTGCCTTTTGGCATGTCCCCAAGTGAACCTGGCTTGTGGCAGTGCTGGGAGTGGTACCTTAGCTCCCAGGTCGTGTCCCACTCCTCCTTACCGCCTGTGTGCTTGCTAGCGGCCGAGCTGAAGAGGCATCGGGAATTTGATGCCAACACACAAAGCCAGTGCATTGCTTTTCTGCTGATCCCCACTCACCAGCAGCTGGCCCCAGGCTTGCAAGAAATCAGCCCTGGGCAAGAAGCCAGCTGCCCAGAGCTGAGCATGAACAAGGGGGAAGAGGCTGGCTGCCAGAGGAAGGCACCTCTGACCCCTTCGGTACCTCTGGGCATCCCCCTCGGGCAGGCAGCCCCTATGCCAGAAAGCAGCAACCACACATGCTGCACCTCAGAGCTGCATCCCTCAGCTGGCTGGGGGCTGCTCCCCACCATCTGCAGCTGTCTCAAGGGCACTGCTCCATCTCAGCAGGAGATGACTTGTGCCATGTCTTCATCAGCTCTAAATGAGAGAGATGGGATTTTCCTGGGTGTGAATTCATTGGAAATGTTGAGTAGGTCAGAAACAGGCACTCTCAAACCTGTCTTCTGGTCCTGGTGCCAGCATCCCGAAGCACATCAAGTGCAGACTGATTGTGGTTATACCCGCTGGATGAGGTGGGATGGGAAACAACTTACAACCACTCACATTGATCGTGGGAGCACAGTGCAGAGCTATAGTACAGGCCAGGCATCTGCATTTCAGCATATATGGCTTGGAAACAAAGGTTAGAGCTGTAGGAACATTTCAGTTTTCACTGATTCACCATCCATAATCAAAAACTGAAGGAGAGGGAAGGAATATGTCCTTCAGGCTCAGCCCAGCAAGCAGGGCTTCTTACTCAGCACCTTCACGGGGGAGGAGATACAAGCAAGTTTGGAAGCAAGACAACATTTAAAACGAAGAGGCAAAATGTAATCACAAAATGTTTTGATTTTCTAAAACTGTCTCCTCTTGGCTGACCGTTGGTTAAAGTCAGCACAAGCAGGCAAACTTCAGTCTGCAAAAACCGCAGCCAGTGCTAAGATGCTGTGTAATAGATTGGAGCCGAGCAGGTGTGGGATCAAACGTCTCTGCTAAATGAGAGGGCTGTGCAGGCGATGCTCTTGTTAAAAGCATCTGCCAGTAAATAGGCTCTCTCTTGATATTTGTCCATCTAAGGTAATATTATAGAAAAACTGTACAGATTGCCCTCAAATAAGTATTTCTGTGTACGCATATATTACTATTTTTTAAATAAAGTGGCCTGCATCTCAAACCCAAACTTTTCTGACTGCTTAGTACGAGCAGAATACTGGAGTTTTCCAGTAAATTGTCTCCCTTATTGCGGAAATTTCAGCTGAGAAAAAAAGCACCTTGTGCTCCTTTCTCACACATCTAAATTCTGAAGCATCAGCTGTTTTGTAGGGGAGGGATAATAACTCCCTGTTTCTAACATCCAACTCAATACGTTTGTGAAAGGGATTATAACGGCACCTCGTCCGCCCGTAGCAAGAGATTGAACGTGATGACCAGGGAGGGCACCTCCGCTCTCATGTTTAATTCAGATGTTGTTTTCTGTCTCAAAGGTAGGGAAAGCGAGTGAGGCATTCGCTTTGGTTGGAACGGGAGGTCAAATTTGAGTTAGCTTGACTCGGACACCCGTGATGTTATCCCAGTCATGGCCAGACACGAGCTTGGGATCTGCTTTCTGCCCTCAGGGTTTCATCCTACCCTGAGAGCAATATGCCCTCAAACACTGACCCCAAGCAGTCAGTAGCACTGTTCCCATTTTACAGACAACAAGAAGAAGACATTGGGTCCAAGGACGCTTGCCAAAAGCCACCAGCATGGCATGAGCAGGCCAAGGGTGCAAACAGTCTTCTGCTTCCTAATCACGGTCTGCTCCTGAGATGGTGGGTAGAAACTCGTGTGTGAGACCATATCTGGCTATCTTTGCCTCCATATGCATTTAGTTTGAACCAGTGTATGAAGGGCACTGACTGAATGAAGAAGTCCAAAGGACTGGTGGGACATAGTAGGCTGTGAGTTTTCTCCTACCAGAACAACACAACCTGGGGTGGAGGCAGTGGCCAGCCCTGCACCTAGCTGTCCTAGCACTGAACGTGGGGAAAATGGTGCGCAAAGGGGTATTGGCATGGTGGGAAGAGGGGAAGATGAGGGTGGTTGTGGGGGGAAATAGAAGAAAGATAAAACAGATCAAGGGAAGGGATAGGGAAAGAGAGGAGTGAAGATTCACTGGGAACATGGAAGACAAAGGCACATGACGGTAGTGGTGGTGGTGAGCAGGAAGAAAACAAAAGGTAATGAAAAGAAACAGGAGAAAATCAGAATAAAGTCAGGAAAGGAGATGCAGAGGAGAGAGCATCCATCCTGCCAGCCACTGTGATAGCTGTTATTTGCAGATAGGAAGTGCTGCCTGCAGAAAAGCTGATTGAGGCTGATTGAGGGAAAGAATGAGCCACATGTGACAGATGTTAGTCGCTTCGCGTAATGCCCTACTGAAAGGCACTTGGATGCTGCAGGGATGACAGCACTTGAAGAAACTACGTGGAGCATTGCAGCCCCGGGAGCAGGTGAGAGGGAAGATGAATAGCAGGAGCACTCCAGTCTCCTGATCTCAAAATGGGAAGAAAAGAAGAGAGAGCCCAGTGGCGGACTCTGCCTTGTACATGTGTTTCCTGCCTCCCTCTGTGTGCAGTGGCTTCTTCATCAGAAAATAGGTGAAGGCCCAAAGCAGATGGGAACTCATGCTCCTTTCTGCAGAAAGCAGGGCTGCCTCTGTGCCCTCAGCACTTCATGGCTCAGAGCAACAAGCCTGCTAGAGGTTTGGGGGTTCTGGTTGACAGCAAGATGAACACGAGCCAGCAGTGTCCCTGGCAGCCCAGAGGGCCAACTGTGTCCTGGGTGCATCAAGCACAGCATTGCCAGCCGGGCAGGGAGGTGATTGTCCCGCTCTGCTCTGCACTGGTGCGGCCTCACCTGGAGCACTGTGTGCAGTTCTGGGCAACACAGGATAAAAAGGACATAAAGCTACTGCAGAGGGTCCAGAAGAGGGCCACGAATTTGGTGAGGGGTTTAGAGGGGAAGCTGCATGAGGAGCAGCTGAAGTCACTGGGTTTGTTCAGCCTGGAGGAGGCTGAGGGAGACCTCATGGCGGCTGCAGCTTCCTCACAAGGGGAGGAGGAGGGGCAGGCGCTGATCTCTTCTCTCTGGTGACCAACCACAGAACCCGAGGGAATGTCAGGAGCATGTGCAAGGGGAGGTTTAGGCTGGACATGAGGAAAAGGTTCTTCCCCCAGAGGGTGGTGGACACTGGAACAGGCTCCCCAGGGAGGTGTCACGGCCCCAAGCCTGACAGTGTTCAAGAAGAGACTGGACAAGGCCCTCAGACACATGGTGTGAACTGTGGGGTTATCCTGTGCAGGGACAGGAGTTGGACTTGATGGTCCTTGTGGGTCCCTTCCAACTCAGGGCATTCTATGATTCTATGAATCTATAGCCCAATGCCACCATGACCACAGCTGGGGACAGGTTTGAAGAGTGCTGTCCTCTTACCTTAGCAACAGAGGGTGGGGTGTGTAGCCCCCAGGAGAGCCATAGGGCACTCTCTTGTTGGCTTAACCCAACTACCTGCTTTGTGTCCCAGTGTCACAGGGGAGTAATTCAGGGTTCTGCCTACTGCAGAACAATATTTAGATTTCTTAAAGAGAAGTGCAGCTTAAAAGAGTTTGGTAGCAGGTTCACTCTATTATTTACTGCATGGGGGAAATATGCCAAGCCAAATGCTGCTTACCTTCTTTCCAGGTGTCTGTATCCATTCACAAAGCAAAGTTTCAGGTGTTCTCTCCCTGATAAATGTTTGGTCCCGAGCCTGTATTTTAGAACTCCAATAGCAAACTTTCAGGCGACAAAATTCTTAGAAAATAAAAAATTTAATGGAGTAGAATAGCAGAAGGGCTGGCTCAAGCTGGGTACCTGTGCAGAGGTTCCCCAAGCATAGAAAACTACAAACTTTTATATCTTTAACAGACCATTCATACTGTGATTCAGTCCAATAGCAATATTTCACCGCCAGGTCCTTTTGCTCCCCATTGGACCTTTTTTCTCTGACTCTACATGGGCCTTTGTTTTGTTCAGTTGTAGACATTGGTTTTGGTCCATAACCTTGCAGGTGCTGTTTCATCTGGATAAATCCTGTCTTCTCAGCAAAGTGCAAAATAGGCTTCGCTTTGCACATGTCTGTAAAGTCTCTGTGTTAGCCTTGCATTGCTGTTTTCCCAGTCAGTTCCATCCTTCCCAGCGAGATGCAAGCTAGACTTTATCTCGCAAGCTTTTAGTGTAGTCTGCAGTTGCCCCTGGTAAAATTTTAGCAAATCTAGTCTACCAAGTAACATGAACCAAAGAGTATATTAAGAATCATACAACCTTATATTTCTAAATAATCCATTACATTCAGTATGCGTCTACTTATGCTAAATTACTAATATTGAATTTAAACTGGGCTCATCTACTGACCTGTGAGTAGTAAAACCATTGCCACACAGCTCACTTATTCAACAGGGAGAACTCGCAATGGGCTCATCCAGGCTGTCGTGTTTATAGAATGAAGTGGTTGATTCGCGGTCAAATTGCATACAGTAGGAAAAGCACACACGAGACTCCCAGCACCCACAAGTTACTGGTGCCGAGTGTGCCGTTCTGCTTCCTTGTGGGTCTCCTGGAAGGACTTTTTGGCCTGGCTGTGGCTGAGGCCTTTACCTCTTCTGGAGCCTGGACCAAACTGCTACAAGTTTGGCTGGAGGCAGGTCGAGTGCATCCCCCACACCCAGGCAGAATGTGGCTGTGCATGACACTCCCCATCCTGTCTGCAGCACTCACTTAAACAGCTGGCTGATTGAGGAGTATTTTGGGCAGGGTTTGGTTCATGCTCTGTATTCAGCTCCTCTTTCGAGGGGGGAAATGAGAGTGATGGCAGCCCCAAAGGTAGCAGCTCCAAGGGAGGGATGTATTGAGCACCATTGCTATCAGCACCTGTGCAAATTGTTTCTAAAACAGTGTCTCAAGTGTATCAATTACTTGGGTGTTTTGGAAAGCAAACTTTAGGAAAGAAAACGAGCTAAGATAGCTTAATTGTGCTTTTGTGCCTCTATGTTTTATGTAGACTAGTTTCCTTCATTTTCAGCGTAAAAAAAAAAAAATCAGAAACTTACATATAGAAATTCATGTGTAAGGCCCTCACTGTTGCAAGTGTTTTTTAATATTCTGCCTCACCTTTTAACAACATAAGAGAAAAACGAAACTTCTCATGGTCTACTTTACTTTCAGCATTTCCAGTGAATCAGCTGCCATATTAGATCATATTTAAATACAACCCCAAAGAGGTCGGGAGCAGCGTATTAGCTGAACTGTTTATCTACAGCCAGCCAAGGGGGGATGGTGCTGCTGAAATCAATTTTCTATGCTCCGACTGGCCCATCTTCTTGACACTTATATGTCACTGTACTACTGGTGATAAAAAGGCCTGCCAAAAAAGGATGGATTTGGATTCACACAGGGTCCTACAGAGCCAAATGAGAATTGACAATATTAGTCTTTAGGACAATTTTACAGATAAAATTAACCAGAAGAATAAATTTTCAACAGTTTGCTTAATCTAATCTGCTTTCCATTGCATTGAACCTTGCTCCCATCCACTGCTGTTGTTTCAGTACTTGCAAGAAACACTAGCTTCTTTTTCCTTTTTTTTGTTTTGTGGAGTGAGGATCAGGCACATAAACCAGGATACACGTTGCCATGAACATGAAATGCCATCAAAA
This sequence comes from Pampusana beccarii, assembly GCA_013399365.1. Lineage (NCBI taxonomy): Eukaryota > Metazoa > Chordata > Aves > Columbiformes > Columbidae > Pampusana > Pampusana beccarii. The sequence goes on along the minus strand of VWYH01007997.1, from coordinate 914,585 downwards.
AAGGAATACACAACACCTGGTTTCTGTAAAGAGGAGGAGGAAGTCCCTCACATAGATTAAAAGCAAGGAGAAAAAGTATCAGCATGTTAAATTTGGGCCTGAGGTATAGTCTTTGATATGATCTGAACCTTACCTTTTCGTAAGTTCATCTGGTTTTGGTCTTAATTTTATTATTTGGATAACTAAAGAGCAAAGGCTGAATCTCAGCTCCAGATCTGGTTTTGAATTAAAAATAGCCAATAGAAAGTTCAAGACTATCCTTATTCTAGCCTACGTCTGTTACAAACTATGCAGACCCTTGTACATCTGTGACTATCTTTCATGGTACCAGAAATCAGAAACTCCCCAAGTTAATAATAATACATAACACATGTGTAACACTTTCCACCCTTCAGTACTACACGGATGACCAAGTGTCAGAGCAAGCCTGTGAAGTGTTTCCTCCACGGCAGAGATAATGACATTTCATCCGGAGGTTGACTGTGCTGGTCAAGGGCACCCAGGGTACATAAAACCTGAGGTTAGGGTGGTGTGGTAGAGCCAGAGCAGGCAGAGACAGCTGCACCGAACCTTCTCTAATACAGTGCGTGACACATCAGAGTCCTCACAAGCTTTTCTTTTTGCATATTTGTGCAGATGTTTTCCACATCTCTGGATGAATATGTAGGGAAGCATTTCAAAAAATGATTCAGCTGGCTCTCTGAATGGAGCTGGAAGAAAATACTTCAGTTTTGTCTTTGCTAAAACTATTCTGCCAGCACCTCTTTTGAGCGTTTTCAGGGCTTGCATCAGGGATCTCCGCACTTGCCAAGGGAAAAGGAATCGTATTTTGCTGGCCCTGTGCAAATTTACCCCAACATGGGTCTGCTCTAACCTTCTGGAGGACAATCTTCATTCCTGCCTCAGCACAGCCCAGGGCAAGCGGTGGCTGCAGCCACTGCAGGTCTGAGGCTGCTCTGGCAGGGCTGGCCACGGGGCAGTGGTGGCAGAGCCAGGTTTTCCTTGCTCTTGCTCCTCTGGGCTCAAAAAGGGACCCGGATGCTGGAGATGTAAGCATCAACAGGATGACACAGGTTTGCAGTGCTCCTCCGGGCACTGCCTGGGTAGGAATGGAAAGTGTCCAGCGTTAGCAAGCAGAAAAGGCAAAGGGAGCCCCAAGCTGGGACAGGTGAAAAAGAGCATTAAGGCAGGAGCAGGAAACACACACAAGTCACCTCAGGGGGTAGAGATTAGTTACCACCTGTGAAGAGGTCATGGTCATCTTCAGACCTGGGCAATATGCATATTTTCCATCCTTCTAGATGCTGATTCACCCAGTGAAGAATGGTCTGCTAGAGCTACTAGCTACACCATTAGCTCAGGTGGTAGTGATCAGTGCCAAAAGCTCTCCTGGGCCAAAGTGACATTTAAAGGTTGAAAGCCTTCCTTCTGGTTGTACCTTCATTGGGGGGGGGGGGGGAGGGTGTTTTTGTATGTTGGGTTTGTTTGTCAAAAAATAAATTAAAACTTTTGTTTTTCAAAAAAATAAAAAAAGCAACACGGACCATGTTGAGGATGCAAAAGGGAGTGCTGCCATCACAAGACCTGTCCAGCTGCATTTGGTCCCTCTGGGTGCAAGCACACCACTAAACAAACAGCCAGGGAGCGAGCTGGAGTGTGGGGTAGGGGATCACCTCCACTGCTGTATGTTTCTTCTGCTCCTTGACTCTGACTCTCAGCACACCCACATATGAGCTAGCACTCTCCAAAACACTACCCGGGCACAACCTGATCGCTGCCAAAAATGGGGACGAAGAGTGGTGCGGGTCTTACCACCAAAAGGCAGAACAACAAACCCTACAATAGCCTGGGCTCTTCGTGCTACACTCCCTATCTCCACTGCTACTCCAGCAAACCTTGTACCTTCAGCTACCCCTTAAGCTTTTAAGCTGTACCACATGCTATGCCATAAATTTTTGTACCATAAAAGTCAGCTCGGGTGGGCTGCAGCACAGCCCTCCTGTTACTTCAGTTGCCTTAAACAGAAGAAAAAAGTGCAAGGGGTCATAGTCACGTTTTAAGACCACAGGAGCTGGTTCCTCCGGGTGCAGAGAAGACCCAAACCCATATTATTTAGGCACAGCCACTCTGCTTTACAGGAAATACCGACATATAAGCAATTTAGTGCCCCTTGTCTTGGGGACGTGAATCAACCTCTGCCCTCTTTTATTTAGCACTACTGATGTAGGCTTCGTTTTGGGGTTATGATACTGGGAAAGCAGGAGAGGCAGCCAGACCTCCTCAGCCTCCACAGCTGGACACAACAGCCTGGTCCTGGGCTGGGGGCTGGACCCATTTCTTGTCCCTCCTTGGCATCATGCAGAGAGGCAGCACGCAGGGAAACCGAGAGGTCAGACACTGTTGTCTGAATCCCCCTTACTGGGCCAGCGGTCAAACCACGAACCACTTCCAAAAAAACAAAAACTCAAGTGTTGGTCCAGAACTGGACATGTGACCATTTCTGCTCTTGAAAAAAAATGCTGCTGTCATTCCACAACAGAGGGAAAAGAACCTTTAAAGCCCTTGGGAAACAGATGCTGTCCCTTGGTACCCAAATGGCCTGTGCTGGGGAAGGCAGGAGGGTTTGCACAGAGAATCAGGCTGTTGCAATCAGGACTGCTGCATCCTTCAGTGCCCAAAATGACCATTGGTAGTGAGGGTGACAGAAGATGTTACTGTCACAGGATTAAGGCAAAAAGGCTTGACACACCAATTTGTATCCCTCGCTGCCGCAGAGCTCAGACTGAATGCTAGGAAAGTGGCTTAACCCAAAATTCGTACAGGTTGCCAGGACCCGGGCAATGAAGTCTCTATTTGTGGAGTATCCAGTTTGCAAGATGACGGGTTAGATCTGCACTTCATGCTGTGGCAGGAGGCAGGGGAGCTGTAAACTGGACGTAAAAAGTGTGAAATACAAGGGAAAACCAATTGTACAAATTGGCCACCTGAAATTAGAAACAAAATTTGCCATGGTTTGGGCTTCTCTCTCTCTCTCTCTCTCTCTGCTTTACTCAGCCCTTTCCGAAGAGAGGCAAAAATCCCTATGGAGCTCTGCCTCTGGCTGTTAGTAAAATGTTTCGCAGCTAAAGTGGTGAGCAGCCCGGTGTTCAGCAGCGATGGAGAGCGACACCGAGCAGCTGGCACTGAGGAGCCCTCCCATGGCCATCCCCAGTGGCAGGGCTGGCAGCACCCGCTGCACACCCGCTGCTTTCCATCGCAGAGACCTGAGCTGGGTAACCGTGCTGGAGAGATGCAATGAAACCAAGAGATGCACTCAGCAACATGGCAGGAAAAGGGGGAAAATACCCTCGGCAATACAGGGAAAGGATCATAGGGCCTGGCCAGGACAGGCTTGCATCCACTGTCGGCTCCAGCCAAATTGATTTCCCTGCCTCCTCTCTGCCAAGTACCGGCTCAGCGCTGAGCTCCTGGGCCATCAAAGCGGGAAACGTGCTCATTGTGGGTTGCTTTTTATGGTGCCTCCTCTTCCCTCTTCTTCCAGCATGCTTTTCCCCTAAGCTGGGGTTCCTCCTACATTTTGGCAGCCCAGATCATGCCCCCAAGGACTTCACTTCTGTCAGGGGCAGCCAGCAGCTCCCAGGGGTGTTAGTTGTCTCTGGGTACCTGTGCTTTTGGGGGGTCTCACCTGGCAGCCAGCAGCTCGCTGGACCTCCAGCTTTCAGCTCCCAATGCAATTTCCACCTCTGCCTGCACAGTCGGAGCCAGGATCAAGCCTGGGAGCATCACCTTCCTTCAGCAGCTCAGCATCTGTGCCCCTGGGCTCGGGAGTAGAGGCAGAACCCTATTGCAAGCACCCCAGATGCTCGATCCTTCGCTTGCTTTGGTTGCCAGCTTCCCAGCACCGCTTCCCAAAAGGTACCTTCATGTCCAAAGTGCCAACAGGCAGTGTCTGCATGTGATCTGGGTTTGGAATAAACTGCCATAGAAATGCATTTGGGCTAAAATAGGTCCCTTAAACTTCGAAAAAGCCAGCTGGGGACCCAGCGTATTTATTTCGCTCTCCTGCAGCCTGCTCTGAGGCACAGGTAAAGTCAGAGCCTGCCCCCAGATAGAGCCCTGCCCCGCTCATTGATTTGAAAGACATCAGGATTTCCTCAGGGAGAGGAGGGGAATAGCTGCCAATCAGCTGTAATTTTTTGGTGCGATTTTGTATTCTCCCCCTCCTGAAAGAGATTTTCTGTCCGCAAGAATAACAGGCAGGTACTTACTTAAGTCCAGCAGTCCTCGCAGAGGAAGTTAATCAGAGCTCTCGCCCCCACACCTCACCCCACTTTCTGTTTTCCAGCCAGACTCCAGGCTCGATTCGGTACCCCGTCATGGTGGATGGCGTGCCATCACTGTAGCGGCAGTAATCGCATGGGAAGGGGACAGGGATAGGGCTGTGCAGAGAGCATGGACCACAGAGACAATGAGGAGAAGAGGAGTGCAGTGTCAGAAAGCACAAATGGAAATCAGGAGGGTGGCACATCTGGTTTCTCAGGGGGAGCTCAGCGTTCTCATAGGGAGGAAGATATTTCTGGGGAAAAATGTTCAGCCAGAAACCCAGCTGTCCACTGACATCCAGGTCTGCAAACTGATTCCCACCAGTCCTGACCATTTGTTTTTTTGTTTGGTTGGTTTTGTTTTTCCAGCAAGTTTTCACAAAATTTTAGGAAATTACCATCCAAATTTCATTCTCTCACATGTGCCTGGCAGTTCAGGCTACTCTAATTTCTTCTTAGACCTTGCTGCATGCATCCTTCTGTAGGGCTAGCTCATGGAGAAGCCACAACCATTGCATCCCTGAGGGTAGTTAAACCTTTGTTTTAAACCAGGGAAATCTGCATTGTGGTAGGTGCTCTTGGGGGCTCAAATCCTTGCCAGGATTATCGACGAGGAAGGGGTGTTGAGACAAAGGAGTCCTTTGCCTCTCTTCATCAAAGGTGTGCTGTTAAATACGACACACTGTGCTGCCGACATGAAAGATTAACAGCAGCAATGTGGCATATTTAAAAAAAAAAACAAAAAAAAACCCAAAAAAAAACCCCCGAACACCTAGCAGACTCATATTTCTTCTTTGCTCTTAATTACAGGAATGCTGTTAAAAGCATAGGTAGAAGTTGTTACAGAGTGGGGTGACCTGGAAAGGAAAAATCTTTAGGCAAGGTAGTGGCAGCAGTGTTAGATATCCTATTATTTAAAAAAAGAAGGCAAAATAAAGCAGTGATCATAGAGGGGAGGAAAAAGCAGAAAAGAGGAATGATGCAGGGGTTAAATAAAAAAAATTAAAAAAAAAAAAAAAAGAAGGTTGGGCAATGTTGCAAGGCTGGAAGCTGGTCTGGAGACACTGCAGTCCCAGCCTGATTTACGCTGTTTTTTGACAGGGCACCACCAGGTAATGGCTCACCTTCGAAGCCCGGCTTGACCCATTACTGTCGAAGGTGGTGGCAGAATTACAATCAAAACCTAGATCCAATTCCCAATTTTGGAGGTGTTCAGATGTGAGAGTTTTATTTAAGACTCCCTTTCAATAAAAAAGTGGGCAAACTGTGATCAAGGGGAAGGAATTGTCTCCATTTTCATGATTCACATCTCCCGGCTCCCACAAGATATGCATTTCCATGCTCTGATCTGCACCGCTCTGAAGGACACAGCTGAGAACAGAGCAGGGAGCTGCCGACTACACGGCAAAAGAAAGAAAGAAAAACGCGGTTACATTTTATTCTTCCTAACGTTGTGCTAAATTGGTTCAGCAAGCTTCCCTGAGTCTGGGGAGCCAGGAAGGGGAGGGAGAGAAACTTCATTAAGTGAAAGATTCTCGGAGGTAATTGGGAGGCCAGGGATAATAGTGGCAGCCTGCATTGTGCTGGGAAAGGAGGATGCTTGCTTCGTATTTGTTAATTGAAGAAGCTTTCTGAGGGGCCAGGGCTACGTCTGGAAAGCTGAAGAGGATGTATATTTTTCCTGGTTTAAATAGACATTAGGGGGCTCCATTTTTTAAAAAATAACTCTCCGAGTTGCGTTGGCAGCCTATGCAAACAAGCGCAAGCAGCACGGTCTGCAGCCTCCCCCACCCTTCTCCATCGCAGTCGGCTCCAGGGCTCACTCTGCAAAACACTTCAGCCAGGGAAAGTGCCGCTGGCTGTGGTGGGGGACACAGCCAGGACCCCGCGGCTCCTGGGGAGGGAGGGAGAGATGGAGATGGAGCTACGAGGCCAGGCGGAGGCGCATGAAATCTGAGAGGGACATAGAGCACGCCCCATGCAACATGCTCGTTACTGCTGGCAGGCTTCGAAAATTAAATTCTCCCCCCTCATGCAAGTTTGCAGCTCTATCAAGCAGCCGTCAGGGGTTTGTCAAATAAGGTTATAGCTCTGCTCGCTCTAGAATAGATGGAGATGGGTCACCTTTCTAAAGATGGTCTTTTTTTGTAAATACCTCCAAGATGCTGTGCCCGATGATATTATTTGCACACCTATCTGCTTGTGCCCTAAAAGTATCCAGATTTAAAAAAAAAAAACTATATCTGACTGATTAAAAATAATTAATGTCATAATATCTTATTAGTTTTGTGAATATTGCCTTGTCTTTCTTCACTCTTCTGTACAAACCAGAAATGTTTTGGATCTGATCCTCATATGCCCTGAGGCCCATTTACTCCACACAGGAAAAGCCAACTAGCCTCGAAAGGAAAGCAAGTGATGGCTGCACCCACTGCAAGCCTTTTCTGCTGCCGGCGTGGCATGGAGAAATTTCAGTACAAAAGAGACCCCAATTCTTGAATGCGCAATGCTGTGCAATAGGCTGGGTCCTGCAGACTGACCGAGAAAGCGGTTTTGCCGACGTCAGTTATTGTTTCCCCTGCAAACCGCTCGCAGCTCTAGGTCCGTTGTGACAATTACTGATAAATCACTGCTGGGAGTTTGGGCCATCCATTGGAAAAGCTCTCAATAGCCAGTTACTAGGAGAGCGTCAGGGCACACAGCAACGTCATGCTTCATATTCTCTCCGTTTTTAATGGCGGAGGATAGAGGGTTTACATTTAGTTCTGCATATACTATGTCAGGGTAAAATGATGTTCTTTATTGGCAGCACTGAATCAGCACGCATCCAAAATTTGCCTTCTTCCCCTGCACGTGCTGCCCCCATGGAAATCAGTGAAAGCCTCACACAGGCATATGAGGGCAGGATTTAGCCCATAAATCACAACCCAGATCATAAATACATGCTTGAACCTTCTCTTAATATGGTTCATTAAGAAGAAGCTTTTACAGTTGGGGTGGTTTTAATTATCGTTGTGTAATTTTATTGTTATTGTTTCCATTAAGCATTAACAAACATTCCTTATTTTTGGTTAACAAAGATCTTCCTTAGATTACACAGTAGTTAATGAAAACCACATAAACGCATGCAGAAAGATACGAGGACTCTCATTCAATTAAATATAAAACTTAAAGTAGAAGATCTATAAAAATCCAGATTGTAATGAATCATAAATAAATATGGAAAACTAACAACTGCCTCGGGTAGAGTAGTAAATTTATAGCCTGAAGATTTGCATTTTTAAGGTCTGCATCATTGTCTGTGTTGCATTCACTGCTGCCCACAGAAGATGCACATTCTCAAAGCCAGAGCTCCCAGCCTTAGCTCTTTTTCTCAGCTTCCTTAGATGAGCCCTGCAGTTGCCACCATGCCCTGAGATAAGTCTGCCTTTGCCTGGCTTGATCTCCAGGTCTCTGAAGCTGGGACTGAAGCCGCTTTCTAATGGAGGAGTGACAAGTCACCGACACGCCAGGTTTCTCAGGTGTTTGGCCACTGGAGGGGCTGGAGACATATCCAGTGACGTTGTCCCCACACACGGTGTGGAGGATGTTGCTGGCACCCCCAAGCAAGACCTATCCTCCCAGACCTGTTGGAGAAGGAGGAGGAAAACTGTGGAGAGAGCAGCTGGTTCCTCACTCTTCACCTCCCCCACGCCAAGAGTGGGGTCTGCAGCCATTTGTCAGGTTGGGGTTGCCCTGTTTTTCCAAGTCGGTCTGGAAACCAATTTGCTATAACTTCCAGCCAGTCATTGGCACCGGTGTGAAAAGAGATGGATAAAAGGCTTCTTCAGCTATTGATACAGTGTTCCTGAGCCCATCATACATCCAAATGAATTTTTGTTGAGAGGTGTGAAGTATAGAGGGTTTAGCTGTGTAAAAAGAAGCCCACTAGGATGCAATAGTTCAACAATCCATAAGGACCAGCTAACATGCTCTTGAGATATCTATCAAATGCATACCTAGCAAATGCACAGACTCCTACCAATTGAATGGTGTCAACCAGCCTCAGAACTCATGTTCCAGCCTCCTTCAAGATTAACCCTGACATTTTTAAATCACAAATGTGACAAAAAAATTTGGAAACTCCTCCAGTACCTCTCTCGGTGAAAGCAAAGCAAACTGATCTCCAGACCAGAGATTTGGCCAGAAGCACAGGACTGTCAGCATTGGAAGAGTTAATGGGTGAGAGAAGTGGAAAGATTTGATAATGGCAAAAACTCTGAGACATCTGCTCCAGTGTTATGGGTGTGTGTCAGTCTGTCTGACACAGCCGTTGCCATGGCAGCGGAGTTCTCCCAAAAATCACAAAAAGTGGACAAGATGGATGAGTGCCTGAGCAAGACACAGGAGAAGGGAGGTGGCCACAGATGGGGATGACTTGACTTTTGTGGGTGGGGCTTGGTGCTGGTCCTAGGGGCCAGCTAATGTAGAAATGAGTCTCGTGAGTTCTGTGGTCTTTTCCAGCTGGACAGATGTTTCAGGGGCTGGAGCCAGCTGTTAAAAAAAAAAAAAATCGGAAATCCCTGGAAGTTTCACCCAACCTAACCTCATCTCCATTGCTCCAAGGAATGTGAAATGGTGTGGAGAGTCACTGCCTGCAGTATTCATAGGAATGGCTGTAGAGAGCCTTGAGAATCAGGGCTTTCTCAGGCAGATCAACGTTTTAAAAAATGTGTCCACGTGTCTGCTGCAGCCCCTCAGCTGCTGGCAGCCAGCAGCCCTGGGAGGGAAGGACTGGAATCCCCAGGCACGCTGGGAGCTGGGGTTGGATGGGGCTTGCAAAGCACAAGGAGGACCAAGGCTGTACATGCTGGGCAAGCAGGGAGGGGTACTCACACCTTTGGGTCTGGAGGGGCTTGGAGGGATGGGATGGTGGGGTTGTGGCAGGAGAAGTTGGAATGGAAGCGCTGGGAGCCTGGTGGAGAGAATTTGGGGGATCTAAACCAGGAGAGAGAAGGACTGGAGGGGCTGTGGGTCATGGGTTGCTGTAGTTCCTGAGGACGGTCACGACCTGGGCCCTTGTCACCATGCCACATGCAAGCAGGCAAGGAAGTCCTAAACTTAGGCTACTTCAGCTCCTGTGCAGCACCGATGGTGCAGGGAGTCCTGCTTCACCAGGACCTGACGTGAGCACAGGGAGGCTGTAGAGTCAGACCAGGGAATTTTAGCCCTGGAGCAGAAGAAGACCTGATTCTCAACACACTGGATCACCAACAGTGTCTCAAATCAGGCCAGTGAGGGAGTTTTAAGCAGGGGCCAACTCACATGAGCAAGGCTCTGCTCTGCACTGGTGCGGCCTCACCTGGAGCACTGTGGGCAGATCTGGGCAACACAGGATAAAAAGGACATAAAGCTACTGGAGAGTGTCCAGAGGGAGGCTACAAAGTTGGTGAAGGGTTTGGAGAGGGAGCTGCATGAGGAGCGGCTAAAGTCACTGGGTTTGTTCAGCCTGGAGGAGACTGAGGGGAGACCTCATGGCGGCTGCAGCTTCCTCACAAGGGGAGGAGGAGGGGCAGGCGCTGATCTCTTCTCTCTGGTGACCAACCACAGAACCCGAGGGAATGTCAGGAAGATGTGCCAGGGGAGGTTCAGCTTGGACATGAGGAAAATTTCTTCCCCCAGAGGGTGGTGGACACTGGAACAGGCTCCCCAGGGAGGTGTCACGGCCCCAAGCCTGACAGTGTTCAAGACAAGGCCCTCAGACACATGGTGTGAACTGTGGGGTTGTCCTGTGCAGGGACAGGGGTTGGACTCAGTGGTCCTTGTGGGTCCCTTCCAACTCAGGACATTCTATGATTCTATGATAAGGCAACAACCAAAGCAGTGGGACTGACTGCTCTGGGGTTTGCACACCTTGTAGCACACAGTTTTCAGCACATTTATCTTTCCCTTCTTCCTACCCTCTGATAACAGGAACTCGTGGCTCAGTGCTCCCTAAGGAGCAGGCTGCCGCAAACAGGGAATGCCAAGCTGCAGGTGACACCGAAGTGGTGATCTTCCAGCTCACCAGCAGCAGTGGGGCCCTGGTGGCCCCAGCCCTGTGAATCCCTGCAGGCTGGAGCTGGCCGGGCTGCAGCTACTGGCACCAACACAGGGGTTGCATCATCCCAGCGCGGCTAGCGAGTATTACGGAACAAGGCAGAAGTATGCTCAACAAACCACAAGCTTAAAAATAAGGGAAAACACATTTCCTCTCCTCACCAAGGTGGGAAGAAGATAGCGCTTTCTCAAGCATTGCCTTTCTAGCACGGTGAGGACAGGGCTTAGCCGGTAATTGCTTAAAAGTGAAGCCAAAACCAAACAGCTGTGTTTGGGAGCGTGGGCTGGGGGAGACCTGTGGAGAGAAACCTCTGTGTTCATACACAGTATGAGCAGCAAGTCGTGGTCAGGCCAGAAACACAGATGAGTATTTTCATGGGTCTGATGCACACCTGCCACATCGTGACGATTAGCGCTTCTGTACCATTCTAAGCGGAAGGAAACATTTTCTGTTCTTCTAGACTTTGACCACGAGAAATCATTTTCTAGTCCTGTTACTTTCCTATTACACATGGAGTTAATAAAAGTTACCTTGGATAATATTACGGTAGGTGTGTTTTAACTCTACATTTTCTGGTTTTAATCTAGACCTCCAGCACCAAATGGGGATAACATTAAGTAGATAAGTGAATTGTATGCCAAGAGTCTTTTTTTTTTTAATTGATAGACTATTCGGTTTTGAAGGATCATTTACAGATTATTTATCGTGGTCTCTGGTATCCAACTCCAATATCAAGAAGATGGACTGCAAACCCTTAATTATACTTGCATGTCCTGTGTGTGTTAAGAACCCATAAAACAAAGCACACGCACGCTTCAGGCTTGTAATAGTTTGATGAAGATTTCAAAATTTTTCAAGTTGCCAGTTCATTTCAAAAGACTGATTACTTCTCTTAGGATTTCATCTACCTAATTATTTCTGTCCTGATTACGTAACTGCTCCATATTTTTCCTCTTCCTGCTGCCTCTGTGTGTCATCCAGAGTTCAAGCTAAATAGTGCTGCCTCTTATTATACAGGGGACAGGCAGCAAGGGCTGGGCTGTATTTGCGGGAAGATGCTGTTGGGGAGTTATACAGTATATGGAGTACAGGGACACCACTCTAGCCCTATTGTTTCTGGAGGTGGCAGACAGAAAAGAACACAGAAAAGGCACGTGTCTAGTCAAGTGGGTTTGTACCTAAGCTCTTTGCAACCCAAAGCTGTCGCATGGCAGGAAGCACAAAACCATAACATGACAGGGCTGTCGCTGTGCTAATGTGTCTACAGGAGGAGACCCACGAGCACCTAGCTGGAGGAGTCACCTGTTGACCGATGATGTGTTGGGGTCCTGGTGCCCTCACTTCCCAGCTGGGCTCCGCAGGAATGAGAGGTGGCATTTCAGAGAAGTCTTAGGAGCAGAAAGCTGCGTAAGGGTTTCCAACCAGCTCGGCAAGCGGCAGGACTGTCCAAGAGAGACCTGCTCCGCAGCACAGCACGGCTCCGGTTCGAACAAAGCAGCAGTGTGATCGGAGCAGGGCTTGCAGCTGGCAGCCTCCTTGCTCAAGGCTGGTGGACACGTGGCTATCTGTATCTACAAGGAATGTTTTGTCTGAGCAGAGGGGAGGACGATCGCTTTCTCCTCCGGAGCCTCAGAGGTCTGCGTGGCTAAGGGACAGGAATGTCTGACCCTGAGCTCCAGCTATCAGCGAGGCTCCCTGGACACAGAGTTCCACGCCACCTCCACAGCTTCCATGTCATAAAGTAAAATACAGTGGCAAGCAAGCTTTTATAATAGCGTGACACTGCAACTGAGATTTCAACTGTTGATAAACATAGGCAGTGTTCTTAGTATTTTTTGCAGGAAGAAAAATTACCCCTAACTGCAGCTCTTTCCTTCTGAAGCTGGCCATGCCATGGACCAAACAACACAATAAGAGGGTGTTTTAAGGTTCTGTTCTTCCCCTCCCTGCCAGTCTATGGCCTTTATAAGCATTACTGCTGTGTGATTCCTCTGTAGCTATCACAGTTCAATGAGAACACCTGTCATTCATTTTTGGTGGAAGGAGGAATTATAGGGCGGGTTTGAAGGCCCCCAGCTGGGGGTGTGCTGATTGCTGCTCTCCTTCTGCCTTCATGGCAGGGAGTCTGGGGGGGATCCTTGCTGCACCAGCACCAGCACCAGCACCAGCTTCCCATGGGTGCAAGGCTGAGGTGCCTGTGCTTAAGAGAAAGCGTGATGGGTGCTTCTCCTGATCACCACAGTGAAATGGGTTGCAGCAAGCAAGGGGAGCATCTCAGGGATCAGAGTACGCAGCTACATCCTGGTGTTTGCTGTGTCGAGATCCGGCCCATTCCCAACGCCAGCATCAGAACGGGCAAGGAGAAAGTTCAGATGGACACATGTGCCCCATCTGGTGCTTGGTGCTGGGGCAAGAGGGAGCAGGGCAGCCACGGGGAGCTGATGGTGCGGGTACCCAGCCTGACCCCACACCAGCCCTGCCTGGGCACCCCGCGCAGCCCACGTGCTGCCCTTTGGCCGATGCTGCGGCCTGAAGGAGAGCCAGGACCTCCTCTGCGGGGCTTTGAAACTGCTACCCTCCCAGCACAAGCGGCCTCACTTTTACAGAGTCAGTGGGGGCTGTGAGCAGGGCTGGAGGGGAGCAGGCAGGGAGCAGAGCCATAGCGGGAGGGGAGCATGTGGGGAGGACCCCCTACTCGCTGAGCCACGGGGGCCCCCTCTCCTCTTACACCCCTCCAGAAAGAGGTGTTTGTTTCCAGCAGATGAATTGTAGCCGCGCACCTGTTGTTATCAGGTTCAATATATTTTACATTTAACCTGCATCATCTATTTACACACGCAGTGCTGAAATACGTTTTTCTCAGGTCTTAGGCTATGGGGTAGCAGCCCAGGAGAGGGGAGCAGGGCTGGCTGGGGAAGCTTTACAGCCAGGCTGATGATCCAATTAAATCAATAAAAGAGCCCCTGAGATATGATCTAAGGGTTCAGGAGCTGGGAGTAAACAGGGAACAGTGGCAGAAGGCAAAGCCAAGCAGACATATGGAATAAGTTACGGGGGAGACGGTTGAGGCAAAGTGCAGAAATTAGTTCAAGAGATGCCTGGGCTTTTCTCAAGAGAAGGAAAAGGACTCAAGGGGGTCTGCTTGAAAAAGCAGGAAGAGGGGATTAAGATAAAGCCGAAAGATGGAGGCCTGCTGTGCTGACGGCCTTTGCTTGTTCCTGGAGCTCTTTTTCTGTCTTTTTTTTTTCCCTTTTTTCATTTGACTGTAACAGATATTAATGTAATTAAAGGATGCGGGAACTACCGGAGAGATTGGCAGCAAGTTAAGGGCGAGCAGAAGGGAGTAGGAGTGGGAGCTACCTAGCAACCAACACACAGGAGCCAATAAAATGTACAGATAGGCAAAATCCAGGGGGGCGGAGGGAAATAAAGCCCAAGACCATGGAAGACAAGCTCAGACATCACATCCCCAAAGTCCTACAGTGGCATAAGCAGGAGAGTTGATGGCTGTGCAGTGAGCCAGGGGATGTGACAGCAGTCCCAGGGTCCTGCGATAGACTCTGAGCTGCCCCCATCTCTCTGTCACTGTAGCTTTATGCCGTGGCCGGGTCTGTGATCAACCAGGTTTATGGCTGGGGAGGTGTTGGCAGGCAGGTGGAGAAGGTAAGAAGCACAGGTCCCCACATTGGGTGGCCAAGGGTGACAGAAGCAGCAGGAGCAAGACCTGGGAACCCAGATGAGCCTGTCTATAAGTAGTGGGGCTATTTTGGCTGTTCTCTATAATCCCTAGGGTTGGTAGCATCCCCTGCCCCCAGGAGCAGCCCGTCCAGTGGCTCTGAAACTTCACCTCAGTGGGAGTGAGCCCAAGGAGGACGGAGGGGGGAAACTGGTCTACAAAGGGTGTCCCTGCTATGCTTTGACCTGCTTAAGAACTTTTTATAAAACTTATTTGCAGTTAAAGCCACGCGACTTTTTATTTCAGGCAAGACCTCACATTTGATCCTGTAATTGTGGCATGATTTTTTTTTTTTTTAAAGAATACGGTGTTATAGAAAACTACACCAAAGAACAGCTCGTCCTTGGTCTCGCTCTGCTTTTGGGAAAGACAGTAGCCTTTCTGCAGCAAGCAAATGGACAGTTTCCATTCTGGACCTTACCCCCACATTAGTATTAGATGCAAAACTTGTTTGGCTTCAAAACGTGGAGAATTTTCCCAAAAGGTCAAGCAAAACTGGACAAGTTGTCTTTTAAATTGCCAGGCTTTAAAAAAAGTCATCTGCCCCGATTTGAAAATTTGCCCTGTGTATCCCTTTTTTAATCTGGGACTTCACTAAACTTCTGTTACTACCTCACTGAGTTTTTCACCTATGTGAAAAGTGTTGACAAGCTATTTCTGAGAAAACATGGCCTAATTAAGGATTTGGGGGGGAAGCAGGGTGAGAGCAGTGTTTACCATCCTGTGGCTGGTTGTAGCTGATGTCTTCACCGATGTCACATATGTCACCTTGCCATGGGCTTTCTCCTGGGCCCTGGGCAGGAGCAGCTGTGGGACTGAAGAGGAGAGCTAGAGCTCCACTGCATACATCGGGGCTTGACCCTATCCTTATTTTTATTGGGACCCCACTCCTACATGCTGCTCTGTATTAACACCAGTAGCTTCTACTGAGGCTTCCCTCGGTACGCTTGCATCGTTAAAAGTAAGCACATTCATGCTTGCAGGATCAGGGACTTGTTTTGCAGTAATGGATTTGTTGCAGAATTATAGCTAACTAGCTGTGTCTTCTGCAAAAAAGAAAAAAATTGGTTATGCTGGTTTTTGAGTTTCAGGCCATTAAAAATTACCCAGAATGTACAGTCACTCAGTAGCAGCTTCGTAGATAAGGATTTAATTATAAGCCCTGCACTCACTTATACTCTTTGAATACCAAATGTATTTTGTGATTGCTTTCAGAGCGCACTGTTTTTTTCCCCAGAAATTTGAAGGCAATTGAGCAATTTTACAGTCTGGAATCCTGATTCAGCAGCCTTCCCTGTTCAGCAAAGAAATGATGTGCTTAATTCCAATGAGACTTGGGCATATGCCTAATTGGGACCAACATTTAAGATCACATTAAAATTAAATCTTAATTTTTATACTATTTTTGTGCCTCTGTGCAGAACACAATTTGGTTCCATGACTCAAACGTTTATACAAAGAGGTCTCCGTAAAATCTCCACTTTGCTGCGGACTCTCTTCCACGTACTGCACAAAGCCCAGAAGGTTTAATGGAAAGTTTACATGCAGTTTGTGCGTAAAACGCTTGGAATACATTCTACGTATTACAATGTATGTATGTAAGGCGTTTGAACACAATGTAAGTATTCAAAGAAGGAGGAAGAGAAAAGGAAATATCGGAGGTGCCCCTGGGGGGTTAGCCGAGCAGTTCAGAGTGAGGATAGCTGAGAGTAGACTTGTAGCTGGAAATTTTCCCTGGCTGATGAAAACTTCCAGTTTCTCTCTGTTGTGGAGGTTTTTTGTTTTTATTTTTGCAGCATTTCTTGCTTTCTTCTGCCTTCCACATCCCACATCCAGATTCTTGGAGAATTAGATGCTTCAGGATGGCTTTGCAACGCTAAGCTGGCCCAAGGCACCCACTGACTGAGTTGGAGACCCAGGTTCAAGTGCAAGCTCTGCTCAGCTGAAAGATTTGTATTCAGTCTTTCCTTGTCCTAATCATTTGGCTACTGGCCAGGCAGGCCTGATATTATATCCCCCTCCAAACTCTGACTTTAAGGAGAAATTCCATCCTTTTCTCTGTGAAAGTTTTATAGCAGCTGCTGTGCTCCTGGGGAACAAATCAGCTCTGATGAGGTTGCATTGTCTCATGGAAAAGCCATTTTATTCACAAATTTCTAAGCAAGCTGTAGCCAGCACACTGGGCTTTGTC
The DNA here is from genome assembly GCA_013399365.1 of Pampusana beccarii. Classification (NCBI taxonomy): domain Eukaryota; kingdom Metazoa; phylum Chordata; class Aves; order Columbiformes; family Columbidae; genus Pampusana; species Pampusana beccarii. Next base: position 898,257 of record VWYH01007997.1, on the reverse strand, counting down.
TTCGTGCTCTGAATGATACGCGATCTGCAGGCACCGGGGACCACGCTGGGCTGCCAAAGCCCAGCCCCAACCTGGGGGAGACTGGAGAGCAGGAGCCTTGTGCGTGAAATCCATCCTCTCCTCTGCCTTCTTATCCCGTGGGATGGGGTCTCACTGGTCCAGTGAAAAGGCATTTGTAAGCAATCCCTGGGGAATACGTAGCAAACACCATGGCCGCTTAGCCAGGGCGGGTGAAACCAAGACGTGCGTCGAGCCCCCAGGGCAGCTGGTGTGGGACACTAATGGAAATGTGTGGGGTGTGCGGAGAGCACACAGGGAAAATGGTGTTTCGGTGGTTTTGTCCTGCTTCCATCAGCACCTCAGCTTCACCAGAGGAAGGCACAACCCAGCCAGCGGATGGGACTCTGGTCACACATTTAAGAGGGGGAGTGCATCATGTAAGGGGACCTCCAGTTTGGACTGGAACTGTGATCTTACACACCTGCATGTTAAAGGGCAGGTAACCTTCATCTGAATTTTCCCTGGCAGGATATTTTGTGACCTATTACACCAGCGTGAAAATTCATTCCCCCCGACAGCTGACACCGTTGCACCAAAACACTTATGGCTGTTTCAAATCGCAGTGCCCTTTGTGCCTCTGTTGTCTGCTGCAGGCATGCCAAGGAGAGGAGGAGGAGGACAGGGCTCTGGGTGGTCTGTATCCCTCTACCTCTGAAGCACCCCCAACTCCACAGCTTTCCTCTGCTCGTCCTTGTCCTGCCTCTTCCCCTGCCGAGCTGAAGCCCTGCAAACTTCCCCAGGTGGGAACCACGGCATTGAACCCGCATATCACCCCAGAGCCACGGCATCCTCGTCCATGCTGTGAATAATCAGCAATACTCAATACTCAGCCCGGCCCACCTCACGTGCGAGCGCACTGCAGGCTGGGTCTCGGGTCCTTTCAGAGCACCCTGCTCACTAAAGGCCACGCCATCAGGACCCTAAATCACAGAGATTCTCCACAGTGTCTGCTCAAATCGGAAGAGTGCATTGCTTCCCATCTCATTTTAATGTCCTTTCCCCTGGAGGATGTTGAGCTTTGAGGAGCTGGACTGCTCTGCAGGGCAAGTGGCAAGCCCCATGGAAATGTCCAAGGGAAACGCATCTCCCTTCCAGCCCCTCTGTGACACGGTTAGGGGCAGCAATATGTTGCAGGCCAGGAAAGTTACTGCAAGCACATTGTGCTTTACTGTACTGCAAGGTGGTATCTGGGTATTAAATAAGGAGCGTGGAGGTTTTGCTCACCATTATAATAACACCGCAAACTGCTATGTTATTTATTGTCATATCATTCTTGCCAAGGGCTTTAGCTTGTCTATCAGTCGTTAGAAGCAGAAGCATTTGCAAAACAGTTTAAAAAAACATCTTGCGCTGTTATTCCTCAGCTTCCATTTCCAAGTGCTCTATCTCAGGAAAACGGCGAAAATGCCTGCGTACAAAATGCTGCCAGATGTAGAAAGTAAACGAGCTGAGAAAACAAAATGCTTTTTATCATTTCTTTCAGCTAGAGTAATTGTACGTGTTACTCAGAACACTTGCGGGAATGAAATTTTCAGAGGAAAGTGTGCTTTAGCTGAATTTCAAATCCCTTTTGCCTGGCTGTTTTGGCGGGGGTTTTAACACTACCAGGAATTTGTGCCTATGGTCAGCTGTCCTGGAGGGTCATTTTGGCTTTCTTTGATGTGAGCAACCTCAAAACATGGGCTCTGCCTGTCACACGTCCTCTTCTTTAGCAGCAGCCTGTGCCACAGCCACCACAACGCGCACCAGGCAGAGAGCAAACAACCGCAGCATGCCGGCCTTCGCAGCGTGTTTGCTTTTCTCCCCCCCACTCAGCCGTCGACGTGTAATCGCAGAATATTTGGAGGAAGGGCAGAAATGAAGGTCAGGACCCCACATCCCACGCCTGCTGCCACCACGCCGACCAGCCGTACCCCCCGGCTTTATGTGACGTGAATCGGCAGCAAGTCCGGCCTCACCCTGGGCGTGAATTGCGTGGGATAAGGAGGGGAAAGTGCTGGAGCGGTCTCTCCCGATGGTGTTGTAGGGAGAGGCAGGGTGTCCCCAGGGCAGTGGCCCTGGCCCCAGGGGTGTTTGCTGCTGCACAAGGCAGGCACAAGCCTGCCGGCCCCTCTGTCAGTAACCACCGGCTACAGCCTTTTGTCATTCAGATGGTGATGTCCCTGTGTCTGCACCGTTATTGGGCTCTTAATATTTAGCAGCCTGTCGGGCAGCTTTAATTAGTTTCTCTCTGGAGCAGGCTGCGGTTCGGGGAGGCTGCGAAAGGCATTTGCGGATGTTCAAATGCAAGGCAGTTTCAGGCTTAAATGTGCAGGATCCTGAGATTAAAAGAAGTGTTAAAAATGTGCCCTTTGTGATACGCCTTCCAGCTCCGGGGGCCGGCGTGCACAGCAGTTATGAATACACGCAGCTGATTCAGGGCTGCAGCCTGCCAGCAGAGCTGCCGCAGCCCACGCAGCCCCGCAGCAGACGGATCCCCCGGGGCCCCTGCACCCCCACACTGGCTGGTGGGAGCCCCCGAGCCCCCCACACACACAGAGGCACCCTTTCCCTCCCCAAACCACCCTCCAGCCCCAGGAGCAGCTCGAACTCCCTGGGCCCTTCTCCACAGATGACACCCAGACCCCAGAGCAACACCCCAGTATTGCTCTACCCCTTTTCTCGCTGCTCTCTGCCCACCTGCCAGCCTCCCCACATCACCCCATGGGCCTTCCCTTCTGTGGTCCCACAGCCCAGTACCTCTTTTAGTGGCACTGGGAATGGCCAGGACAACACCTTAGGGCTCATTTGCCTTGATTTTTTCTGTCCCCAGACAACCAAAAAGTGCACACTCCCCTCACCGCCCCACCTCACCTTGTCCTTTATATCCTGTATCCTTTCTACTCCAGACCACCAGCGCCGGGTAGGGTGGCCACGTGCTTGTGCGCAACCCAGGAATAATCCCGCCGCGGCCTAGTGTGGACCCACGAGCCAGAAATAATAATTCCAAATATTTTAAACAGCCAGAGGAGACTGGCTGAGATAAAATGTCGAGGGGAATTCCCTGCCAGCACAAACAATGTGAATTACAGAATTAGTAACACAAAGTATGGTTAACTGTCCCGGCTTTGCAAAAATAGGCTGTGTCTTGGCAATCTGAAGGCAGCACAGGGCAGTTTGAGGAAGGGCGAGACGGGTGGCACAGGGATACGGCTGAAAAGAAGCCTATTAGTGGTTTTGTTTGTGGCTTTTGTGGTGTTTCATGACCTCCCTGGTTGCGCATATTCTCCAATGGTCGGTCTGACCTGGATCACTGGGATTCAGATGTTAATTTTTTTTCAGTGTGATAGAAGTGGCCAGCCTGGCATTTGGGATATACCCGTGGCTCCACAGCAGGTCAGAAAGGCAGTTTGGCTCTCAAGGCGGCACATGGCCTCGCTCAGCTGTTTCTAAATTGTAGGCAAGCGTACAGTGGCCAGAGCAGTAGTTTTAAACCAGATTTTGAATATTTGGGGAAAAAAAAATTCCGAGTATGGAGCCGCTTTGGCTTTCCTCGTTTTTCTCAGTCCACATTTATTTCCACACTGTGCGATTCTCGCTCTGCTTGACAGCACGTTGCAGCAATCCTTCGTACCAGCTCACTTCTCAGTGCAGCAGAGGGGAAAACTGCACAGATATTTAACAGTAATAGTTCTCACGTTCAAGCACTTCGCAGGCATTTACTGCAGGCAGCAATATCTCTGTTCTACAGGTAGGAATTTTAAGAGAGACGGGGATAACCTGAATTGCCCAGGGTCCCAAAGGAGAAGTGTGGTATGGTATCAGAGCTGCAAGTCTAGTATCCTTAGCTTACAGACCTGTGCAAAGCCTGTTAGCCAAAACCTCTCTGTATTAAAAGAAGTCTCTCTCTGGGGAGACCGCTGATGGAGCTCCCATCCTGTGTCCACTTGGCAAATTCCTTCTTCCATCCTGTGCGCTGCTTTTGAAACCTGTCCTGAACCCCCAGCATTCCAAATGCCTCTGTCTGCTCCAGGTGACCTCCAAACCTCTTCTGTGCAACTAGAAGTATTTTTAAGACTAGGTAGAAATTAGTAGTTTATTTTTTACATGTTGTAATGTTCAGCGAGATAAAAAAACCTTTGCTTAGAGAGACTTCTTATGCAGATAATCAGCTCAGTAATGCATCATTTTAATAAAAAGCTCTCCCCTCTTCATTCGGTAAACACAGCATACATTATTCCTTTCTGCACAATTACATTAAATAAGGGAAACATGCTGCGGATGGGGTAGTTTCCTGTGCTTCTGGTCTGATACAGGCAGTCTCCAGATGTCAAGATCTCAGAACTAGGACAGATGTGGCAGCTGTTCATGTGGGGTAAAAGCAGCTCTGCTACCGACCGCCTTTATGCCCTCGGTCTTATCACTTAGCCTGAAATACACTCAAATTCCTCAACTTTAGGCTTCAGGGAGGGCTGTGGTGTTTACAGATTACTGAGCTTTCCTGAGGCTCTACACAACTCTCTCCCTCTACACAACCACCTCTCACAGCAAATGGTCAACAACAGCTCTGGGTGGGCCCATCGAGCTCCCTGCACCCCTAATTTGGAGGCAAGCAGGGGGGACTGAGGCAAACAGGATTAGCCGGGAAACACACTGGGTCATGTTGTCAGCAGAGCCAGTGGGCAGGAGTTTGTGGGTGAATGTGCTGGCACCACTTAATCGGATGTTAATTCCAGGAAGGGAAGGAGCTGGCTGGAGCCTGCGAAGGGTGCTGGCAGCAAGGAAAGGCACGGATCCGCTCCCCAATCTGCTCCGCAGAGAGCCGGGATGCGATTTGGGGTGTAAAGCTGTATTAATGTCCAAAGTGCTGCTTGGCTCACACAGGAATCCTTTGTGTCCTTAATGAAGGGAAAAAACGGGGCTTTATTCCGAAGCTTTGTGTATAATCAGATGCTGTGTTGTAAGGCTCTGGAAAACACACCAGAAATAATAATTGGGAGGAAATAAAAGGTTTAGTTCAAAACAGTGTGTGATTTAAATAAGAAGTGAAAAAGAAAGTGCGCAGGATTTGAGTATCGGAAGAATGAACTTTTAATTCATTTGCATTGAGATTACAGGGGGAGGGGCAGCATTTAAACTGGTATAAAAAACTAGTTTAGATGTAAATGAGAGATAATGGTCTTTGGTAAGGAAATAAGCAGGAGGATGAACTTTGGCCCGTCAGGAGCCCGCCGCAAGTCCTGGCATTGTCGCTGAAGCTGGAAGCCCCAGATGCGGTAATTAGCAATGAGTTTGCAGACCTCAGCAGCCACGGAACAAAAGGGCATCGCTGCGGAGCTGGGCTGCCAGCTGGGAGAAGGGGAGGTGAACTGGCATGCTGCAAGGGATCATTACCCAGCAGTTTGCAGAGGGGAAAAGAAAAGATCCAAGGTTGCAGCCTGGGGCCGGCATAAAAGCAATCTAGGGTTTCTGGGGTTTAATAGTTCCCAGAGCCCCAGCATTTCCAGCTGAAAACTTCCCTCGGCAACTGAGCCAAAGGGGTCAAGTTTTTTAAATACATCCTGTGATGCTCATGGAGACGAGCACTGCTATTCTTTAACCCTTGAAGGCTCAGCTGATTAGTTTGGATCACGCTGCTGGAGAGATGTGATCTGGTTTATAATCATCCCTCTGCTCGCCTCCTGGCGACCGAGTGGTGATGGGAAGCAGCTCACCAGCACCTGCCCGTTGCAGCCAAGCTGCTGCTCTGTCCCCTCGCCCCCGGCCCGGGATGGTGTCCGCTGCACAGGCAAGTTACAGACGTGTAAGTACAGCCCATATGCACCCCGCATGCTGCGAGTTTGGCCAGAGATCTGAGGTTTGTTACTGATACTATTTGTATTTGTTGGAGAAGAGCTGGTCCCACTTTGCTCCAGGAAAAGCCCAGCTCTCCCCGCAGGGTCCTTCGGCTCGTGGAGGGATCGACTGAGCTGCTTATTACTATAGTGTTATTATTTTTTAATAGCTTGCAAGGAATGGCCTCCCTGGAACACGGCTTTTTTTTTCTGCTGAGGCTGTCACGGCCCAAATCCTCCAGCCTGGGATGGCAGCTTCTGGCGTAGCAACCCCCCTGCCCGTGAAAAAATGTGCCTCTGCTCCAGTCCCTGTGTGCGGTGCAGAGCTGTTTGCTACGGGCACATCTGATGAATACCGTCTGTTGCCACCCCTCAGTGGCCTGCCTAATCCCAGGCAGATTTGCTATAGATTTACATGCGGAGTGACCTGGTTTCTGGGTCCTGTCAGGAAAAAAATAACTCTGCTGTCATCCGAGTGATGCATAAGGCAGGCAGCCCTTGGGTCAGGCCCAGGCTTTATGTTCCCAGGACCAGCAGAAGAATGCAATTTGGCCTCCTGCTCTCATACCACTGCACTTAATGCCCCGTACAGCACCTGAATACTGCTGGGGGTGCTGCCAGACGAGGGTCCCGACCACTCACAGCATAGCTGAGCAGGTCTTCATCCCTGCTCCAGGCTTTCCTCATGTTTTGCAGGTGCTGGCTTTGCGCACCATGAGACAGGGCCCAGAAAAGAGCCCCCAGACCCTCCCCAGAGGTTCCTATGTGGCATTTGAAGCAGAAGAGGTCGAACATTCTGAGAGCCATGAGAAACAAAGGTTTCCACTTTGGGGCAGTGGAGAAGGAGGTGAGGAGCAGCTGGTTTAGTTCCCCACTGAGCTCCAAGTTGGCAGCCAGCTCCGCGGTGGGAGGCTCCAGGCAGGGGGACAGGAGGTGCAGCCCCATGATCGTCCCCCTGTATTTGGTGCTGGTGAGGCCACACCTTGAATCCTGTGCTCAGTTTTGGGCCCCTCACTACAAGAAAGACATTGAGGTACTGGAGAGAGTTCAGAGGAGGGTGACAGGGCTGGTGAGGGGTCTGGAGCACAAGTCTGGTGAGGAGCGGCTGAAGGAACTGGGGCTGTTCAGCCTGGAGAAAAGGAGGCTGAGGGGAGACCTGATCGCTGTCTACAACTGCCTGAAAGGAGGTTGTAGCATGGAGGGGGTTGGTCTCTTCTCCCGAGTAGCAAGTGATAGGACAAGAGGAAACGGCCTCAAGTTGTGCCAGGGGAGGTTCAGATTGGATATTAGGAAAAATTTCTTCACAGAAAGGGCTGTCAGGCATTGGAACAGGCTGCCCAGGGAAGTGGTGGAGTCACCATCCCTGGAGGGGTTTAGAAGGCGTGTAGATGAGGTTCTTAGGGACATGGTCTAGTGCCAGCACTAGGTTAACAGTTGGACTCGACCCTGAGGGTCTCTTCCAAGCAAAATGATTCTATTATTCTATCCCTGTCCCTCCCCAGGCGCACTGGAGCAGCCCTGCTCTTCTACCCAGGTCTCTCCCACAGAGACATCTGAGGGCCTGCCAAGGATACACAGGGAAGAAAGCACGCAGCCTCCAACATCCCTCACCCTGTCTGGGCTGTGGCCATGTAGAAAGCAGGTAGTAAGTCCATTCCTTCTATGCACAAGCCCTATTTTTATTAGTTTATTACCAGCGTGTGTCAGGGAAAGTCCTGAAGCTCAACACAAGGCTCATTTATTCTTCTCCCTCCCCTATGCTAATCCCATTTCACTGCAAGTGCTGCCCAGCAGCTCCCCTGCCTGTGTGCTGCCTGCTCCACTCTCTCCCACTGCCACAGCACGCCAAGGCTCCTGCCTGTGTGAGCACACACCTGTCTGTGTGTGTGTGTGCAGGAAAAGCAGGGAGGGAAGGGATATAGCCCTGGGCTTTCTGCAGTCTTCTGTGCTGTAGGCAGCTCTAGCTTTGCAACCTGGGTGCCAGGGTCCCAGCTCTTGATGACGGACACCAGGAAACATTTCTGTGTTGCTGCAAAACGCGCCAAGTGTACCGGCATAGGTGCTCCCGAGGGGAGAAGGAGCAAAGGTCACACAGCTCTCTCCCCTCCATACACCTTCCTAAACCTGAGCTGTGCCACTGCTTGCCGAGACCCTGAGGCTAAAGCCTGGGACCCCATGGTGACATCCTGTAGAAGAGACCTCTGTGCTCATGGTTTTGGGACAGGCCAGCCTGGGGAATCACGGGCTTCACCCCTGTGTTTTCAATGGTGTAAGCAAAAGAAACATGTGGTTGTCACCCAAGTATCCAGTCCCGGCTCTGACACCCGTGCCCCAGCCTGGCCCTAAGCAAGTTATTTTGTCTCCAAGGTGCTGCATGTCCCTGTGTCCCATGCACTGCTCTGGGCACAGCCCTCTGGCTGGCTTTTCCCCATTCTAATGACCTATATCTGCCGAGACCTGCAGGAATCTGCAGGTTCCCATCCCCACCATCGCCTCCTCGCTCCCGCAGGAGCAGGGCACAAAAGTGGTGGCTCTGCCATGCACACACAGGCAAGGAGAACCCCAGCACCTCTTGGGGGACACGGGCTGAGACACCTCTGCCCCCTGAGCCCTACCAGGTTCTCGGTGGGAAAGGACAAGTGGGACACCTCCAATAGCACAAAACAGATCTGCAGAGGGAAGAACAGACTTTTTGTCCCTGACAGCCATCCCAGTGAGGGTACTTCCCTCCAACTGGAAGCATGCCGTATGGTATAAATAACCCCTGGCCTTTGGGGAGAGAGATGCCCCTGGTTCAGTGCAAGGCATCCTACCAGGCTGTTCGATAGCTGGGAAAGGATTTGAAATGCAAGAGGAAAAGTGTGGATCCCTCCCCAAAATAGAAATGTGCTAGCATGGGCAGCAGCCATCTGCCCACTGTGCCTGCTGGCCTGTGCCAGGCAGCACGCAGCTGGTGTTGCTGGGGGGGCACGGCTCCACCGTGCTGTGCCGGGCTGGGTTTGGGCTTTTTTAACTTTGCTTTTATTGAAGAAATAGCAGACATTCCCAGCCAGATTTGCTGCTGGCGTCGCCCCAGCCACGTGGCTAGAGTGATGCCAGGAGCAGATTCTGCTCCAGGACTTGATCGTTATCCAAAATGTGAACCAGCACCGGGAAAACCCTCTAAGGCCAGGATCCTCCCAGTATGGAGCAGCACAGGGTCCTGTGCTAGAGCTGCCCGCAGCCGGGACAAGCGAAATGCCATGGAGGGGGAGGAGAAGGGAGCATGGGCAGGGAAGGGAAGGGCTGTGCATCCTACGGAGCACGTTTGTAACTACCGCTCTTAAAATGCAGCGCTGCACGAATTGGGATTGCAGGCATTCCCCATACCTGTCATGTAAAGCTCTGCTAATTCATTGGCATTATAATCGGCTTTTTCTTCCCCGCTCCTCTTTTCCCAGCAGGAGAAGCCTGGATCAGCAGCCCCAGTTTATACCGCCCTTCACATCCCTCCCTGTGTGCATTTGGTGAGAGCAGGCAAGCTCAGGTCTGGGAGCCAGAGCACACTTGGGAGACACCTCTCTAACTCCCAGAGCCCCAGAGCTGAGCACTCACCCAAGCTCAGGGGAAGCTCGCACCGGGATGGGACATGTTGTGTTCATTGACATCTGTCCCCTTCCTGGTCCTCTCTCCCACTTTTTCTGTTTTGTTTGTTTTTTTTTTTTAGGAAATTGAGAAATTAATGCTTTGCCACCTGGCACGTCAGAAGAGCCCAGTCCTTCGCAGCTGGGAAATCTCAGAGCCATCGGTTCTCTGGGCTGAGCTTCCCCCTTTGCTGCAGCACAGCTTTTGTCCCTCACTGCTAAAGGGATGTTAAGTCACACGGATTTAGCAAGCTCTTGAGCCCCTGCCTCCCCCTGCCCTCTTTATCCATCACTGATTTTTATTTCCAAGCTGGCTCTTGATCGCCAGTTTAAAAAAATCTCCACGATTGTTTCTTATGCGTCTCAGGCGTAATCTTCCCAGGGAGGCAGCGTCCCCTCTCCACATGCTCCCCGCACTCCTGGAAAGGCTGGGCTGATTGCATTCATGCATCACTGTGCAAAGGTACGGCCTCTTCACTCCCCAGAGGATTTCTCTATCTGCAGGAGGATCCCTGAAGAGAAGAGGGCAGGGGAGGGATATGCATGGGGACAGCAGTGGCACCCCTGGCCCTTGCTGCTGGGGACATGTGTGGGGCTGGTGTGGCAGGGGCAGGGGACAGGCAGAGAGAGGAGGGAAAAAAACAGATACAGAGGAAACAGCTCAGGCCCTTTCCCCGTGTCCCAGGTGAGCTGCATCACCTCTCCGCACCTCAGAAGAGTGCACACCTGGTCCCACCCGCTACTCAGCTCTGTCATTGAGGCAAATTAGGGCGAATCTCTCGCACACTCCTACCCTGCCTGTGGGTGAGAGCACGTGTACCAACACACAGTTTCCAAAGGCTGGGGCGGAAGGGAAGCCCATGGTGGTCCTTGGTTGTGGGAGAGAAGGGCAGCGAGGCTCCAGATAACCTCCCAAACCCGGGGGGCTCACAGCAAGCCCCCCTCCTGCTGCACCTCCACGGGTGCTCTCTCTAAGGGCAGCACAGACACAGCCTGGAGGCTCTCTGTCAACCCCCACTGTGACTACAAGGCAGGCCCCACTACAGCCTCACTCCCATCCCCACCACCAGCACAGCAGCGCACCCCGGCTGCTCCCGTCCCACTCCTCAATTTTTATCTGGTGTTGACAGCTGCTGCGCCACGCAGGAGCAAGCCGGAGGAACTGACAGCTTTAAACTGGCTCCTGGAGAGACCTCCTGACTAGTAAATTTTCCAGTTAATCGTGTCCCGGTAGAGGGGACACTCACAAATCAGCAGCACCTCGCACTCCCGAGCAGCACTCCCTCCTATGGGTACAAGTAATCCTTCCGAAGAGCGGGCAGGGGAGAGGGAGGTGTTTTTCCCTGTGTTCTCAGTTTGCTAACCACGGGTCTGTGATGGCTCTTCCAGCGTAGCTGTTATCACCGCTCCTCTTCCAGAGGCAATTAGCCCGCTTCCCCCGCTGTTTGCACAGCCCTCACAGGCAGCAATGGGGGAGACGAAAAGATGGAAAGTTAAACCTTATTGCGGAGCCACAAAATCAACAAGATGACAGCAGGGGCTGGGTATTGCCTGAAATTGGATGCAAAGCTCATTTTCTTTCGTTCAGCAGTGGATTCATTCCCAGCTCAGGGAGAGCTGCTGGCTGTAGGTCAGACAGCACATTGTCTTCTCACCATCGGGCTTTCGCGATGCCAAAACCAGACCAGCCGGATGCTTTTATCAGGAGTGATAACCCACCTCTTGGGTCTGGAAAGCAACAGTCCCGGGATACTGTCCACCTCCAGGATGCAAGTGACAGTGACCCATGCCCCTGCCGAGCATGGGGCAGTGGTGACTGTGCCCTGCCCGTGGTCCTTTGAGCTGCACGGCATGGGGCTCTGCTGTCGCACTGCAGCACAAGTCTTCCAGCACAAGTCTGCATCTCCTCATTCAAAATGTACCCCCAGTCCCTCTGTCCTTCCTCTCTGCCCCTGGTGGGCTGTGGGTGGGTTTGGGGTGTGCGGTGCTGGACCAGCAGGAGAGGGCTGGCGTGGTGCTGAGTTGACTCTGCACTTTTGTTTTCTGTTGCAGCCAGGATGCATTCTTTGAACTCATAAAATGCATTAAACGACCCGGATCCAAGCTGACTCTATCCCAGTCCCAGCCTCACTGTAAGCAGCAGCAGGATGTAAATGCTGAGTTTCTTCATTTTTGAGGTTATTCCTGGTTTTACTGGGCTCCTCCAGCCTGGCGGCATTTCCCAGGGGAAGCTTCTCACTCCTCCCAGCACTCCAGAGGCACCTGGGAGCCAGGCTGGGACAGTTCTGCCACTCTTGCCCATACCCTGCAAGCCCTCAGCAGCCCAGCTCAGGAAGACTCCTGCAAAGAGCATGGAGATGCCAGGTCCCCCATGAGGAGCCATTGCATGGGGATGCCCCCTCCCGCCCTGTGCTGTCTCCTCTGATCGATGGCTGAAGGGGAGAGCAGCTCCCTGCCCTTGCTGCCACAAGAAAGAAAGGCCAGAAGGGAAGCTATCAGGTAGCCTTGACATTAACCCAGTGCATGTCCACCATGGCTGGCTGGGAAAGCCCAGGCCAACATCTGCCATCCATCACTCAAAAGGGGCCCTGACTCCATGTGCTGGTTTAGGAGGGCACAGCCATTGGCACCTCCCCTTGATGCAAAGATCTGCAGCAGACACCTGCAGACAAGTGAGGGCCTCAGGCTTGGTCCTTGCTGTAATCCAAGCTTGGGTCCCTGTGCTGCTCCTCCCCACGGAGACCTCAGGCACTGCTTGTCCTTGCTTGAACCCCTTTAGGGATCAAGCCCTCATGCCAGGGTGCTGCTGCCTCCTTCGCAAATGGGCTTCATCACTTCTTCCAGGGCAAAGGCTGAGGAGCATCTAATCCCAGAGAGCCAGCAGGCCATTGCGGAGGGGACACCTCTTCTCTACTGGCCTCTCGCTCCCTCCATCCAGGCAGGCAAGGGAAGATGTGCCTGTGCTCTCACCAGAGCCCACGCTCGCCTGCTATCTGTGGGAAATGTCCCTTGGCAGGGGGAGGCAAGTCTCCTCCTGTTCTGCAAGGTTAGAGCTGCTGGGATATTCCCGTCTCCTTCTGCCAAAAGCACTGCTGCTGAAATCGCATCGCTGCAAATAAAACCGTCTCCTGGCTAATTACTAGGGAACGGTTCGCTTTCTATTTTTAGACAAGCTTTCAAGCTTGCATCGAAGATTACCCTGCTCCTGTTTCTCTCAGTGTCTCTTTGCTGTGTGCATTTCTCTCTCCTTCTCTCTGTCGCTGAGAGTTGCACTGAAACAAGCTCGGCTTCCCGTGGGGTCAGGGAGCAGAGGACAGCCACGCGCTTGCCTGTCAAAAACAGTGATTCTAAAGCCATAGAGAGCAATTGCTTTAGCATTAGGTGGAGTGGGAGCCGTGTTTTGCAGAGCCAGGAGCCGCTTCTTGGCTTGCCATGCCCAGCCTCCGCCTGCTGAGTGCTCCCTCCACCTGGCCACAGGCAGGGACCTGCTTCCATCTGCTCCATGCACTGCTCAGAGAGGCCTGTCCAAGTTATACGCTCTTCCAAGACAAGGGGGAATGAGAAAGAGAGAGAAAGAGAGAGAAAGAGAGAGAGAGAGAGAAAGAGAGAGAGAGAGAAAGAGAGAGAGAAAGAGAGAGAGAAAGAGAGAGAGAAAGAGAGAGAGAAAGGAAAGAAAGGAAAGGAAAGAAAGGAAAGAAAGGAAAGAAAGGGAGAGAGAGAGAGGAAGAGAGAGAGAGAAAGAGAGAAAGAGAGAGAGAGAAAGAAAGAGAGAGAGAGAAAGAAAGAGAAAGAAAGGAGAGGAAGAGAGAGAGGAAGAGAGAGGGAAGGAAGGGAGGAAGGGAGGAAAAGGAAAAGGAAAAGGAAAAGGAAAAGGAAAAGGTAGTGAGTGTGTAACAAGGAAGCGGGGGGCAGCTGGAGGGGGGCAAGGGGCAGGCAGGGATGGCCACAGGTGTTGTGAATCCTGCACTGACCTGTGCAGCAGGAAGACACACCACAGCACAGAGCTGCACACCGTGTTTGTCCAACCATGGCCGCAGCCACAGCAAAGAGCACAGGCCATTCCATCTGTCTGCCGAAGGGGACCGGCCGGTGTCACGGTGGTCCTGGTGCTGCTGCAGGATGGCAGTGCTGCCTGCCAGGAGACCTGAGGTTGCGCAGCCTCAAAAGACCAGGAGTAACACATTCAAAGCAGCCCTGGAGCCTGCGGGCATCTTCCCCCCGCCCGCATGCACGGATGCAGGAGGCAGAGCCCCAGCCAGAAGGAGAGCATCCAAGCCTGCTTGGCGGGGTTAACCTTGGTCCCAAAAGCCGGTTAGGCAAATTAGCACAGCGTTTTCCCCAAGCTAATTAACTTCCCTCACAACAGGGCTAATGAGCTCCAGCGCAGCTCTTGGCTGCGGCAGCTAGCGGGGCCCCAGGCGAGGGGCTGGCCTCGGGGGCTCACTGCACCCCGCGGCATCGGCAGGAACCAGCTCCTGCCAGGAAATTCCCGCTCCCCAATGCCCACCGCACGGCCCTGCTGGGCCAGGATGTGGGGCTCATTCTTCCCCACTAGCCCCGGAGGCCACCTGCAGTTTGAGGAGTGTATAGGAGTCCCCATCTTGCACCAGCCAGGTCCAGGGTGCTCCGCAGAATGAGGCGGTACCAAGCACAGGCCTTGGCAGCTCCTGGCAGCTCCAGAGGGACACAGATGGGATTCCCTCCACCGGGGGACGACAGTGTTTGGGAGCTGCCTCTCAGCACAACTCTTCCAGATTTTTATGAGCAGGGGCACAGTTCAGCCCTGTGTCCACTGAAGTCAGGGACTGGTTTTACACTGATTGCAGTGGCCAGTGAAGCAAAATGTCTTCTGTATTCTTCTCCTTTCCTCCTGTCCCAACAAACCACATTTATTTTACCCTCCACTCGACTCTTCCAGGGATCGATGGGTCGTCAAGATGATGAGTTAGTGCCTGTAGTGACAGTGGCACTTTCCATTACTGCTGATATACCTGGGGGACACATGTCTCCCAAAGACTCATCAAGCCTGGGAAATCCAACAAAGAGGCTAAAACTGTCGTTTGCAATGAAGCCACCCAAATTCCCAGCCCTGTGTTGTAGGCAGGACCTTCCTGGGCCTGCAAAGACCCCTCTGGGACCTGGGAGGTCCCCAGGGACACCAGCACGGGTGCTGTGAATGTGGAGCAGAGTGCAGGCTTGCAACCTAGCCTACTGCTGCTTTGGGGTTTTTTCCATCTCCCTTTTCACCGACTGATTTCCTCACAGAGAGCCTTTTGGATAAACACTTCTAGCTGTGAATGATTTCTGCGTATCTTTCGTAACCAGCAAACACCTTTTTTTTTTTTCCAGGTTGCATTATTATGACATTTTAATTGGCTCAGGACTACTCACGTCTCAAAGCCAATTTGGCCCCGGCGTTTTCAGGCAGAACTGTTTTCTGTCTCCATTTTGATAGATACTTTGCGCTGGCCAAAATGGCCTCGTGCTAAATAAAAACAAAACCTCCTCTTATTTTACATCTCATGGGTGATCCGGTTCCTTCCCTTCCCTTCCTGCTTAAATTTCAGCCTGAAACATGAACCGTACCTGTTTCCCCCATCGCTGATGGCTGCAGGGCGAGCGGCAGCTGGGCTGCCTGTTCCCACTCGCCTTTTGTTTCACTACCGAGCAGGAGCCGGGTCCAACCCAGCGCGCTGAGTAATTGCAGGATTTCAGGCGAAGAGAAGGCTGCGAGTCGCGAACCATTAATGAGTGGGTGTAGCTGGAAGGGCTGTCGAGGGCCAGCGAGGGACACCCGCGGCCCGCAGGGGACAACCGGCCACGTGTCGCGGCAGGGGCGCTGGCTGTGCTGCTCCGGGAAAGCCGGAGGACGTGTCAGAAACGTGCCGCGAGTCGTGACGGCAGCGGCAGACAGCAGGAGCGAGACAAACCCCCGGCGGCAGCAAAGCCCGTGCGGAGCATCCCCGTGCACGGCAGCGCTAATCTTTAATTTGTCACACCTGCGCGGCTCCCAAGCCCTCCTTCCTTTCTGCCTTTTTTTTTTTTCCCAGGCGCTGGCTTTGATGCTGCCTGACATCCCGATGCTCCCGATGCTGCTCCAACACCCTCCCGCTTCCCACAGGCTGCGCTCCCCTCTTACGCTCCCCATCCAGGGGCTGCAGACCCCACTGCCCCCTGGGAGCAGCCCCACCGCCCTGTGCTTCCCTCCCACCCTTTCCTGTCAGGATTTCCCTTCAGAGCAAAGCTCCTAATTGCTGGGTACTATCAGCAGGCCCAGGAGGGGCTCCTGGAAAGCATGGGGAGTTTGACCAAATGCTGGGTATGGTGCTCACCCGCCTCCTCATCCTGGCCCCTGCAGCCAGTGTTGAGCAGCCCCTGCCCCCAGAGCGCTATCTGGCTCATTAGGGTGGCTACCAGAGGATTTTTAATTAGCGACAGCCCAAATGCATGGCTCAAACCTCCACGATGGCCCACGCATGGCTCTAATCCAGTGACACAGCACACACAGGCACCAACCTGGGGACACTCATCATTAACACGCTCCCCTGCCCGACGCCTGGCTCGCTCACAATAGTAAGATTGTGGTGGCTCACCAAGCATCGGAGGCCAAAGGGGCAGAGATACCAACTAATACCATGCTGCTACCAACACAGAGCCTGTCTGCTGCAGTCTTCCTTGGACTGGAAATCTTTTTGATTAAGAAAACAAACAAACAAACAAACAAAGCCCTCCAGTTTGTGCCGCATCTCAAAATCTCTTGAGTCTGGGCCCGTTTTAGCTAAGCTGCTGAGAGGCTCCGGGAAAGCAAAGGTGCGGGATCGGGTGTCAGCCCTGCAGCTGGAGGGTCCGGTAAACCCTGCCCTGGGCTTGGGTGTGGTGTACGTGTTATATGTGTTGATGTCTGTAATCTATCACCCCGGGATCTTGTGTCAAAAACTTGCCTAGCATTTTTTTTCTTCTTTTTTTTTTTTTTAACCAACCTGCCAGGTGTTGCTGCAGTTCATGACCTGAGATCCATTTTTTTTTCCTTCTGACTTTATGTTTTCTATATGATTTACAAAAATTGCTTATAATAAGACTCATTCAGCAGCTGGATAATGGTTGTCAGGAGTTCAGAGACACTGTGGCACGTTTAGTGCAGAAGCATATTGCGTATGTGGGTCCCAAAGCCCTGTGGTTTTTAGGTAATTTCTGTTAAGGGTAGGATATGCAAACGTACCTATGGGGTGCCAACAACGGCATTTCTTGCAAGGGACGTGAGGGTTGCAAGACAGAGGGGCAGTAAATGGCCTCAGCTGTGAATTCACAGCTGTAAATCCAGATTAAGACGAGAGTTCAAGGTCTGGGAAAGGCTGCGTTAATCCCTTCCTAACCTTGGCCTTGAACACATGAATGACCATCTCTCTCACCGCCACGTCCCTGTTTGGCAGCCTTGACCTGCCTGCTGGGCATTGAAAGGGGCCGGGGAGGGACACAGGCTGCAGCCACACACGGGACCTGACCAAGCAGGTCCCCATCCCTTGGAAGCATCTTTTGGTCTTGGTGTCACCTTCACACCCAGAGCATGGGTGCTCAGAGAATGGTCCTTGCAAAGCCACCCCCACAGGTGGGGAGCCCCTCTTGGGCAGGAAAGAAGGTCCTTCACCAGCAGTGGGGCTCCTTCCTCTGCATCAGCCTGTTCCCTGGCAGGACCTGCCCATCTGCTCCCCCATCCTTCCTGGTGTCACCTCAACCACCCCTGCACATTTGGGGATTATTTTTTTTTTTAATGGAGTGGGAAGAAGTGATGCTTTTGTGGCTAGCAGCTCTTGGGTTTGCCCTTCCTTCCGCCAGGCTCGCTCCACATAAGCCAGCACTAAGTCTGTGAGCTAATTGGCTTTATTTATCATCCCTTTTAAGGCTTTGCATCGTGCAGGGGGTTATTTGCTGTCACTGCTGCTTCGCTTATTTGTTTGGGGGCAGGGGTTTTGTCTTTCTTTTTTGCCTTCCTCTCAAGGGGCTCTGTAATTGTCACCTCAGGCATCAATTACAGCTCAGCAGTGCTTTTGGGCACCGTCCGAGTTTGGGAACTGCACAGCCCTGCGGAGGGGGAGCCTGCATGTGTGGACACACTGCTGTGGGGAAGGGGCTGGGGCACCGCAGGGATGAGCTCTGGGGTTTCTGTTGGGAGGTTTGCTGTCATAAAGGTCTCCCCGCTGAAGCTGAGCTGTATAAACTGTTGGATAATCTGTGTTAGAGGCTTTTCCTCCCCGTCAGGAGAGCTGCTGGATGCCAGCCACATGAGTGTTTCATACTTGCAAACCTCTACTTCGCTTCCCAAATTCAGCTGCTTAAGATTCTGCCAATTTTGCAAACAAAAAATTGGGGAGGTTTTTGTATGGTTTATTACCATCAAAATCCTCTTTTTTTTTTTTTTTTTTTTTTTAATTGCTGGAAAGTGGAAGAATGTTTCATTTCTCCTGAAACGAGCAGAAAACAACCATTTTGGGTGTTTCTTTTTCTCTTGTTACATCCAAAATGGGGGGTTTCCGTTACAGCTGTCTCATGACCTGTTTTTCTCTCCAGGGGACACAGGCTGGGGTGGAGTTACCTTCCCAGAGGTTGTCTGAGGATCAGCACACTCAACTTCGTTACACTCCTGCAGAAGTATCGCTGGAGACCTTCTCAAAGCATCCCTTGGCAGAAAACAAGAGATGTGCTCACATCTACTGTCTTCCCTTTCATCCTCCGCTGCAGCATCTCTTCAGAAAATCAGGGTAATTAATGTAGCTCTGTCTTGTCCTGTCTAACACTTTGCATTATGTTTGCCACGTGCTAAGAGCCTTCTGCCTGATTTCTAGTTAGTGTAGAAGGAGAGGGAACAGGGAAGCAAGCAAGACCAAAAGCAGACTAACCCTGAAGCTGCATCTGGGCTCCCCACCACAGCCCCACAGAGAGGCATAGCCCCACGTGTGTGGGGCCTGGCTGCAGGGATGCTCAGAGCCCAATCTGCCTTGGGAGCCAAGTTCTGGTAGCCAAGCGATGGGATAAAGAAGTCAGCCAGACATGCTGTCCACCAGGTAAAATGGGTCCCTGCTAAAGCGTTTCTTAATCCTAGGCGCAATTGAGATAACCTAAACATAGATTAACCAGGTCCAGCTGGAGTTAAGCTCCTCATTCCCCATTTATTTTTGGCAGGAAGAGATGACTGCTGTTCTGGTGCCTTGTCAGATATTTGCACACCAGACCCCGCTCAGGAGAACGGGACGCAGAAACTCAGTGTAGTAGATTTGCCTTGCAATGGAGGTCCCAAATCCTATGGTTTTATCACAGGTTTTGTGACATATGGTGGCATTTTGCTCCCAGGGCTCCATGTCTCAGATTTCTCTGATTGCGTAATAAACCACCTTTTCCCTTCCAGGAAAAANAAAAAAAAAAAAAAAAAAAAAGGCCCTGAAAATGCAAAGAAAATGTCAATGTAAAATTGTCTTCAAGAAAGGCTTTCCCTAGGGCTTTTCTGTGGGGTAAATCAGTGACTAGCTCAGGGAACGATCTCCATCAGCCTTCCACCCAGCAATATCTGAAAAGCCACAGGGCTTGGGGAGGGAAAATACTTCTTCATTTCACAAGTCTCCATTGCACTTTGCCAGCCGAAGGCTCACGTGTGGCTGGGGCTGGACATGGGAGCTGAAGGCCATTCCACTTGCAGAATCTCCCTGCTGCAGTGTCTGGATTCCTTTAAGTCAAAGGCCCATTGGGTTTGTAAAGCTTTGATAATCTTCCTATTATTCTTAGATATCACAAAAGCTGTTTTTTCAAAATAAAATAAGCTCTTTGCCAAAATTTCGTAGTCTGCCTTTAGGTAAGGAAGGGAAAGAAGAGCATAGGGAATGTTAAAAGTTTAAACTGGTATTCCCAGACCCTTAAAACAACTCTGTTTCTTTTATTTTTATTAAAAAAGAAACATCTAATTTTCAGTCTCTCAGACATTTCTGGATCATTTTAAGGTAGCAAGAGCACCATGGCAATGACTCACATTACTGCATTTCAATACATCCCTTTGTCATCTCCAATAAAAGATACTTTGGCTTTTGCTGAAATGTAGCTTTCTCACAGGCACACGTACGCATGCATGTATCTGTGTCTCTGCACAGAAATCATATACTGTGAGAAAAAGCTGGGTGCAGGATTCTCTTGGAGTTGGTGGCTCCAAAATGCTGTGTTGGGGGCCAGAAGGAGCTGCTGATACCCCTGGGCAGCCAAAGGGTCCATGGTGGGGTTAGCACAGAAGGATCTCTGGAGATCACCTAGTTCAACTCACCTGCTAAAGCAGGTTCAGCCAGAGCAGATTGCACAGGAATGTGTCCGGGCGGGTTTGAATGTCTCCAGAGAAGGAGACTCCACAACCTCTCTGGGCAGTCTGTTCCAGTGCTCTGGCACCCTCAAAGTAAAGAAGTTTCTCCTCATATTCAGATGGAACCTCCTGTGCTTCAGTCTGTGACCATTGCCCCTCACCCTATCGTTGGGCACCACGTGTCTGGTCCCATCCTCTTGACACCCAGCCTTGAGATATTTATAAGCATAAATAACATCCCCTCTCAGCCTTGTCTTCTCTAGGCTGAACAGACACAGCTCTCTCAGTCTTTCCTCATAAGAAAGATGCTCCAGGTCCCTCATCATCTTTGTAGCCCGCCACTGGACTCCCTCCAGTCGTTCCTTGTCCTTCTTAAACTGGGGAGCCCAGAACTGGACACAGTGCTCCAGATGTGGCCTCACCAGGGCAGAGAAGAGGGGGAGGAGAACCCCCCTTGACCCGCTGCTCACACTCTTCTTAACGCACCCCAGGACACCATTGGCCTTCTTGGCCACAAGAGCACATTGCTGGCTCATGGTCAACCTGTTGTCAACCAGAACTCCCAGGTCCTTCTCTGCAGAGCTGCTTTCCAGAAGGTCAACCCCTAACCTGTACCAGTCCATGGATGCCCCCTCACGCCTCGCTCCATACGGGGTTGCTCTGCAAGAAACCATTAGCTCTGAGAGGGGCCTCCCCTGGGAGATATGGGGCCTCTCAGTCCTCTCTTCAAAGGAGAGCTCTGCCCAGCAGTGGGTAGGCAGGAGCTGGTGCTGACCGTTCCCAGGGGTTACCTGTGCACCTCAGGTCTAACCCAACAGGACACTCAGTCTACCCCACTGCCCTGGTTTCCTGCTGCTGGCAGCTTTCAGGCTTGTGGTATCGCTTTGGTCTTGATTTCTGATGGCAACAGACCGGTTGGGTGAGTGGGCACCTCACTGTTTCACTGGGAGCCACGACTCCACACTGCATCCTGGAAACTTCTGCGTAGGTTTTAAAAATAGGGACAGGTTAAAGAGATTGATTTATTTTTCCCTACAAAGGCCATCACGCCACTAGACTGCAAAATGATTGATCGAATGACCTTTTTTCCCGTTTACCGCCCTTCCCAGAAACATGTCATATCCCTGCGCTGCAGACACCTCCGATGGGATCAAGCAGATGTGCAAAGCATGCGGTGCAAATGCTGCACACCTCAAATTTGTGATGCCTTTAACCAGTCCTCTTAAGCAAGGGGCTGGAATTAGCCACATGCTGTCACCACAGTTTTTTGCAGCCATTGAAGCCTCTCGTGTGCCAGCAACCCTCCGCAGCATCCCAAATGCGGAGCTGTGGGTCCCGCGGCACCTACAAGGATGAGGCAGGATTGCTGCCGCCCCATCCTCCTCCCACCATCCTGCTTCCTTTGGGTGCACCCTTCCCTTCCCCAGCCTCCAGTGGGATGAAGCAGAGGGTGTCTGATCCAGAGGAAAGAAAAAAAAAAACACACACGAGTTTCCCAAGCAGCGCCTTTCCCCCCTTTGGGGAACGCAGCACTGCGGAGCATGGTTATTAACCAGACAGTCCTGAAGGACACTTTAAAATAAATTAAGAGGGCTGTTCCGCTTCTGCAGCTGATTACAGGCATGCCTGTTTTTTTTTTTTTTCTTCCCGAGAGTGGAAAAGAACGCTTGGAAAAAATTCTCTAATTTTCCCTTTTTGCCAGATCAGGCCTCTGTGTAATAACAAAACCACGGTGCTCACCGCTCGCTGCTCTCCTTGGGACACCCAGGCTAAGCGAAAGCACGTAAATCTGCGGGAGGCCCCGGGGCCAGAGCGCAGCTGTCCTGACATGCTATCTGCCCCCCGCCTCCCCACCACGGCTTTAGCATCTGAAACGCAGGAGACATGCAGATCTGGAGGTAAGCCCTGGTGGGAAGGAGAGCGGCACCGAGTCCTGCAGGTCACCAGTTAAGCATTTCAGCCCTGAGCAGATCTCTCCTAAGCCACTTTTTGGAGATAAGCTTATCTAGACCCGACAGCTGAATTTAACCCTGAACTTTTGATCTTGATTTTCAGCCTTGGCAAGCCTATATGTTTCCTTGAAATTATACGCACTAGATTTCAGCTCTCCCGCTACAACAGCTCCGCCGCTCCCTTAAAAGGGACCTGCGTGGCTGTGCATGACAGCATCGTCCAGTAATGCCCTTGGTTTCACAGCCAGCCCTGCGTGTTAGACAGGCTTTCGGCTGGGGAAAGCCTTCCATTAAAGAAGGGGGGCTCCAGCCAGAGGGGAGCTGGAATTTTACACCTCCAGGGATAACGCATTTGAAGGTAATATCGTGCAAGAGTAGATTATAACCCTGGCGCTTTGCTATGCCGGCTTTTGGAGGTTTGTTTTCAGCGCGGAGAAACAGCTAGAAATGCTCTCTCTCGTTGTGTGAAAAATGCACTTGGTAATAGTCTTTCTATTGTTGGGCGAGCTGACTGCGTTGGGGCTGTCAGCGCTGTGACAGACTAGCCAGGAAGGGGGTTGCTAATCAGTTTTCCTGGCATCAAATCAGCATCTGCTATATATGATCAAGGAAATTGAGGAATCTCAATGTTTTCGCAATATTGCTTAGTTGGCCATGAAATATGGGTGGTTCTGAGAGGAATGGCTTATTTCTCCCTCACGAAGATAAAGCAACTTTGGCTAACGATGAAGCATCGCTGCACGATGGAGCCAGCTAATAGCGGCGCTCTGATGAGGGCAGATACACAGCAGCATCCCGGCAGAAGGGAAGGGAGGCATAAACAGCTTTGCAAATAAGACATTATTAATATGGTTGAACTACAGAGGGCAGAAGGGATTTCTTTTCTCCTCTTTTACTCCAAAAGCAATATTCAGAAAATATCTATATTCCCACATATTGCCAAGAAATTAAATTCTTGGAAATTTAACTGGATGTTTTCTAGCTCAATTTTTGTTCACTAGCATGAGGCCATTCTTCCTGGGTGAGGTGGATTTCTGGAATTGGGCTGAGGAAACCACCCTCCTGGCCAAGGGGTGGATAAACAATGTTTAAAGAGAGCCAAAGTCCAACTTTTGAAAATGACCTGGGGCTCTCCTCACCCATATGCCTCCTGCCACGAGGGTCTGAGCTCTGTAGGCTCTCTATCACTTTTGAAAGTGTACCTTCCTCACATGTCTAAGCACGTAGCACTTCCCTATCTAAATCTATGACATTTGTCACAGCAACAAAAAGCTCCTGGGGTCAGTGTGAAGTGACACAAGTTTGTGGAGTTCATGGAGACCAAGGGATTCACAGCAGCTGAGGGACGAGACCCTTTACCCTTGAGGCAGGGCAGGTATTCACACTACCATGCATCCCTCACCCCACCTCTGCGATGGGAGCTCACCCACAGCTTTTCCCGGCCAAAGTACTTTCTGGGTTTCTGCTTCTAGAGTCATAGAATCATAGAATAGTTTGGGTTGGAAGGGACCTTCAAAGCTCATCCAGTCCAACCCCCTGCCATGACAGGGACATCTTCAACTAGATCAGGTTGCTCAGAGCCCCATCCAGTCTGACCTGGAATGTCTCCAGGGATGGGGCATCTACCGCCTCTCTGGGCAACCTGGGCCAGGGTTTCACCACCCACATTGTAAAAAATGTCTTCCTCACGTTTAGCCTGGATCTCCCCTCTTTTGGTTTAAAGCTGTTACTCCTACTGTAACATGCCCTACTAAACAGTCTGTCCCCATCTTTCTTACAGGCCCCTTTTAAGTACTGGAAGGCCACAGTAAGGTCTCCCTGGAGCCTTCTCTTCTCCAGGCTGAACAACCCCAGCTCTCTCAGCCTGTCCTCACAGCAGAGCTGTTCCAGCCCTCTGATCATCTTGGTGGCCTCCTCTGTCCCCTCTCCAGCAGGTCCATGTCTTTCTGTACTGAGGCTCCAGAGCTGGACACAGGACTCCAGGTGGGGTCTCACCAGAGCAGAGGGACGGAATCATTTCCCTTGACCTGCTGGCCACGCTGCTTTTGATGCAGCCCAGGATACAATTGGTTTTCTGTGCTGGAAGCACACATTGCTGGTTCGTGTCCAATGTTCACTTTGGCAAGACAGCTGT
The DNA here is from genome assembly GCA_013399365.1 of Pampusana beccarii. Taxonomy (NCBI): domain Eukaryota; kingdom Metazoa; phylum Chordata; class Aves; order Columbiformes; family Columbidae; genus Pampusana; species Pampusana beccarii. Next base: position 874,342 of record VWYH01007997.1, on the reverse strand, counting down.
GGTAGCAGGAGGGAGGAATTTGCTTCCTCCCTCCCCTTTGTCCCCAGCATAGCATCTTTCCTAAGAGTTAAAAAAAATCAAATAATCCCAAAGCCTGCTGCATGCCACCTCTTCTCCTCCATCCAGCCCAGGGCTGGGGAACCATCACTGTGTGATGTTGGGGCTGGACATGGGGAGAGCACTCCCAGAACCAGTGTGGCAGAGCTGGGCACTTGGATGGCACAGAAGGGCAGGTACAGCCTAGTTTTTGTGGCCCTTGTGAGATTTTTAGGTCAGCCACAGGCCGGTCAGTTGAGATCCATGCCAAAAAACTGCAAACCTGTTCCTGGGACAGAAGCACATAAGCCCTTTTTATGTAACAGCCCTGCGATATAAGCGGCAGCCGGGGATTTATGCTGTCTTTGAAGTAAATTGCATCCCGGTGCACTATAGCATCAAAGTTAAGATTTACCATTGCTGCGACACTGAAGACCCCGGTGGAACAAGGGAATAAATAGCGCGGCGCTCTCCTTGCTGCCTTCTGCTGCGCGACTCAGCTCCACAGACCTTCCTCCCCTCTCCGCCCCGGTTTCCACTCGCATTGTGTCGGGGAAGAAAATTGGTCACATCTGCATCCGGCCAGAGAGGAACAAATGTGCTGGCTAGGCAGCACGGAGCTTACTGTGGGGGGATACCTCAAAGTAAAATGAAAGGCTGGCCATCAAAGGTAGAAGACAGACCGGCGGATGAAAGGGATCCTTTGCTTAGTTTTGGTAAGGCTAGTAGGTATTAATAAAATAAAATAATTAAAAAAAAAAAAAGGGGGGACAAGAAAACTGGGACATCCAGAGCAGCACATTTTTTCCCCCTCCACTTCTCCTTTGCTCATCCTCTGTCATCAGCAGAGGGGAGGGATCGGCGTCCCCCCATGCTGCGGCAAGCACTGTTTATCTTCCCTCCTCAGGACGCTGCCATTAGCAGGGCTTCAGTGTGCCGTGCTGCTTCATCATTAGCTGGAGGTGCTTGATCTGGCTGGAGAAGAAATGAGCCGTCCCCTTCAAACAAACCCTCACATTTCGTGGCCAGCTGAGCAAATATTTTGAAATATTCCAGCTCTGAAATTTCAGCGGTCAGATAAAACAAAGGGGATCTTATACAAAAGGGCTGAATTCTTCCATTCACTCTCCAGCAACCCCACCGGTGTCGGTAGTGGTAACGGGGAGCTGACTTCAGCACAGCAGGGGAGCACATGCATGAGTCCCATGGAAAATACCTGCGGTCTTTACAGTTAATCATGTCCAGTTAATCATGTCCAGAGGTGGATGAGCACTCAACTGATGTGCTGAATCATGACACCCAGGCAATTACCCTAAATCAGAGCAGTATCTTCCAGTCCCAAAAGGCTCCATTATGCCTCACCAGCTCCTGAAGGGAAGGTGAAAATCCCAAGCGGCAGCGCTGTGGTGTTGGGAGGATGAAACGGCCAGGTGTTCCTCTGCCGCCTCCCCAGCACTTTTCTAACCTCGTGAAAAGTTCTGGCAGCTCTTTAAATCCAGGCTGCTGAGATTTACAGCTTCAGACCCTCCAGGCAGCTCACTGAGTTTATTCTGGGTTTCTCACAGCTGGCTGCATCAAGCCCCACAGAGAAGTTTTCACAGGGGGCTGAGACTTCAGGGCTGGGCAGTGTTTGGCCTCCTTCTTCTCTCTGACTGTAAATATGTGTCCTCCCCTCTTCTGAGCACCCTGGTCCCCTTCTCACCAACTCCGTCAAAGCAAAACCCTCTTGCCACCCTTTCATTGCCTGGGGGCAGGGAGGGGAGGAACACTAAGCCTTGCAGCTGCCTGGCAAGGGATACCTGCCGCTACCCCAGTGTGGCAAAGGGATGCTCTCCCGTGCATGCTGATGGAGATCCAGAAGGAGTTGCTCCCTGCTGGGAACAGCCCTACCCCTGCCCTCTGCCACCACCAGCAGCAGGAGATTCAGCTCCCGGGGCATCCCAGCCTGTGCTGCCTCAGCACCAGCAGGGAAATAGCCCCTGAGGAAGGATGCTCATTAGCCGCAGCATCTCTCCTGCTGGCCAGGCTCCCATGGCTGCGCAGCTGAGACCTCGGCGAGCTGGGTTCACCCGCCTGGGGACGGCGGTGCTTCGATCGCCTCCGGGCGTTCAGCTCAGCAGGAACCCTCGCTGCGCCGCTCTGCGATTGGAAGCGTTTTCCAGCCCACCGCTTGCTAGGAAAAAAAGGAATACCCCAAAATGAGAGGTTTTGTGGCAAGGGGACGTGATGGTGGGGTGGATGGATCGATCAATGTCTGGGCAAAGGGAAAGGAGAGCCCTTCCTGTGCTGGTTACACTGCCTCTAAAACAGATGCTTCTATCCCAGGAACAGCTTTGGTATCCATTTATAGGATTACAATATTATCACACATTAAGACACAAGCTAAGCCCTGTTTTTCATTTGTGCACAGGGGAAGAGGCAAGGCAGGAGGAGGGCCTGCATATTCTTGTTTAGGAGCCAAAGAGTAATGTGCCCAGCAAAGCAAAATTAACCCAAATACCATGATTATGCAGAAAAAAAAAATCTGCCTGAGAATGTCATTTCACCAGCGATATCCTGCAGTTTTCCGCCAGCAAGAGTTCGAGAGGTGGCATGGTAACAGAGTATATCAGGGCAGGCATTTGACTGGAAGCATTAAATACCTCAGAAAGGTGAATGGCCAAGGTCTTCCCGATAATTAAAATGTGTGCAGTCTTCATAGAACAAGGAAGGGACAGAGCTATTGTTTAAACAGGTAATTAGAGCTGTATTTTAAGCAAACTTGAGGTGGTAATGAGCTCTCTTAGATGAGGAGAGCAGCTCTCCTGCTCCTGGTTCCAGCATGAATAACTATTGCCCTCCCACCTGCTGCCTGGGGACAGCCACGGTGCTCCCAGCCCCACTGTTCCGCGACTGCATCTAGTGGGGGAAAAAAAAGAAATTCCTATTTGATTTCACATTTTTCACTCCCTGTCTCCTTCCTTCTGCGTTCAGGTTCAAGAGAATTGGCTGAGCCACTTTTTTTTATTAGAGCAGCAGCAGGGAGAGGGAAAAAAAAAAAAAAAGGACCCAGTCAAGCCCCAAGGGAAGGGAGGAAATAGCATGAGCCAGCGCTCAGTCACACAGACACACACACACACATACACGATCCCCATCCACACAGGCACAGAGAAAGGGCAGCGATGTATTTGAGCTGCTGTAGGGGCAAAATCAGCCACCTCCACCTCCCAACCCAACCCCAGGAGACTATAAAGTCTCCTTGCCTGCCAAACCCGTGTGGAGGAGCCCCGGGGATGTGCCATAATCTTGTTTTGGACAGCCAGGGACATGTTCTTCCGCAGGAGGGGGTCCACATTGGAGCTTGGCAGAGACCCAAACCCTCCTTGGCTCTGAGGATCACAGAATCACAGAAACGCAGAATGTTGGGGATTGGAAGGGACCTCAAAAGATCATCCAGTCCCATTCCCCACCGGAGCAGGAACACCCAGATGAGGTTACACAGGAAGGTGTCCAGGTGGGTTTTGAATGTCTCCAGAGAAGGAGACTCCACAACCTCCCTGGGCAGCCTGTTCCAGTGTTCTGCCACCCTCACTGAGAAGAAGTTTCTTCTCATATTACCTCCTGTGTTCCAGTTTGTATCCATTGCCCCTTGTCCTACCATTGATTGTCACTGAGAAGAGCCTGGCTCCATCCTCCTGACACTCACCCTGTACATATTTATAAACATTAATGAGGTCACCCCTCAGTTTCCTCCAAGCTAAAGAGACCCAGCTCTCTCAGCCTTTCCTCATAAGGGAGATGCTCCACTCCATCACCTTCACGGCTGGGGCCAGGGAGCCCTGCTCCCCCCGTCCCCGCTCTGCCTTGTGCAAAGGGCTGATCCCTTCATCACGTCTGCTGAGCTGCTGGCTCCTGATCAGGTTTCCACGTTATCTGGGGTGGGGGGAGATGCCAACTTCAAATTAACCCCCTTGTACACAAAACCAGGTAAAACAATCAGACCCAGGGGAAGGCGAGGAGGCGCCTTTGCAACAGTCTTCCATTAAAAATATATAAATAAGGGCTAGACATCAGCGATGAGGAAACAGGAGAGTACAAAGAACTGTGCTCAGTTGCCCAGCCTTGCAGCCCATATTATCTGGGCTNACCTAAACCAAAACACTTCAAATTGCAAAGGGCTTTGGGACCAGCTTGAAAACCAGGCTTGTGGGGAGCAGCGGGGTGAGGGCACGCTGTTCTGACATAGCGTACGATGAGGCAAAAGCCCCTGGAAAGCAAAGGGCAGGTCACATCTGGGAGCGCCCCACAGCCGTGTGCTGGCCACCACTATAGTCCTATGCTCCGGTATAGTTACAGCCTGGCTTCACAAGTCAGGGCCAAAATTTTGCGTGGAAAACTCAGCACGAATTTTTGCCCTGTATTTTGCTCTGGAGTATCTTTCCAGATGAGAAAACTGATGCCAGTGAGCACACAAGGGCCAACCTGTTTTGAACCTGGAACCTCTTTGGCAGTACAATGCACAACACAATGAAGAAGGACATCCTCAACCCTTGAACAAGTCACCACACTCACAATCACCTCTTTGACATTCAAGGAGGGCTTTAGCCGCTTCCCTGAAATAGATTTCCTTGCTTACATTTTTTCTTAAATGCTGGGTTAAGTTGTAATAATTACAATACCGGAAACATGCAAAAATCTTCTCTTTCCTCTCCACTAGAAAGGATGGGAAAGAAAATGAGTGAGAATATCTTATTGCTGGCTTTGACTGCATGCACAGTGCTGCATGAGCTTCAGAAATCATCTCTGTTTCTTGTGAGTCCCAGGATATCAGGATATTTTGTTGCAGTCCCAGCTCCTGGAGTCCTGTGATAATGTGAAATTGTCACCGCTTTCTTGTCTTCTCCAGCTCTCCTTCCTTCAGGAAAGCTATTAAAATGTTAATGATGGAGCGAAAGCAGGGCAAAAACTAATCTATACGATCCTTTAGGAGCAATTAAGGTCAGATTTCCTGTCCTCCACGTCTGGAGGTGCTCGACACTGCTCCGCAGCCAGGGCTGTTGTTCAGGGAACCGTCAGGACCGGCAGTGCTAGTGAGAGCCCACAGTGCTCTGGCTGCTTCCATGGCAAGATGCAGGAGGGGATGCGAGATTAGTCCGGCTCTGGAGGAAACTCCCCCTCCTGACTCCTTGCCTAAAGCATCCCTCCAGGAGCTGTCTCATAGCTGCTGTCAGAAGCTGTGAGTATCTGAAGTGGCTGCCGGGGGTCTGACCCCTAAACCACAGGAGCCAGGGGCTGAGCACCTGGTCAGAGGGGAGCTGAGTTTCATAGGGCTGGGTTGCACCACTGGAGCATCTCACATCTCCACCTTGGCACGGCCGGGCAAACCCTGGGCTTTTCCTATGAGAGGGGCCAGCCTCGGCAGCACAGAGTAAAACACCTCCACCGTGGGCTGACTTTTAAGGAGCTCAGAGCACAGACAGCCGGGTGACTGCGAAACTTTTTTTTTTTTTTTTCCAAGGGGGAGTGCTGCTCCATCAGTCAGTTACTTGAAGAGCCGTTCTAATTTGGCACCCGATCGTTTCCCCAGCTGCTGCTGCGTCTGATGGCTGCTGCGGGCTGCAGGAGCGGGCTGCCTGCGCGAGGGAAGGAACACGGGTACCCACGAGAGACAGAGGCAGCAGCGGAGGGCTGGGCTGCCCGCACGAACAGCCCCAAGCCCGCGGAGAGACAGCGCTAAAAATGTGGGCATTATAAATACCTCGGGGTCAGGGGTGATTGCTGGATAATAGAAGTGGCTTTGGGAGGTGGTGACGGGAGGGACAGGTCCTGGCAGCAGGGATGGTGGTTCTCTGTGAGCTGTGGCTGCGGCCGCCGCAGCTCGGTAATGAACGTGATGTGACATTTATGGCTTTTTCCACCGTGGATTTCAAATTGCTTCACGAAGATTGCTTAATAGCAACACTGTCTCGTTCCTCTCTCTGCCCTCTCTCTATTTAATATAAAAAATAAGTGACTTGCCTCCTATCACGCAAGAAGTCAGCAGCTGAGCCAGCAGCAGAGGATAAGTCCCCGACCTGTCTCCTGCCCTTTAGCCTCTATGAGTACTCCCTTTTTTCCAAGAAATCCAAGAATAGGAGCTGTACCACGACAGCTGGTTTTAAGTCGGCTAGGACTTTCGACTGAAAAAGAGGAGGCTTGCTTTCAGCCAGGAGCCTTGATTAAAGCAGCGCTGCCTCCCAGGCACTGCAAGGGGCTGCGCGTGTTGCGGTGAAGGAAGTGGGGGTGATGCTCCCCATTCTGGGATGGAGGTACCCAGAAGCACAGAGAGACTTTAGTGTAGCTCCAGCCAAATATGTCCCCAGGCAGCAGCTCCTCTTTTGTGCTTTCAACACAAGCATTTCCATCTTCTGTCACACGCGCACGTGCATACATTCACATACACACACGTGCGTACATTCACATACACACACGTGCAAACACCTGCCTCAGCCTGCGCTGCTGCCACCAAACGGCTCCTCCAGCTGCACCCGCAGGCAGGCAGGCAGGTTCCCCGCATAGCCCTGGCAGAGAGCAGCCCCTGCCTGCACAGCCCCTCAGCCGCGCTCCTGCCCCTCTGCTTTACCTCTTGAGGCCTGTTCCAGTTGGGACATGCACAGCAGCAGTTCCAGCCAAGGGCAAAGAATCAGCACGTTCATTTTGGAAAAAGCTCCTTCATGCTGTGTGCAGTGCAGAAAGAGCTGTCTGCAGCAGGAAGGCAAAGGATGGGGACAATATTCCTGCCCGTTTCTAGTCAAATTCTTGGACTAGACTCTGTGAGGTTTTTTCAGCCTCTCCTCACAGTGCGTAGACAAACTTAAGGCACATTGTGTTCTTTTTCTTCTTGGTGGGAAAATTAGGGTTACTCAGGACACTCACATGCACATATGCACTCTCACGTGCACATATACACACATGTATGCAGTGTTGCTACCTGTAGCAGTGTACCAGGACCTCAAAAGTCATTCCTGCAAGTTTGCTCCACCAGGCTGGACCTTTCCGCCTTACTCTGCCAGTACACTGCTGAAACAGCTGGCATCCCCCAGACAGCAGACAAGCTGTGGCACCCGAGCCACAGAGCTCTCCAGGAGCTCCAGGTGAACCTCCTGCAGTCCTGGATCTGGGCCACTGCTCCTGCAGATGATGAGGATTGAGACCCGGGACTTGCCTTGACGCGCTCATGGCAGCTCCTGCTCCAGAGCACTTGTGCTCCCCATCAGCTGGCATCTCCTGAGGGCAGATGGCTCCCTGCCAGAGGGGAGGAGACACAGACCCATGCCAATGGGGCTGGGTCACTCTTTACCAGGCCAGGCGAGAGAGTCCCAGCCAGATGGAGCCAGGAGGAAGCACCACCAAGTTGTTGGCCAACTTAGGACGTGATGTTGGCTTCACGGGAAGCTACTTGGCTGCCTCTCCCTGAATCAAGATTCAGTGATGCCAGGAGACAGGCACAGTGGGGAAACTGAAAGCAAAAAAATGGCAGAGTGGATGGCAACTCGACATTAATTCATTTTTACCATATGTCTGACTATTCATTACACTCCACCATTCTGTTCTACAAGACTCCTGGGGGTCTTCCACGCCATTTTATGGCTAGCAGGGTTCATCTTTGCTTGCGGCACCGCGTTACCACGCTCCCAGGCTAATGGCTCACGAGGCCCTGCGGCAGGCACAGCCCCATCCCGTGCACAGGCAGCCATGGGCAGCAACCTCCTCCGGCACTCACAGCCTGTCCCCAGCGTGCTACAAGCATGCCAGGTCACCTGGCGCAGGGGACTGTCCCCCAGGGAGCATGGGCGGTGGTGACACCTGCCACAAGCACGCTTTGGAACCTGCCGTGGGACCCCCCACTAAGAAGCAAGGTTTGTTTTTGGGGGGTTTTTTTTGTTGTTGTTTTTTTATGGATTTGCAAATTATTCTGTATTTCTCTGCGGTCTCCCCCCAGAGTGTGTTGCTGGCAAGGGCCCAAGGCCCGGCTCCAGCAGCAAGCGTGACGCATCCTGGCAGGCAGCGGCCTGGTGCGGGGGGGATTGTCCAGGCCGCGAAGCCAATGCCAAGGAAAGGCTTTTCCGTGTGCGCTGCCTGCAGCAGCAGCTGCTTCTCCATGTCAGTAGGATGGCTGAATTAGTGTCCCCCTTGCCTGGATCCAGCTGTCCAGCCCCCTGTACGCCATCACGGCTTCTCACCCTTGCTCCCGTTGGATGCACACAAAGCAGCAATGAGCTGCCTGCATGGCCGCCTGCACTTTGCCCACTGTGCCTCCTGGGCTGAGCTCCTGCCCAAAGTCTGAGCAGACCCCCGTCTTCTTCAGATTGCAAGCCCTGGACCAACTCCTTGTGGTTCAGCCCCTCTGAGGGACTTCAGGGGGAATCAGAGGGTGTTGTGCATGGGGAGGTGCAGGGATCTCAACAAGAAAGGCATAACAGCAGGTGGAGTAATAATAAAATTGCTTTATTAATAAGATACATTAAGAGGAATATAGAGAGAAAGTGGGTGGTAGAATACTGGCACATGTTGCCCAGAGAGGTGGCAGATGCCCCATCCCTGGAGACCTTCCAGGCCAGGCTGGATGGGGCTCTGAGCAACCTGATCTAGTTGAAGATGTCCCTGCTCATGGCAGGGGGGTTGGACTAGCTGAGCTTTGAAGGTCCCTTCCAACCCAAAAGTAATTCTTATGCCCCTTCAGATGCTGGGAACCCCACTTACGTGCAGCAGTGGATGGACTCCAGATGAATCCCCGCAGCACAGATTGCAGATCCCATCATCACTGAGTGCTTGGGTCTCCCTCTGCACCACGGTGCCTTTAATCTCAAGCAACAAACAAGATCATATATCTTCTTCTGACAGATAAGGACATTCTCTCTTTCAGGTTGTGCACCAGAGTGCAACACTAATGGCAACGAGGCATCTCAGCATGTTCCCTTAATCTGTGCTGAGTACATGGGTCTGCAGCCCCCCCCAGTACAGAGCCCAGTAGAGCAGACATGACTTGCCCAACACCACTAGTTCCTCAAATACAGTGTCTTCCACAAGGGTCCCAGTATGGAGAAGACCCTTATTTTTCTTTCCATCAGACATGTCCCTTTCCTCTAAGTTTTTGTGCCTGTGACCAACAGACTTAAGTCCAATCAATGGAGTTGCTGTCATTGCTTCCCCCAAGGGGACAGGCAATTGACATTGCTCTGCCTAAAACACAGAGGCAAACTTTGCCTTCACAAACAGTTTTATTTCATTCCTCGAATTAAAGCATCTAAATCCTCTTACAGGAGGGCTTTAGTTTCCTCATGTAATACTGATAATAAAAAATAGCTTCATCATACTATTTTTCTTCTAAGGGGTGCCAGATGGATATACTTGCAGAAGGACCAGCATGGACTCAGCACAGCAGCAACCTGTGAAGCACAGATACACACATTTCCTGCAGCATCCTGAGGATACTGAGATTGTATCTGATGTGAATGACCATTCACCAACAACTGTATCAAGACAATCAAGCATTCCTGCATCTGCTTTCTTTGCCATCATGGGCAAAATGCAGCTCCCCCTCAGTCTGACACTCCTCAGACCTGGAGAAAAGCACCTGAGCAGCTGTGTGGGAGAAGTCCCAGAGGACGCATGGGGACATCCAACTCTCACTCATGTGGCTGCAAGCCATCCAAAGCCTGAAATACACATGCTGGAGTGTGTAACCAATGCTTTTGGTGTTTGTCCATCCCTAAGGCCACTTGGTAGGCAGTCCTGGAAGACTTCTATCCTGCTTCCATTCTGCTGAAGCATCTGGTCCCTAGTAGCTGCACTCCTTCACAGCCATCTTTTCAAAGAGTCAGTGTTTTGCTGCAGAGCTGCTTTTACATGAGGTTCCCATTCAGTATCAAACCAGGAACTGGGGCAGGGTCAAGGGAAGAAAAGTATTTTAAAGACAGTATTTATATCATGCACTCAGATGCAGTCTTCTGTGGCACTAGGACGATCTCCAGAAAAGAGGGAAAAGGCTGTAGATATTCCCTTTAGTTTACCTAGGAACTGGGAGGCAGATTTCCCCTTGTGCTGTGTTTGACTTTTGCAATACTGCCTCCACACAGGAATGGCTTTTTTCTTCTGTGGGAAAGGAAATGTCCCTGTTGAACGCTTCGGGAACCTGACTTGATTTTTTTCTTATTTTTCGCATTCATCTACTGCGCAGCTCCTTGCAGCTCGGTGCCTCACGACAGCAGGCAGCCCTTTCGGCAGCACGCCAGCGATACGAACCAGCAGCCTTTCCTGCCAGAGCCAGGAAATCACGGCTGCGGGGCTGGGAGGCTGGCTGCTGCCTGCAGCGAGGCAGGGCTCTCCCCACCCTTCCTACCGCTGGGATGAGAGCTGCTGATATGCCCAGGGAGGGACCGGCTGACCCGGCATTCTCCCTTTTCCAGTTTGCAAAGCGTTCAGCAGCAGCCTGCAACCGTCTCACGTTTATTCAGTTTAACGAATGAGTTTCACCGAGAGGCACTGCAAAAATTCCACATCCAAATCAGTATTTGCATTCTTATTGGCACATTTCCTAAGGAACCTGAAATCATTTATGCTGCTTTATTGGCTACCTGCTATAGCTAATTAACAACATGAATTAGCATGGAACAATCCCAAATTCAGCTTTTGGAAAAGCACCTAGTTTTTGTCCCTGAGATCAGAAGATATCAAGTCACACACACAGCACAGTGTGTATGATACATATTATATTAATGTATGTGTGTGCTACACATATACCAGATACAAACCTAAGCAATCAGATATAAGAGTTCACTGACATTAATCCGCTTCGAATCATTGTTCAGACTACTTGAGACAAACATGCATCCAGTGACCTTGCAGAGCATGCAGTTCCTCGGCTGACACAACACAGAAAGCTCTTGAAATAAATGATGAGTGAATTTTTACCAGAGAGAGAAAAAAGGGAGGCTTAGAGAAGTACCCAGACGAGCCCCAAGAGCCACCAAAAATATAGGAGAGGATCACATCACTTACTTCTTCTGGTGGAGTAACAGTAGTAAGACTAATTAACAAATATCTGAGCGAGGCTTTCACGTAAGCTCTGTCCCCGAGGAAGATTCCTGCCCCTGGAGGAGCCTTTGTGGAGCAGCCATGAAGCCACCCAGGGGATGTGGAGGGCAACACCGAGAATGCATGCGGATAAGTTCCAGCAAGACGGAGACTTGCAGTCCCTGCGGGAGATCTCGCCAGCGGGAAGCAGAGCACCTAAGGGAGGGCCAGGAGGGTGGGACACACTGACCATTGTGACACAGTGCTGGGACAGGCTCTGTATTAACAGTGGCTCTGCCAGTTCCTTGGAAACAAACGAGAGCTGAAAGCATCAAGGAAATAAAGCTGTTGCCAGCTGGAGGAACAATAGGCGAGCCGGAGCTATCTTTAGCTCACGGGATTAAATTCAAATTGAAAATGCAAAGGCCTCCCTGGAAGAAAAGGCCTTCCCGCACCACCGAGCTCCAGCGTAAGAGCACAGCACAGCCCGGCACTAGCAAGCATCCGCAGCCCCTTTGCCCTTACCCAGAGGAAGGGCAAAAGGAGACACAGAGGGGAGGGGAAGCCCATCCCTGCCTGACTGCAGCCCCCACAAAAGACCAAATTTTTCGCTGGGAGGGTTGCTCCTGGAGGGTGCCGTGCCTCGGTTGGTGGCCCCACGGGCTGCCACATCAGTAGCCGTCCAGCTGCAGCCACAGTGACCGCAGCACAGGACGGTTTTTCCTGCTTCTTGTTCAGGGAGGTGGGAGCAGGTGGCAGCCGGATGTATGAGCAGTCTGCACAGCCTCCTGCAAAATCATCAAGGGACTTGTGGTGGCTGCAGGACGTCAGCACAGGGGCTGGCCCATAGGCGATTCTGAGTTTGTTGAGAGATGGTGAAAATTGAGTCGGTGTACCGCGGGCCCCTGACACCTTCAGGCTGGGTGGTAGCTCCTGCCACCTCAGACTACAGAGAGTGGCTCCAAATCCCTGACCCACCAGTGGCTCCTGAGGGTACCTCATAGCACAGCAGGGGAAAGCAAGTCCTCAGCAGCAGTTTTCAGGCTCTGCCACTTCACCAGAAAAGCTGTACAGACTGAATTTTTTTTTAAAGTCCAGCACAGCTCTGTAGCAACCAGGACATGAAGGAGGAGAGTTGGGAAGCCACGTTTGGCTGGTTGTTGTCTTTAAGATGTTGTCTTAAAGCACTGCCTCACTTTGAGATGTTAGCTAGAGTGTGTGTGCTAGCTAAGAGGCTGACAGCTTACTTAGGTCTGACAGCACACATCAGGCTGGCTGACCAGGTGGTACATTTACTCTGCCCTGGTGAGGCCACATCTGGAGCACTGCATCCAGTTCTGGGCTCCCCGGTTTAAGAAGGACAAGGAATGACTGGAAGTCCAGCAGCGGGCTACAAAGATGATTAGGGGCCTAGAGAGCTTGCTTTCTTATGAAGAGAGACTGAGAGAGCTGGGTCTGTTCAGCCTGAAGAAGACAAGGCTGAAAGGGGACGTTATCTATGCTTATCAATATCTCAAGGGTGGGTGTCAAGAGGATAGGACCAGACTCTTTTCAGTGGTGCCCAACAATAGGTTGAAGGGCAACAGGCACAGAGTGAAGCACAGGAGGTTCCATCTGAATATGAGGAGAAACTTCTTTACTTTGAGGGTGCCAGAGCACTGGAACAGGCTGCTCAGAGAGGTTGTGGAGTCTTCTTCTCTGGAGACATTCAAAACCACCTGGACACCTTCCTGTGCAACCTGCTCTAGGTGAACCTGCTTTAGCAGGGGGGTTGGACTAGGTGATCTTCAGAGGTCCCTTCCAGCCCCAAATGTTCTGTGATTCTGTGATCTGTGCCATGCCCTCCACATAGCTAAGCTCACTCCCAGCCAGCTCTGCTGCTCACGGCTGCCAGTTGGGCTGATAACCCCACTATGGAGCACAGGACACAGTCCCAGCAGAGTTCTGAGCCACCGTGGCCATGCAATTACCTGACTTCATTCATTTATAGCTGTGTCCCATGGCTGCAAAGTGCTGGGGAGCAAAGGCTGAACCCACGGAGCTGCTATGGCCCCAAATAAAGACTTTGAATCTGGTTCCTGCAACACCAAATCGGAAAAACAAAACAAAACCAAGCAGCAAGTTAGGGATCGCAGGCATGGCAAAGAGAGAGCAGGGGAGGCTGTTGGCTGATAACTTGCTTAATGAATTGCAGGCTTCTGAGCTGGTTCGTTTGGCTGGGGAAATCCAAGAAACACCTCACACCCGAGCGCTAGGAAATTCATTTTATAGTCTCAGTGCCTGTAATGAAACACCACTGGGGAGTAGAGGTCCCAGCTCTCACCTCCATGTGCAGTTTTCATGTTGTAAAAAACAACTTCTCTCTGATTCCAGCAAGTGTTCCGAGGTGGTGTTTTAGAGTCACAACAACGATTTTTAATGACAGTGTAAATGACAGTCACAGAAAATCAAGCATGCAGCCGCCCAGCTAGGGCTACGTGTGAAGCCTGCCAGCAGTGTAGCAATTTTTAACTCCATGCTGCAGTCATCTGCGCTTTTATGTTCGTTTTTTTGCGTTTTTAAGCATCCGCTTAGCGGTATCTGGAGGGCATTTGCTACTCAAATACTCAGCCTGAATGTTCGTGAAAGGAAGGGCTTGAACAAGTGGCTGAGCTCTTTTGGGAGGGGGAAAAAAAAAGAAAGAAAAAGGAATTCCTGCTGGGATGCTGACACAGCCGCTGTCCTTGGACTGCCGAGGCACATAGGAGTTAACAGCGAAGTTGTAACTTCAGCTGTTAAAATTCATGAGGTGTAAAATACAAATTGCACGTGGTGGATGAGCCGTATTTAAAGTTTATATATTACTTTCCCCCACCCCGCTCAAACCTCTGTTGGCCCAAGCTCATTAGAGCTTGGCAAAGGGGGAAGTGCAGCCTTGGTGGGGCGGCACGGGTTAGGCGGGGGGTCAGCCGGGGGTCCGTCCAGACCGTGTTTATGGATGTTTGGCTGCAGGAAACTGGGGGAAACCCACGTCGTATGCATGCGCGAACAATCACAGGTCAGAATTAATTGTTTTATTCTCATTTCTTCCTCTTTTCAAACTTCTCGTTTTGAAAGATGCAAAGGACTGCCTTTGAAGTTTGTGCTTTTTTGTTTGACTATTCCCACAGCTCAGTTTAATTTTCCCATTTAAAAAACAAACAAACAAACAAACAAACAAAATCCCACATTTGTAAATAGTTCCCACAACAGTAAAGGCTTTGCCTTTTTTTCTTTTTTTTACGACTACCTCCAATCTCATTTTTCACCTTCATCATACGACTTGGCACATAAATGCCTTCCTGAACTAAGCCTTTTGCACTTTTGCTCCTATTGTTCCCTTCTCCTCAATACCACTACTTTTGTCCTAGGGAGAGGGGTAGTAAGCAAAAAAAGGGCAGGTACTGACATCTATAGGGGAGCACCATCCCTGTCTGTAAGGCTTTCTCCACGCCCTAGGTGACCCTATGTACTCTCATCCAGAATTCAGTCCCTGAGGGGATTTTACTTACATAATTCTTTCCTCACCCAAGAAAGACTTAGAGATCAGAGATTTAGTACAGAAAAAAAATATGTAAATATCCAGAGCAAGGAGAATGAGCATCAGCTTATGCATAGCTGACTGAATTGAACACAAACAATGATTGAGAATAGGGTGGGCTGGAAGAGGAAATTTAAATATTTATCCTAAACGTTCTTTCTTTGCATTTCTTGAAATAAATTACTCCCAGCAATTGCAGACAGAGATTGTTGATTAATTCCAGCAAAGGCAGAGTGAGGGGAAAAATTACTGTACATCGTCTATTTCTGAGTTTCAGATGGTGCTTTTCATTTTGCTTTGTAGTCTTTATGATTGGGCTTTTTGACTCCAGGGTGATTTGTGGGCGGTTTGCAGAGGAGTTTGCTGCTCGTGTCATATGTACAGATATAGATAGCGAAGCATCATAACACGTACCGTATGAGTAGGACACACCTTTCATCCAGGGGAGTGGAAACATAGGCTATAGCCTGGCCAGAAGATAGTGGGGTGAGCAGTACAGATGTCCTGAAAACCTGTCTGTCTGTGCCGGGGCTCCTTGCACCCCAGTCCCCCTCAGACACCTGCAAAAGCAGCGAGAGCACCAGGAGGAGAAGCTGAAACCAGGATGCTGTTACAGCTGGTTGAGCCACGGCTGACAGAAATGCCCTGAGGCTGCTGGCAAGCGGACATAAATTTGAACAGTCGCGAAGCTGCTTTAGTTTATACCCTGGCATCGGTCCAGCCCCAGCTGCATCAGCGGCTGAAGAAGGTCTTAAAGCATCCTGTCCTTCCTCACACGCCTGGCCCAGCACGTTACTCCTCCATCAGACTAAATGGATCCACTTGTGTTATGGTATCAAAACCACAGGCTCGTTGTGCTGGTATCTTGGTGGCTTTACGGAGCCTGCAGCATTTAGCTTGGGCTGAGTTACAGGGGATGTCTCAAATAATACGTTTGGTGTGAATTTGGTGAGGGAAACCATCCATGCAGTTAAAGAAAAAGGTGCTTTGTAATTTTTTTCCAGCCTCAGGAGTCAGAGCTGAACTTTGCGTGCCCTCTGAAGCTGTGAGCAGCTGCACTGCAACGCACATAATGAAAGACTGAAATGGCTTAAAAAACACCGTCACACAGGCTAATCCCTCTGAAACCCAGAGGAAGTCTGAGCTGAGGTCTCACTTGGCCACCCTCTCCACGCCCCATGCCCACTCGCTCGCTGCCCCGAGACACGTGGGTCCAGGCACAGAGCGGGACCTGCGCCGCAGGCACCGGGCACAGCCAGCACGTGTGGCTCCTGCTCCCTCTGCCAGGGGATTTTCCCACCTGACAGCTCAAACCAGCCCTTACACGGCCTGTGGTGGGACCTCCTGCAGCCCTGTCAGCCACGAACGCCCAGGGACACCTTCAGAAGCAGCCAAAATCCACGGCAGAAAATCAGTCCTTGTCCCCAAAGCCCTTGGGGGGACCTTGCAGGCCGTCTGCCGTAACAGCACACTGGGACTTGCCCTGGGCAGACATGGGCTGGGCGGCCGTCCCTGCTGCATCAGGTGACACCTGAGGGGCCAGGTGGGACACTGACTGCTCCAAGGGTGCCGCGGTGTCTCAGTTCTGCCTCGCTCACTGGGGTTTGGCCCAAGCCCTGCGGGCTTGTGCACCGCCTGTGAGGGGAGCACAGTCGGAGGCTGAATTTCACTGCTGTGAGGTGTGAGGCTCATCAGAGGGGCTCTGCGAATTCCAAAACACGTTGCAAAGCAGGGGCACAGGTGACAGAGCAGGCACTTTCTGCTGGCAGCCCTGTTTGTAGGTAGGCAGCGGTACACACCATAACCAACCCAGAGACGGCTGTAAGGGAAAAGTAGCATCTTCCTTTTCTCCGTTGTCTCTGGGGTGCAATGAAGGTCACACCATCATTTGCAGCCAAGCCTTTGCAGGCAGTGCCATTGCACACAGAGGGTCTGCAAGCAGTGACAGAACACACAGTGACACAGATAAAATCATGTCCCAATAGCTGAAGTTTTGCAGCACAAAATGGATTTCCCACACTCCCACAAAATGCTATTGCCCCTTCAGTGAATGTGGGCATCTCACTGGTTTCTCTATTTACAGGTATTTCCAATGTTTCTCCCTGATCTAGTTTTATTTCCTCTAACCAGTGAGAGTGGGGCCTTGGGGTTTTCTGGAAATCCAGCCAGAGGCTTCTCTGCACCGTGGGTACCCTGTGAGATGTGGAAGCCCACCCTGCCTGCTTACACCAAACACTGTCTGGGAGGCAGCAACTCCTTGCAAAGTTACCTGCAGCACCTTGCAGAAGGAAAGTCTTTTTGTTTTGGCCGGAGCTTTGAACCACTGTAGTTACATTAGCAGCACACTAGGGCCAGAGCATTACTGTCTTCATTCTTCAGTCGTTATTTTGGTGCTTTTGATAAATGGCCAGATAGACCAGAGAGGCAATCAAAATGTCCCCGCACTGGACGCTGGCACCATTGCTTGACATCAGGCAGCACAAACATATAATATGCCAGTCTCACTGACCTCTGCCTCCGTTCAAAACCCTAGGACTGCTTTTCCATGCCAGCCATGCTATGTGCCGAGTTAGCCAGCACAGCCTCCTGTCAGCAGGGGCTGAGCTCTTCCACTTCCCTCACAGCTGACTGTGTCTCACCCCAAACTCACAGCCGTTGTCTCCTCCAGCAGAGCAAGTGTTAGACGCCAGGCATTGGGAAACTAAAGCGTAAAGCATTAGGAAGCCCCCCCAAAAAATCTCCATAAAGGGAGCTGTGGCTACAGCAGCTGTCCAGTTAACAGGTTGGAAAGGAAGACGTACTTTTATGGCCGGGACGACCTCCATTACCACATCAGGACAAGACCACGCTAGCTGTGGCTATGGGGTGGCAGGCAGCGGGTTCGAGGCGTGTCTGGGTTCCCGTGCCACATGAGTTCAGGTGTGTGGCACCAAGCACGGGGTTTTGAGAAAGCAGCCTTGGTTGCCCAGGCTGTCAGAGCCAGCAGCCAGTGGAGAAGGTGCCTTCCAGTGGTCACTGCATCCCCAGTAAGCTCTCTTCGCACAACCAGCACCAGTAAGGCTGAGTACCTTTAGCACCACGTCTTAAGAGAAACAAGAGGCTACTAAACCGCTAGCAGAGCCTATGGAGAAAGAGTCTTGCTGGTTCAAGATACACAGAGGGATTTTAAAACTCAGGCTTAGGAATAAAAAGCAAAAAAGAGGTTGCTCAGAGGCAGTGCTTTTCAAGAAACCTGCAATGTAGTGACCACCTGAGGTTAATCCAGGCAGAGTGGGTGGCAAGCATGAGGAATTACTTGATTGCAGGAGACGGACCAGCTGAATAAGGGATTTATTTGTGAGAAAAGCAGAAAAGGAGGGCTGGAGGAGTAAGCAACTTGGTGGTGAGCCTTTTCACAGCAAGTGATTAACTGCAGTTTCTAATGAGCAGAGGGAGACTAAAGCTGACTGCTTTTTTTAAAGCCATTTTGATAACATTGGCCCCAATGTAATAAGCTATTTGTTTGTGCCTACTGGCAGGGACAGCAAGTCGCTACTGAACATAATCCTCTAGACCTGGCGCCGGCAGCTCATTTAGAAGTGTCAGCAACAGCATCCAAAAGGGCCCAGGCCCCATCACAACAACCATCCCAAGTGCTATTTCAATGCCTCATGCTCTTTTGTGCTCTTTCGTGCTCTTTCTCTCTCTCTTTCTGCCCTCTCTTCACCCTATTCTTCTCCTTCCCCAAGCGGCAGTGAGGCTGTTTCCCAGCACCGTGCCCCTGGGCTGGCTGGGAGCCCCACTGCCGGGGAACCCCAAATGACCTTCGAATGGTGTCCCTGCCAGTTCACTGAGCTGCCCTTTCCGATAAACGTCACTGCTGACCAAAGCAGGCAGATTATTGATGGGGGGGCAACAAAAGGGGGGCAGAGGGCTAGGAAGCCGATGGGAGAGGGAGGCAGATCATTCTACCTGCCCTGCGTATTTGAAGAGGCTTGCCCGCCCCTTTGCGATGAGGGGTACTTCTAGGGATATGTGTTTCTCTGATAATTCTGATGAGTACACATGCTGTCTTAAAATGTCGTGAAAACATCATGCAACAGCGCAATTAAACGCAACCCGAAGAACAGGCTGAAAGCAACTCGGAACTCGCAGCCCCAGCCAAGCCGTTTTGACTAGGAATGTGATGCTCCTTTAAAGCCACAGATTCACAAATAAATGCCACTTTCCTTCCAGCTTCTTTAGGAACTTCACTTGCTCCTTCAGTGCAGAATCACTCCTTTTTCAAAGGTATTCAAGGTCGCCCAAAAACTTAAAAATCCCGAAGCCCCACCTGGTTTCCCAGCATGTCACAGCTGCTACTGCCATGGTGCATGTAAGGAGCCCAGCATCACAGAGAGCTGCTGGTGGGAAGGGGTGCATGGGACAAGCCCCTGGCAAGCAGAGGGACCACTTTCATCCCTCTCTCAGGGCCACGGATGGCAAGGCTGCTTGTGTTTTGCCTGAAACACTGATGGGCTGGCTCGTGTCAGAGGCTGGGGGGTGTGGGTGGACACTGAGAGTGGCAGTACATTGCTTTTAGTAATTATTATTTATTTTAAACTAATTCCTTCTCCCAGCAGTAACTCATTCTGCAGCCCTCACCTTTGGATATACGCCATCTCTGGCAGGTGGGTGTAAGAAAACTCATAGGAGATGGAAGTCTTCGTGTGAGAAAGGCACACTCAGTTTTCTTCTCCGAATTTGCTACCTGGATTCTCTGTTACAAAACAGAAAGGCAATTGATTGTGTGCCTCTTGGCTCAAAATCTGCTAAAGGCATGCAAAATACACCATGCCACTATCCGTACACTTGAGTACACACTGTCTGATTTGCCTGGAGACTTCACACATACACTCACACGTTGTCTGCCTCTGTAAAGAATTGCCCACAGGTCCTGCTCGAGCTCCAGCTCTTTGACAGTTCCCGGTACATCCCCGCCTTCTCCTTGGGGCTCCCCCATTTTGTCTGAGTCTCCCTACACTTCTTTCTGTCTCCTGTTGGGGTGAAGGATCACTAGTGGGTTCCTGACCTGCAGGACCCCTGTGAAAAAGGGTAACTGCAAAACCACCCGCTAAGTGCACCCGTCTCAAGACAAGCTGACTGAACCTGCCCCCCAGTCTCGAGTCAGGGTGGCAGGCAGGAGACTTTGTGCTGTTAAAGGCAGCTTTGTCTGAAAAATCAATTCGGATTCGGTGCTGTTTAATCCCGTGGCCAGAGAGAACAGCGCAGCCGACGCCGTGCTGGACGAGAGATCTCGCAGGGGGAATTACGGACGTCACTCAGCGCCGACAGCCTGGATATAAATAGTCCTGCCCAACAGCTGCTGGGTCTCCACCCTTTTTTCCTCGCATGAACTTGCGGTTCCTGTTAAAGTTCCAGGATTATCTGAGGTCTGGCTGGAAAGGAGCAGATGTTCTGCAAATGACACCGAAAGCCCTGCGCCGTACGACGCTCCAGACCTCCCAGGGCTCCCCCCGTGCTCCCGCCGGCCAGCAGAGGTGGGGTCGCAACAGGGACAGGCTTCCCTCTCCTGAAAAACAAATTTTCCCACAACAAATTCCCATTGGGTCCTGCTTCTATGGTTATTTTTAAAACGAGGCGGAAAAAACAGGCTGAAGTTACGTGTTTATCCATACAGCTGTGGAGCATAATGTTGTAAAATAACAAGCAAGCTTGTTTCTCTGGCTGTGCCTCCCTCCCTCTCGGCAAAAGATCCGCACTTCAAAGGGAAAATGTAAGCCTCCCCCCACCTTCCCGCATTATTTTTTTTTCCCCTGAAAATCCTTTTCCTCCGCATTTCCAAAGCGTTGCCCAATTAATTACTTCTAGATGGCATCTCGCAGCACAGCTGAGCAATAACGAACGAATCCTTGCGGCTCCCATGCTGGTGGCTTTAAAAAAATAATGACTTTTAATCAGCTGAACGAGCACAAGGGCAAAGCCTATTGAACTGGAGCACGAGCAGAGAGCCCGGAGCAGCACCGGGAGCAGAGCGCGGCTGCGGTTTGCTGGCTGTGGCCTGCGGCAGGACCCTTCTCCTGAGCGGGACCCCCGGGGAGGAACGGGCAGGGAGATCCCTTGTGCGCCTTGCAGCCGATCCCAGGCTGCCCGACAGGCAGGTGAAATGGTTTGTAAAACATCACCGTTTTCTCTCTCTCTCATTCCCTCTCCCTCCTTTTTTAAGGCTCCGTTTTTCAAGCTGAGTGATTGCGATGAAAGTAATGCTCAGTGTGTTCCCCCTCCTCCGCCAATGCGAGGAAAGGTGCAGCAAAACTTCAGCCTCTACCCACAAAAAAACAGGAAGCAGAAGTTGTGCCTTCCCTCCAATGTGATTATTCCACTTTCATTACAAACATTTCGGGACCAGCACTGTCTTTTACTCTCTGTACAGCATTAAACAGTGAGATCATCAGCGTGCTCGCTGTCTCCTACCGCAGCCCAAATAACAAGGCGTACTAACAATTCCCACTTCGTTCTCTGGCCCTGTTTCTGAGCAGGATGGATTCAGGCTTCTGTGAAGCGTGCAGCTCTTTGTTTCTTTCTTCCCTTGAGGTCTCTCGCAATAAGCTCCTTTAACATCACCTCGCTACACACTTCAGGTGCCTTTTCTCCTAACCAGAACCTGCCGTGAGCAACCACCTCCCACCTCTCCATACTTGTCTTGCTCCCATTACAGAGTTTGGGGTTTTTTTTTTAATTACTTAACTGTATACTGTTAAGGCATGTTTTACTGATATATTTGACAGCTAGCAACATGCCTCTCACCCAGAAAATGCCTCAAAGCCCTGTACAATTCTATTACAGATTGTATCATCCTAAATCTGATCAGTGAAATAATATTTACTATACCAGGCTAGCAGAAATTCTATACTTGGGGTCGATACTGTGAATTCTTTAGCAAATAAATTGCCTATTCCTTGCTAAAATTACAACACCCTGCAAATGTTGACCCATCTATGGGTTGAAGATGACCAGCTTGCGAACACATTGTCACATTCTCCGCCTTGCAAAATTTCACTAGACTCCTCTGTCAGCTCCAGAAAAAGTTGCAGCCAGCTCCTCTGATCACTAGTGAATCACCTAGCCCACATGTCAAGCGTTGCCTCCTCCAGGGTGGAATGCAGCATGAGAAGCTATGCAAAACTAATTAGTATTGCATAGACTCTTTATAAGCACTTCCTAGGGCAACAGGCTGCTTCTGCCTTTCCCTTATTTTTTCCTTTTTTTTTTTTCTTTTTTCTCCCCAAAAACTGCCCAATACAAAGCAAGCCTGTGACTTCGGTGAGAGATTCGTACCAGCCGATGTTAAAGTTGATCTCCACCTGACAAATGAAAGCTCTCCTGAAATCCATAGCCATTTTACCCCGAAAACTAGCTGTGATCTTTTCCTGTGTTTCTTGCACTAGCTGCACGTGATAATACCAAGCTTTGGACTTCCAGTTTGAGAAACTGGTCGTATTGTCTGCGAGTGTCACAATCACATTATCATCCATAATTGGCAGCGTACAGAGGAACTTCTTGGGGCCCTTCTAGCTCGCCACGCTCTGTCCCTTCTGCTTTGGCCATGCTTGATGCAATACAGGGAGTACAAATGTGGCTTGATTGGATTAAGGCCTTTATTTCTGTGAGGTCTGCTACTATTCACTGAGGTTTAATTAAATTTGTGACCTCCAAGTGGTCAGGGAATGTGTGTCAAGGCAGGCACGTAGGAAAACTGATTCATTCTGCGAAAGCTTTGGAGGTGGACAATGCCGTTTGAATCTTTCATGATACCGATACCAAGAGAAGGGCCACAGCACCATCAAGTATTAGGGTTTTAGTGAGCCTTTGGGACAAAGGTTTGAGCTGGGAAGGTTCAGGAGTCCAGGCGAAGGCAAGTTTCTCTTTTTATCCCTCTCTAGCTCCTACTGCTTAGTTGGTCCACTTATACCAGGGCAGTGAAACCCTTCCTGAGAGACTGCATCCCCTGGCTAAACCTGTGGGGTGTTTGGCACCAGAGGGCTTGGTACAGCCTCTCCCTACCCTCACACCCCAACCCTCAGACACCTGAAACTCCCTTCCTTGGGGCAATCCCCTCCCTCACCCACTCTTCTCTGGGTCTCCTGCCTGACCATGGGCTCTGCCCTGCTCCAGCCCTTTGTGGAGAAAAAGAGGAGCAGTACAGGCCACGGTCCACACAGATAAGGTCTCCCTGTTGCTGGAAACAGGCAGTGGAAGTAGGAGGATAACAAAGTCTGCAGTGGAGAGACAGAGAGCAGAGCACAAAATGGGTCTTGTGGACTCTGTGGCCTCAGTGCCTAGTAACTTTGGTAGCATCAGGCAGGGCACACTTTTCAGATTGTAACCCAAACGTGGTCTAATTGCTGTGACTATCACTACTTCAAACCTTGTGGAAGCACTGGGATGAGCTTGGCAGTAATATATTCCAGCCAACTACTTTAGAAGTAGTCTCTTACTCTGGCAACAGGTGGTCCTTATATCTCAGCTGGAAGGAGACTCTTTGCCCAGTTTTCTAGAGACCTGGTGTGTGACCCATTGCTGTTCATGACAGTGTGGTGGGGACCCTTCCAGCAACACAAGTTCCACTAGAGGCAGAGACAGAACAGGGATGCTGCTTCCAGGAAGATGGCAAGAAGCCCATCCCTTCTGAGAAAGCATCTCTTTGAATGGAAGAGAGGAGACAAAGCAGATGTGTCTCAGGGAGGAAGGGAAGGAGATTGTACCCCAGCATGTCGTCCCCTAAAAGGGTGGAAGGGACGTAGGTGGAGGTAGCATCTTTCATTAAACAGAATACTAGTATATCTGAGGGAGGNAAAAAAAAAAAAAAAAAAAAAAAAAAAAAAGCTTTTGGGAATGTAAGCACTTCTTCAGGTCTGAAATAGAAGCAACCAGCTCACCCAGGTAAATGCAGGTGAGGGCAATTGGGGGGAACATTAACAAGGCAGAGGTGACAAGCCTGAAAGGAGGTAGCCCATCTTTTGTTCCTCTCCTCAGGGTCCAAGGCCAGGAAGACCCTTCTTTGTGCTAAGGAGGGATGGGGCTGCATCCCCCCGACCCCAGCCTGCAGCTCTGTCCTGCAGCAGCTCACACATGGAGAGGACTGGGGGATGCTGGGGTAGCTTTGCCTTTGATCCAAAGGAATGAGGAATTTATGATATTTCAGAAAAGGGCCAACTGAAGATGAGGAGACCTATTTTGACACACAGTAGCAAGTCAGTTTGTACTGGGACATAGTGACAGTGCAGAGGGTAAGGGAGGAGACAGAGGGACATCTGTTCTAAGAGGGATGCCGTGATGGTGGAGGAGGGAAGCGGAAGATAAGGAAACAAGAACAGAGCTGGGGAAGACGTGACTGGCAAAAGCACAGTGGAGGGGGATGAGAGAGAACAGAGGGAGTTGTAAATGGCTGACAGATTGAGAAACACTCCGTAGGTGGTGAAATGAAATTATAGAAAAGAGGACACGCTTTTCTAGGAGAGAGGGAACAACAAAAAAACTGGTCTTAACCATGAAAAAACTGTAAAATAGACATATTTTTAGCATTTGTTGTAATACATGTGCCTCTTCTCAAGCCTTGGCTTTCTCTCTTTATTGGGTTAGAGGTTTTTTTAACTATGACCCTAAATCTTACTGTCCTTACTCCTTAAATACAATGATCATACTTAATGTGGAGAAGGACATTCAGCAAATGGTCCTAGAGCTTTAAGATTTCTCTTCAAGGGTGTTATCAATAGTCTCTTGGCAAAAGAGCTCATGGCTTTCTTTCTGTCTGATGGTGCCCAAGTGACTCTGTAGTTTAAGCAAATAGCTTAGCAAATGTATTTCTAGGCAATCATCCTCTACACCGTTCTCCAAGCACCAATGTCAGAGAAACATAGTAAGTGCCCCACTGCTCGAAGGATCTAATATATCCTCCTTCGTCCTCCAAAACCTGAAGTTTGTAACAAATGGCCGGTGTTATCGATTTAGTACTTGCTCTTTTCTCCTCTCTGTGTTGCCGAGGTCTTCACAAGGAATCTGGGAGGACAGTGGTCAAGGCTTTGCAGATAAGCTTATTTATAGATACCAGGGGGCCCAGCACCACCCGCTCCCAGTTAAGCATTGAAAGCATTTCGAAGACCTACAGTAGTCAGACAGTGAGCTCTGTAGTTTGCATTAGCAGCCAGCTTGGGTTTGGGTTATTAAAAGAATGGCCAAGACAGTGCATGGTCCTCTGATCTAGCATTCTGCCCAATTCGTGAAGCACCTTGCCTGGGTTCCTGTGAGCTGGTCTCCATCGCATTCCAGGGGTACACACAAAACTCTTTGCCCAAGCAATGCCTCAGTCTCCCAGGGCCACCTGTGCTGAACGTGGGGACCTTCCTCCCTCTTTCAGGGACCAACTGGCCACCGGCCTGTTTGCCAGCTGGGCCTCCACCCCACATCTGCAGCAGATGGACGGACCCACAGCCGGTGTGCTAGCTGCCAGCACCTTCCCTGGAAGCAGGAGATCAGATGGACATCTCGCAGGTTGCCCTTCCTGGCTTTGATTCACACTGGATGCTTCAAGGTCAGGGACGGCTGAACAGACATCATAAAGATGATTGCCTTTTGATCTGGTTGCTGTGGTCTTTCCTTGTTCAACCTGCCTTGTCCCCTGCTACAGGGGCTCTCCACAGCTGAAAAGCAGGAGGGGAGATGGGCCGTGTCTTTTGGCAGTGCATCAGTTGGGAGGGAGCATGAGGAGGTGTCAGAGGGTCTCACAATGAAGACAACCCTGCCTTCTTCCCGGTGCCTTGCATATGCTGCTCTTGTCACAGGATCATAGAATCAGTTGGGTTGGAAAAGACCCTCAGGATCATCGAGTCCAACCATTAACTCAACACTGGCACTAAACCATGTCCCTAAGAACCTCACCTATGTGTTTTTTAGACACCTCTAGGGATGGTGAGTCCGCCGCTTTACTTTCTCATACTTTCCATGCCCAAGCCTGGTGCCAAGTAGTGGGCAAGGAAGAGCCAATTGTGCTTTACCAAGGTGTGCCCTTTTGCCTGGCCGAAAATTCATTCTTTAATAAACTTTAACATTAAAAGCTCCTTGATAACAGATGGTAAGAGGGTCATCAGGATGGAGCGTGAGAGTCACCTCCATTTGCTGACCTTACAGGGGTACAACCCCGCCATGTGGTCCATTGGCCTCCGTGAGAGTTAGTTAGGGTACCTGAGGTGCAGTCACGGGCTGCACAATCATTTGTGCATGTGGCTTGTAGCCTGTGGCTTTTCATCATTGTTGCTGGACAACATTAAGAAGGATGTTAATATGCTGCTTACCTGAGGGTTTCACAGGCCTGTTTGGCCTTCAGCAAGGAAAGGGCTCTCTGTGCCTGTTCTTTGTTGTGTAACATGGCAGACAAGGGTAACCTCTCCCTCAGTGTCCTTGTATTTCATACACAGAGAAGGAAGACTATTCTCCACACTGAATAACCTTTAATGTCTTTCTTTTTCTGTTTTTATTTCTGAGAAAGTTTGGCGGTTACATTTTCCTCAACAACCTGCTGAAGTCTGAGGCCTTCACTCCATACTTAGTAAATCTCACTGAACTTAAAAGGACCTCCCCGAGTGAAACCAAAATAAAAACTGAGTAGAGTTTGTGGGATTTACTTTATTTTTTCTAATTTTCCTATGACTGTCTGTGCCATTTCCCCTTTGACATATTTTATCCATTTGATGGGTGTTGTAGGAACTTTTGCATTCAACCTACAACACATCCACACGAAGAAGTCCAGCCAAAGGCCAAAGAAGTCTAGCAGTGTTCACTCTAGACTGCTTTTTAAACCTCTCATAGCTGTACTGCTCATGGCTAGTATCTTGACCCCAGACACACCGAGGTTAGCTACAGAGATGTGGTAACCCAACTTCTTCATTCCTGGCAAGATCAGCCTGCAACCTTGAACTGAGGCAGGGGCTGGCAGCATGTCTGCTCCTCCCTTCGGATGGGCTGGTGCTATGCAGGCTGGCCCTGGCGGGGTCATCTCCTGCACAGGGTGTTAAAAGAGAACAGTAATTTAAAAAGAGAACAATAATTTTAAAAGAGAACAGTACTTCTGCTTTTAGTGGTCCCTTATCCTGACAAAATCTGCCAGACGCACGGTTCCTGTTGGTGTGGTAGATGCTCGTCTGCTGGGAGGCGCAGTGTTGAACATCAATATGATTGACAGCGGTCTCCAGGCCCTCAGTGCTGATGAACACTGTCGGTGCCCCTCATATAATGATGACTTACCTCTTCCTGGACTGGAGAAGAGGAGGCCTGTGAAAAGCACCGTCGCTTATAAGTAACTGCTCCTTTCAACTTCAATGACATGTCACATCCATCCTTGAGCTCTTCCAAAAATTCCCTCCTGGGACTTTGCTTTCCCTGTAACTTGGAGTGACATGCACCGGCAAGGAGGGAGACGAGGGTCTCGCTCAGCCTCAGTCCTGCTGTGTGTAAATGAAAAGGCTGCATGGCGGCAGGGGAAGGAGGGGGCTGTGGCAGAGTAAATAAATTGCACCCTGCCTGTGTTATGCCAGTGGGGCTCCAGAACGGTTCTATGGGCTTTCATAAATGGGAATTTGCCTCCTCGATCGCTCAGGGCAGTGCTGTCAAACAGCATTGCCAGGCTTGTGCCTCATCCAGAGGTCTTGAACATTTCCCAAGTCACATCACTCAATTTACTTTCACAAAATAATGTTTCCCTTTTGGGGAGGGTAGGGGGGGAAGCGGGAAAGCAAGCCCAGAAAGCCCTCCAAGAGGCTGTGTGAGGAGGGGAGGCAGCAGGTGAGTGGGAATGGACGGGAGACTGAGCACAACAAGGACTTTCACAACACAGGAATTCAGGATCTTCACCCCATGCCCCCCCTCACACCCTTGTTTGAATTTAGCATGCGTCCTCCTATGGCGTCGTAATTACTAAGATTACCAAATGAATCTTTTTGCTTCTGTACACACCGAGCATTCAGCGGAGCTCTAATAGTTGTCATTAGGTTTTCAGGGAGGTGGGAGAAGACAGATTGAATGCATGCACTCCAGCGCTGCGCAGAGCCCATTGATGGCTGCTGAGTAATGATTTTTTTCTAATTGGTGGAGAGCCTCGGCCCTAATGGATGGAGCCTCTCTGTGCATTTACACTGTCTCCTCAATCAATAACCCTCGCTGCGCCTGGCACGGAGGAGTTCCTGAAAGCCCCTTTGTAATAATGGATGGCTGGAGGTTACACAAACTGCTGTCTCCCGCTGAGTCAGCCCTCTGTCAGGCACCTCGTGCTTCCCGGGGGCTCCGGCATTCCAGACGGGACACCCGCAGGGTGGCCCCTCGCCTCGGGCCTCTGCACCAGTCCCATGGCCACCAGCACCCCGGGGGCTCCCCAGCTGCTGGAAGGGTTTTGTTGCCTGCAGAGCCCGTGCCGGCTCAGAGGAGTGGGAACAGCTGGGAAGCTTTTTATTGGCTTTGGCTTGGGAAGTTTGGCTTTTTATAGGAGGCTTTGTGGGGTTTTTTTTCCCTCTCTCATCCTCTTAAAGAAAAATCCAAGGGTCAGACGCCGAGTCTTTATTGAGGCCAAAAGCATTGAGAGGTCAGGCCGCGCCTAGCAGGGCTCTCGACTTGGCCAGGCTGTGCAGAGCGTGAACCCAGCTTAGGGAGAGCAGGCTCCGACCGCCCATTAACCATCTTCCTGTACCACATGTGCACGGACTGCTCCTATCTCAGCCCTCAATGTCCCTTTGTTTTCTCTTTTCCTTTTTGAGGGATGACGTGCAAGTAACAGTCGCAAGACAACTCTTGACATTCAGCCTTGCTGGTGCATCTCCAGGAGGCAAGCAGGGCTGATGGGTCTAGGGGAGACATGAGAAAAAGGATGTTAAGGAGTATCTTAAAAGGGAGGCTTCGACAGCGTACCAGCTCAGCCTTCCTCTTTCCCAGACAACAGAGTCTTTTACTGGGGAAAAAAAAAAAAAAAAAAAGAGATGATTTCCACAGTTTGCTGGGATTTACAGATGGCTGAGACTTGATTTCTTCACGGTTGCTCTGTTTCTGAGGGGACTGTGTCCTCACAGCCCACTGCAGAGCATTTCTGAGTGCCAGCATGTTGTCACTGTAAACTCTGAGCCCCCTGGGAAAGGTGCCCATTGCTGGGACCTTTTAGAAGTGAACCAGCCCTAGTTATGTGGTCCAGACCCCCATAACCCAGGGTCTGAAGTGCCCTGTGCTGTGTCTGTTCTTGCTGGTTTGCTGCCGAGGTTTTTACATCTCACTGTGTACTTGGGCTTAACCCAGCTGCACAATTCAAGCCATAATCTACTCCAGTCTCTGGAACAGACGTTAATGTGGGAAGAGGAGGGAGAATTTGGGATTGCCCTGCTGGCATTGCTGGATGTGGTCAGTCCTGCTATGACTGCAGACAGTCTGGATCTCCTCTGACATTGAGGTAATTGGCATTTTCTGTTGTCCTGTCCAATGTTTGGGGTCTTCAGCTCTTGTAATGATCTCTGATCCTTCTGCCTGAGATTGAATGTGAATTTAAGGTTTGCCCCTGGCTTGTCTCGGTTAAAAGCTGAAAACACTGAAGACTATGACATGAGAGTTGATTTTGCTGGTGGAGGGACTTGCGGGAGAGGATCTGGCCTCAAAACTTCAGACTGAGCCTCAGGCCTAGACCCTGGCAAGTGGAGCGGCAGTTTGGGGCTGGACAGCAGAAAGCATCTCAGTATGCGGGTAGCTTGATTTGCCAGTCCCTCCAGGGCAGAGAGCTTAGCGAAGAGCAGGTGTCAACGGCCCTGCATCACTCCCAGTAGCCTGGGAACATGGCTGGGGACCAGAAGGCAAGCTGGGACTCTTCAGTGGCACACACATACTCGCTTGGCATGTTACCACTGGAAGGCATCCCCTGGGATGGAGGTCAGCAGACATTATTTCTACACTGTCAGGTAAAAGGGTTGTAGAAGAAATATTTTTTAATGGTTCATGCCACAGCAAGGGAAAGACTACTGAATTGTTTTACAAGGTGGAAGTCTGATTCATCCTCATTGTCACTCCTGACACTTCGTCTGAGTGCTGTGAGTGATTTCTTCTCCCTTTCACAGGGGGAATCAATCATACATAAGCTACTTCCTCACTGACCAAGGAATGTCAGGGTGAGAGGGAGGCAGGTGGCCTTGATCCCCTGTTTTTCAG
Organism: Pampusana beccarii; assembly: GCA_013399365.1. Classification (NCBI taxonomy): domain Eukaryota; kingdom Metazoa; phylum Chordata; class Aves; order Columbiformes; family Columbidae; genus Pampusana; species Pampusana beccarii. The sequence continues at coordinate 844,506 of VWYH01007997.1, read as the reverse complement.
CAGCATCCCTCTCCAGGATGGGCAGAGGTCCAGGCTAGGGGAAGGTGTAGACTTGCAGGACCTGTGTTCACCCTGATGTGCCAGAGCCCATGGACCACCCTTTCTCATCCTCTGTAAGACCATCACTTGGACCATCCTGATCCCTGATGCCTAAGATCATCCCTGAGATCGTTATGTCGCAAGATGAACCAGCCTGGTTTGGAGGCCTGGGGCTGCTCTTTGCCTGTGGCAGTGTGCCCAAGGTGACAGAGTGTGCATCGGGGGAATGGGGTGGCAGAAACCCCAGCCCAGTGAGGGCGGCACAGGCAGCATGCCAGCAGGCGGGGAGGGGGTATTGAGAAAGAAGAAGGGTCCAAGGAGGCCCTGTTGTAGAATAACCATGATGGGGACGCAGAGGTGCAATAGTTGAGGCGGCCCAGGCAGAGACCCACAGCAGAGGACAGCATGTTTCTCCACTGCTCTCGCCTTCTGAATGGGAACAGGTCACCTGCCATCAGCAGGGAGGGACTGCTTGACTGGAGACCGGGGACAGCGAGATAGACCGAGGCAGGCTTACAGAAAATCTAGGTGGAAAATTTAGAGGAAAGAGCAGGGCCTTTGCGAGGATGTTCTAAAATCCTTTCATAAGGGTTGTTATAATGTAAGCAAAGAGGCCTGGCCACCTCAGCAGCGCAATTTGTGCTGGAGAAGGGAGCTGTGACTGGGGAAGCAGGACTGGTGCTGTAGATGAGCCTGAGGCCAAACCAGAGAAGGCCCGGCAATGCTGGCAGATCAGTCTAGGGCAGCAGGGGAGCCCTGCGGGCACGGTCGGGGGTGCTGCAGGCCTCCCTCCTGCAGCACGGGCAGCGGCGGGGAGAAGCACGAGGGCCAAACGCTGCCCAGCTGACCCCACAGTGCCCCTGGCACGGGCAGCGGCTGCCGGCTCCTGCGGCAGGGAGGACACGGAGCGAGCACTCAGGCCTTTCAATACTTAAAAGGGGCCTGTAAGAAACATGGGGACAGACTTTTTTGCAGGGCCTGTTGTGATAAGACAAGGGGTGAGGGTTTTAAACTAAAAGAGGGGAGTTTCAGACTAGACATGAGGAAGAAAACTTTCACAATGAGGGTGGTGAAACACTGGCCCAGGTTGCCCAGAGAGGTGGTAGATGTCCCATCCCTGGAGACATTCCAGGCCAGGCTGGATGGGGCTGTGAGCAACCTGATCTAGTTGAAGATGTCCCTGCTCATGGCAGGGGTTGGACTGGATGAGCTTTGAAGGTCCCTTCCAATCCAAACCATTCTGTGATTCTACATCTGCTGCTGAACAGGGCTCCCCAAAGGCGAAGGCTATTAAGAAAATACCTATCTCAGGAAAAGCTCCTTAGCTGTCAGAGCGGAGAAGTCAAAGCAACAGCAAATGATAGACATTCAGGAGCACGATTTGGCCCAGCTGTCTGCCCAGACTTGCCAGTGCAGATGGTGGCAAAGGAAAAGGATTTGCCTTGTTCACTCTCTCTGTCATAGCTGTGTTAACTCACCAGCGCTGCAGGAGTTAACATATAGTTAATATATAGGTTTTCAGAGCAGGACCATGCTTCTCCTATCATACAACCAGTGTGTAGGTTAGAGCACCTCTAAGCCCCGTGTCCCATCACAGCAACAGAGATCCTTGCTGTGGGACTCCTTGATGGTCTCGCAGCACAACTTCGGGAAAACGAGCACAAGATTGCGGGAGCCACAGTGCAGCCTGAAGGCATCCTGCTGTTAATTTATGCTGCTGCTTCTTAACAGTCCACTTACTAGCGGGTGGCTTAGATAAATCAGGTGGAAATATTTCCATAAACTGTGCTTTCTGCTTAGGTTTTGGAGCCAGAGAAAAACCTGTGGACTCCATCCAGGAGTCTGGGTGAGGGGGACTATGAATGCTTGGGCAGAAGTGCTCATGCCTCTCTTTTCCTGCCTCTGTTTCCCTGCAGTGCACCCTTTCAGTGCAAGGAGCCTGTCTGCCTATCTGAGAGGCAAGTCAGCACCATGAAGCAATGCAAGATGCCCTCCCTTGCTCATGATGATAAACTTTTATTCTTTGTTTATTTGCAACCCTCCTTAATCTACAGGAAATCATCTTCGCTTGGGAAGCATAGCTTGCTCTTTGTTTATAAAAGGCACAACCTTTTCACCTGCACTTGTGATTTCTCCTATGCTCTGACAGGTCCTCAGGGACTTCAGACCTGTCCTCTGCAGTTTCTTTTCCTCACTTAGCTCGTGCTTTAGGAAAACAATGTCTGCTTTGGAGTTTATTATCAGGAAAACCAGGATCTTTCCAAACTGTCCCTCAGAACAGGCCTATATTCACATAATTTTGGTAAAAAGGCTTACAATGAGTGACGTGAGGATACCCATTTCTATTATGGGGAAAAAAAATAATAGTAATAAAGGGAGCTGTCTGAAAGAAAATTGCCACAAAGGAGTGAAGGCTCAGTTTCTCTGACAATCAGAGTGATACATCTTGCATGAGAATTTACTTTAACATGCTTCTTCAGCACACACCAGACTCGGAGGAGGGTGTTTCAGATCTCATTTCCTAACTTTCCTGATTGGAACTGAGGCTTGCATTTACCTGGCATTTTCCTGTTACATTATCATTCAGGATCCTGCTTGGCTTCTGCCCTGTGCGCCCCTCCTCCTCCCCAGCCCTGCCACCACAGCCCAGGTTGATAAGAAAATACTGAGGATGTGCCAGTGACCACAGTTCCAGCAAAGTTCATTTCTGCCTCTCTCCCAGCAGGAAGCGCTCCCTTCTCAGAGACATTACCCAGCCCATGGCTATTTACAGCAGTCAAGAGTTCAACTTGTTTTCCCAAAGCAAGTTCTCATTATAGCTCAGGGTAAAGGCTTCCCAAGAAAAGCAGAAACATCTCTTCCATACTTTCCAGCTCTGGAAAAAAACAGCTGAACTGGGCCCTCAGATGGTCTCCCAAGTCTCCTAGAACATGATGATAGCCAGTCTTAAAAGGACCCAAGGGTTAAACACCTTGGGTGAGTTTCAGATGTGCTTGCTCAGCATGCACAGCAGCTTGCGTTCTGCACAGTCCCGCTGGCCAAAGAACCACAGCATCCGAGGCTCACAGCTGGCCTAAGGGTCCAGGTCCTGGTGTATCTCTTCCTGCTTTCTCCACATGGCACTTTAATTTGACACAAGAAGGTTTCTGCTTCCAAGTGCCACTTCAGTTCAATCTTGCTTCTTTCAGGCTTTTCTTCAGCTGAGGTAGGAATACCACTTGTTTGGAGCAGGAAATCACTGTGTTTGATTACACATCTTGGGGCAAAAGACCAAAGCAGTATTTAATAAAACTTCACCTTCGCCAAAAGCAGCAACATCAAATCCCGTGAGATGGACAATTGCTGCAACAGAGATAGCTTGAGCTGGTGTGCTGGCAGGGTGACAGCCAAGCGTTCCTTGGCTACTGCTCAGCCAGGTTCAAGAGCTTAAACACAGCTTCAAGTTCTGGCAGCGAGTCTCGCAGGCACTGCATACCCAAGCATCCCAAGGGCAGCAAACCCCCCTTGCATCAGTGCCTGCCACCCAGTCTGTGAAGTGGTGTTGCATCAGGTCCCAGAGCAAGAGGGGGAAGAGCAAGCGAGAGAGAGAGAGATGTTCACTCAAACTGGCAGCCTTTTGTTTCACGGTGGCAGCTGCCAGCAAGAGACAGGCAGGGCAAGGGGAAAACACACAAGAGCAACACGCTAAATGCAAAGCATATTACACGCTAGATTTAAAATAAAATAGCATGCATGAGGGGTGAATATTCAGCATAACGCATGACGACTCAGCCCCGCCATTCTCCTTCCAGTTCCTAGGAGCTGTGGGACTGGATCTCCCCGGGGCTGCACTTGCCATCCTGGAAGAAAAAGCAGAGACAACATTCAAATTTGGTAAGCAAAGGAAGCAAGTGCCTAAACACCAGCTTTCTTAATCCACTTGAGGCAAGTGAAAGGAGAAATATCACTTCAGTGGAGAAGGGTGGTCCGTGGATGTTGTTCCTCTCTCATTTCTGAAAGCTCACTTGCTTTCTTCCCTCGAGGGATTGTATTTCAATCGGTTTAATGTTTTTGGCAGAGCAACAGCTCTGGACCCTGGTCCCCCTCCCTCCACAGAAGCGGTGCTTGTGGCGGTGCCACACATCCCCCTCCTCCTCCACCTCACCCACCACCAGCCTGGCCCCGGCACAGCAACCCCAGCACCACCTCCCGCCCCGGGAAAGCCCTTTGCCAGGTCAGGATACCCTTTGCAATGCTGGAGAAGGTCCATATCTGCAGTGCTGAACACCACCAGCCCTTCATCTCCCCATCTGCCCCAGTGTCGCTCCTCAGACAGCCATGCCAGACAGGGCAGGCAGGCGTTTCCCAGCTCTTTCCCAAACGCAGAGTTTGACAGCACCCTGAATCTGGCTCTGGCCTTGCTGGTACCGCAGCGAAAACACTTAGGCCACGTGGCACTCACTCCGCTGGTTTGAATTTATTTTAATGGTTCTGACAGGCCAACTTTGTACTAGCAGCTTCTTCTGCCAGATCAAATATTGTTTACCTGCCCCACTTTAACTTTATGCCACGTTCAATATCTTCTCTCCGCACCCAGCTCACTTTATGCCAGATCAGGTATTGTCTGTCCTCCCTCGGCCAGCACAGGCCATAAAGCTCCATACATTCCCCAATGTGTGCTCTGCCTAATTCAGCAGAGGTGCGAGCACGCTCCTGCACCTGATCCAGACCCTGTTCCTCCTGCTGAGAGAGCTGCTGGTGCATGGAGATGGCATCTGCAGCCTGGGCAGGCTCCGGCAGCTGCCAGGAACCCCAGGCACACCATAGGAGTGGGTCTCCAGCTGCCCCCAGCCCTGGCCAGAGCAATGGGAGTTCCCAGGGACTGTGAAGATGTTGCTGGGACACTGGCATGAGCCCTAAACCCGCCGATGTGTCAAGGCAGGGAGGGCAGGAGAAGGAAGGGGAAAGCTGTGCTATCGTCACTTCAGGTTAAAAGAGCGGTGAGGTAAGATGAGTTTTACCTAAGGCTGAATTCAAGTTGCTAGCCCACTTCAAAAAAAAAAAAATATATATATATATAAAATAATAAAAAATTATTGTTTTTCCTGCTGCCTCTGCCTGAAAGAGCTAACTCAGGTTAGTCAAGCCACAGTCAAAAAAACCTCACACCTTTCCTTTATTTACTTGTTCTGATTGGGGAGCGTAAACATAACTGAAGTGGGTCTGAGCTTTTTATGCAGGGAAATGTTTCAGAGGAATCCCAGGAACCTGGACTTCTTTGCATGTGAGGCAGAGGAAGAAACAAATTGTCTGAAAGCAAAGTGACTCTGAATGTGGGCATGGAGATAAAATGGGTTTTCAGCTCCTGCATGCAAGAGCAGCATTTCTCAAAGACAGCTTTTTTCCGTTTCATCTTCTTTCTGTTTATTTTAAGCGAAGCCCTTTTTTATTTCCTTTTTTAGGTTTTAATCTTTGTATAGAACATACTCCATGACCCTGACAGAGGAAAAGCAGCAAAGCCCTACCTCTATGACTGTGTTTAGAAATTATCAACTATCGAAGTCAACACCCTGTGAGCAGCAACTGAGTCACTCCTATTGCCACGTGTTCCCGGGTTGGACAGACTGCATTGCTCGGTGTGTTGATGCATCAGAATTTCACACACTGTGAATATTGACCGTGCATATTAAATTAACCAGGTGAGAAAATACAGGTTTGTTTTGCATGTTAACTCTGTGTTAACGCTGCCCCTAAGTGGTTAAGTTGGTTTATTGCAAGTTAATTAGCCCTCATTTCAGGCAGTTATTTATTTATTTGTGGAAGACTGTTGTGTTTTTTTCTCCTCTAGCTTGGTGACTAGGCCTTGCCTCTCTAGTTTGTGTTTGCATCCTCCTCCGTGTGGGTTTCACATAACTGCAACATTTACAGTCACCTGAACTTGGAAAATACGCATCCAGAGAAACATGGATGCCTACTACTTGTGTATTACCGAATCCAAATGAGGCTGTGATCCTGTTAGCAGGCTCCTCTCCCTCAGCTCGTTTTAATCAGCATTTCAAGGGATGCTTGCTACAGAAAGCTGGTGGAGTTTGAAGTTATGATCGGCTCCTTTTTGCATCTTTCCTCCTGAATTAATGTGCTACTTCATGATCATTTCGTTACCCAGGAAAGCCTTTTCACAGGTAAAGCCTTGACATTTATCCTCGTGCTCCTGTCCTTCTGGATGGATCCATGCAATGTGCCAAGATCACAGCTTCTCGAGGGAGCTGGTTAATGTTGGAGGGGTACGTAGGGCCAGGGATGCCAAGCAGAGCAGCTCAAGCTTGTGGTAGGACCTCAGGCTTCCCTTCTCAGTATGTGCCCCTCCTCCTGCCCCATGGGGAGAGACAGGTGAGGAAGGAAGGTGGCCACACGCAGCTCACCAGCTCTGAAGGGCCTCACACCAACAGAGGGGACTCGACAAAACCTCCAACCTAGTGACTGTAGAGCGTTCCGACAGGCTGGGCTCCAAAGTGCCTTTTAAGTCACCCACCATGGACTTCCTTGGTTTAGTTGCTCCAAGACTGCGGTTGGGGAGCCTGGGTCTGCTCCCCAACTTGGTTTTCAGTCACCAAACCACCTCCCAGAGTGCATCAAGCAGGTAACCACAATGACGCCTTCCCAGTCCAGACTTCTTCGGTTCCTCGCTTTATTAGAGAGCTGAGTCACTCAGGTCGAAGTAGATTCCTTCAGCTCCCTGTGAGATGGTGTATAGCAGAAGTGCCCCTTGGTGTTCACCCTCCTCAGGGGTCGGGGTCCAAAGAAGTGGGGTGAAGCCAGCAGCAGGCAGAGTGGGCTTGCACCTCCAGAGACCTGGATTCAAATGCCCGGTAGTGCCTCTAGCTGGGGAAAGCAAACCTGGTCAATATGGCAGCAGCAGGCGCTTGCACTGCACCAGGCAGCACAGCTGTCCATCCTTGCTCCGGCTGTGTCAGCAGCATGGGGAGAGGAAGGCGAGGAAGAGCAGGGGCAGTGCAGTGCAGCTCAGGGTACCTGGATATATTGGCAGAATCTCCCTCTTGATTATCAGCCTCTTCTTTCCACAAGCTCCTAAAATTCATATCTAAGACACCACAAAAACTGAACAGCGACGAATCTTCAGGAAGGTCTCCACACAGAGCACAGGCTGCTTTTCCTTCACGCCACCACTGCTCTTCACCTTGAATTAGCGCCGTTTGTCTCCCTACCCCTTCCCTCCTGAGCAGACCGCAGCCTGGGAAGGCGTCTCGCCGCCCCGAGCTCCGTGTAGCCGTACGTTCCCTCCTTGCAGCACATCCCAGAGCCGGGGCTGGGAGCGGGGGATGTCCAGCGCTGTGGAACGGGAGCTGTGGAGCGCCATGGGGGTGAGCAGCCGCCTGTCCTCCCCTCCGAGCTGCAGCCGCCCGGCCCGGCTCGGCAGCGCTGCGGGCTCGGCGCGCTGTGCGCATCCCGGCCCTGCGCAGCGCGCTTGGACACGGACTTAAGGAGTCCGGACACCGGGATGCGAAAGGAGCCGCGACGGCGTGAGGGGAGCTCGCTCACCTGAAAAGAGGCTTCGGGAGGGCACCGCCGTGGTACGATCGCAGGGTCTCGGCTTCTCCGCTTCTCAAAAAACTGCCGCCGCCTCTCCTCGGTGCTGCGTTTTTAATCAGGGCTGAGAAAGTCTGCGTAAAAGCTCAGGGACTACCTTAAATACCCCCTAACCAAGGCTTCTCAAAGCTCCTATTAAAATACAAACACCACAGCCAAGGCGGCGGGCTGGAGGTCTGCCCAGTGGCCAAATAAATCATAATATTCCAGAGATCCTGTTTGCAAGTGCCCATTAAAACCTGACGACTGGCTAATACCAAAAAGGCAGCGTGGATCTGAAAAAGACAGAAAACAACGTGACCCTTCCTGCAAAGCAGCCCGGGTTTATTTCTTGCCTTTTCAAACCACGGCTTCCCCGCTTCAGTGCCGTCCTCTTCCCGGGGGCTGTGGAAAGGGGATGTCGGTGGCCCCGGGAGTCGCTCAGGGCAGCAGGGCCGCAGGGGCTGGGGACTGCGCACCCCCGGCCTCTCGCAGCCCCGGCCCCGCGGCCAGGACCCTGCCAGGGACCCCCTCCCCAGCACCGTGGCTCAAAACCTCTGCCCAGGATTCAAGCCAGGGCGAGAAAACAGCCATTTATCTGCATTTGCTCTCTTGGTGATGTCCACGGGCACTTTCTGTGCTCCTTATCTGTTTTCTCAAATAAATAAATAACTGAAAAACAGAGACGCTGGGGAGAAAGGGGGGAAAAAAAAAAAAAGACGGAGAAAATGAGCAGATTTTGATCTAGTAAGCAATTTAAATCTGGGCTGGCATGCTGCATTCATTCATTCATTAATTCAGCCGTGTGCTCAGAAAACCCCAGCAGGACTCCCTTCCAGCACAAGAACTTCCGACTGTGAAATAAACCCCGCGTAACCAGATTAACTATGAGGTATGTATCAGCCAGGTCTTAGGCATTAATTCAAGCATACTTTCCCTGCGCTGCACATCGCCAGAGCTTGATTTCCCGATCAGGTGTTGCTCACTGGCAGGCATAAACTCTCTGAAGTTTCCTGTCTTCCAGTTCTCCCTGTATTGCTCTTCCTTGCTCAATAAATTAAAAAAATATTATTATATGTGCTGTCAGGGAGTCTTGATTTGGCTGTTAATAGCAATGTTATCAATACCTTGTCTTTCAGTCTCACATAATTCAAACGTTGCTGAACGGTTTTGTTCTGGCATTACGAAAATGAATCACTTCTGGGTTTAGCCCAAGCATAGAAAATCTCACCCTAAAACTTCAACATTCGTAAATTCAGAATATATTTAGCGTGCAGAAACTGATGGGCAAGATAGCAATCTCTGCATAAGCTTAGTGCAGCCTTCCACCTCGCAAGTCTGTGCTATACTGAATCATCAGATGATTACTGTCTGTATGAGTGACTTCAATTATAGTATTATTATGTTATTTATCATTTGATAAATGAAGCAGGACAGCGGTCCGTTTGCGTCAGGTGCTGTGCAAACATTCAGATGTGCTCAGACAAGCCCGCAAGGACTATCCATAAAGTCAGTGGGACATGAATGGGAATCTTCAGGCAAGGACCCCTTTCCACGGGCCGGCTGATCTAATACCACCTCTAATACCACAAATGCCACGAGCTGGCTTGCCAGCAAATTCCTGGTTTTCTCTATGTGCTCCCCTGTGGACTGAATACAGAGTGACAGAGCCAACATTAAGTCTGTTTGTACAGACCTACACCGTGAATGCATTTGTTTTAAAAGTGAAGAGTGAGAGGGTTGGGGTTGTTTGGGATTTTTTTGAAAAAGACAGAATCTTCAGCTGTTCTGGCTCTCAAACACTTTTATTACTGTAGCCAGCTAAAGTATGGTTTATGACATCGTTAAAATTAACGTATAGCCTCTACTGCAATTTCAATACTTTATTTCAATTTTAATTCTTTATTTGCTATGAGGATATCTAATATATGATAATGGTAAAACTTCACTTATTAAGTGAGCTGGGATCATCCAGTTGGTACCAGGTTGTCCGTTCTCTCACAGAACCAACTGTTAATACAAAACTCGGTCACTGTGTTCTCCACTACATGGAGAAGTTCAGGCTGCCAGGACCTTTGGCATAACTGCTCAGCAGATGAAAGTCTTAACTTCCCATTTTTATCAGCCTGACACCTTTCAGAGATATTAGCTCCACTTTTTTTTTCAGTGAGTGCCTTTAGTACACAGGGTACACGTGTGTACCTGCCATCACTCTGAGAACGGAGAAGTCACTACCTGGCCCAATCGATTCCCAAGCTTTCACTGAACTGGAATTTGGAAACACAATGTATTCTTTCAGCGTGGCCTGCAAATCCAACTTTTTTAATCGGATCTTTCCACACAAAGTCCTCATCAAGTTATTTTTTTTTCTGGTGACATTCAGCCATTCAAGAGCCACATCGTAGATAGCAGGGACAAAAACATGCAGAAATTACTTTTGCCTTTTCTCTCATCTGTCCCAGTCAGAGAAGAAGGTTCACAGGTTGGAAAATCTATCTTCATCAGTGTCCTCCAGTGCTATTTATCAAATTTTAGTCCAAATAATATCTGAGAATGTGTTTAGCTTGTTAGCAACAAAAATGCTTAGCTGACATTGATTTTGGAGCTACATGTTGCTGAATAAAAGCTGATGCTTTTGCTCTTGAGCCGTCGGATGAAATGCAAGAGCATGCTCAGACGCTGGCTGAGATGTGTTAATATTGCAGTGAAAAAAGCAGTCTCATCCTACAGACTTTAAAGAATATTTGTGACTTTTTGGTTCCTACATAACTGTGAGCACCTCCTTTTCTCATACTAATATAATCTGCTTTCTGTTTTCACAAGGCTTCAAGGGACAGTGAAATTGCTTCAAACCAATTCCATCATGTGAAAAAACAATTAACGGTGTTTCCAGGAGGGGAACATTCTAGGTATTCATCGTGGGTTTTGTAGTCACAAACAAACCACAGGCATTTTTGCCTCTGACAACAGTATCTAGAATTAGATATTTTATAATATTCTGTATTTGTAACTTTAATTTATAAATCTTTATAAATTCCATGAGTGAGGGAACACGTAGTGGCTTCTTGCTCTGGGATACATACACATTTGGTAGATAAAAGACAAAGGGCCTTCTAGCATCAGAAATACTTTCCCTCTGCCTGCACTGAAGTCAAGTCATACTTCAAGATTTTTTTTTCTTAAGCTTCATAGAACGAGCTTCCTCAGCTTCTCCTTACCGAGCAGGTCCGACAGATTGCAAATCGTTCTTCCAGACATTCTTAAACCCTTTCTGCTTGCACAACAGCGTCTGCGAAGCAGACAAAGAGGGGAGGAGGAACTAAACCCTCTTGTTGTCTACCTTGTCTCCTCTCACGAGCACTGCCCAGCACAGCACAGGAGCTCCCATTTGCGTGATTCTCAACAGCTACGTTCAGCTCCCTGCACCGACGGCGTGGCTCTGCTCACCCTACGAGCCAGCTGCAAACCGCACCACAGGGATTTCTTTTTTCTCTGACACACGAGTCGAAATTCACTGACCTCGCTAGTGAGACTGGTGCAAAGAAGAGCAGAATATGACTTGGTCCTTGTAGGGAGGTGAAAACAACGCGGCTTCTTGCTCCTTCTGCTGCAGGGCTCCAAGGCTTCTGATGCTGCAAGATATGTCTCGTGCAGCCCAAATCCAACCCTTCAGCTCTGCAGCCACCTGGATTTCAGTCCTTAGATGCAAACACAGCAATGGAGGTCTGGGTTGCAACTTTATTACTTGTCTTCGTAATACAGCTTAGAATTTGGGGACTCCGTAAGAATAGCTGGTTAAATGTCATTTTCATTAATTAGGCTATTTTTTTGAGTTTCCAACCAACAGCAGAGACCTTGGGTGTAATGGCTAAGACCTCTGGCAGAGGATGACGCAAACCCAAACTCTCATTTCAGCTCATACCTGAGAACCAGATTAACTCAAATCTGTGTCTCAACACATCCCACAGACAGCAGCCCTCATCCACACCCCCAGTGTCAAGAAAAGCTCTGCATGTCGTTTCCTTGAAGAGTAGCTGGGGACAAAGTGTATATGTTGCATCCACGCAGTACCGGGTTTACTGTGATTGTGCAACAGCAGGAAATGCCACAGAGCCATTAGTGTACTTCAAAATACTTTATAAACCACAGAATAGACACTTTTTTTTTTTTTTTTAACTGGATCAGAAGGATGGAAAATGGGTATTTCAGTTGCTTATGCAGACTGAAACCACAAAGATATGCACCAAACCTGTTCGTCTAAGTTCATATACCACTATGCTTTATCCATAAGGCATCACAACATTTCAAGTTCTGAAGAACTCCAGAGAATCTAGATAGATCTCATCTCTTGATAAGTGGGTTTGCTCAAAGCTTCGCTTTGGAGCCTAGAGAGCTAGCCAGACATGTCCTGCATCCTAGGCTAATTGTACGAGACTATTATTTATTCCATTCAATAAGTGTGCATCTGGTAGTGATGATTGCAAAGCCTGTAAGAAGGCTGATACTTCCTAGCAAGTGACATTTTTATGGTTAATAGAAACTGTCATAGAAACCACTTGGAGGGGGATATGTACGGGCTTGATTTTCAACTTAACAGTAAATCACTTCGGATCAGAATTAGATATCATGACAAAATCCTTCACCCTGTAAATTTCCAGAATGCAAGTAGCAGTGGCTCTGGGAGAAACTGCGATAAAACTAGAAGAAAAGTTTCTCATTTGGTTTTAACATTCGGTATGCCTGAGATCATGTCTTCTCTGTAAATGATGCGACATCACAAACGTGCCTGCTTTTTCATTTCTTGCTATTGTATTAATAACAGGAAGTAGTCCTTCTTGTAGACCGGTACTTGGGCAAGAGGTGGTTCAAACATGGAAAAGAAAGATGAGCATCGTGCCAGAGACATCACAGGCAGCATCAGACGTACAGTGCCGCAAGAATCTGAGCTATCCCGAGTCCCTGCAAATACAAACAAGTCACGAGCATCTCATGGGGCTTATACCATCAGCCTGTTGAGACGAAGGCACAAGGGCTGATGCCATCCACGAGTGAGTTGAACGTGTCTCTACCCAAATATTCTTATTCCTGGTTTGGGGCAACTGCAGACTTCTGCAGTGTTTGTTCCACTGTTCTCCTGCCAAATCCCCTAGCAACCTCCAAGTATTTTTATGGTGACTGTAACAGTCAGAGGACATAGGTAAGACAGTCTATGTGTAGAGACAATATCTTTTATTAGACCAACTGATTATAGATGGGAAAATTAGACAAGCTTCTGGACACAGAAGTCCTTCTTCAGGTCTCTAAAAGCCACTTTTTGAAGTGCTGCCAAAGAAAAAGCAATCAGCACAAGTGACCAATGACTTTCTCCCAGATATTAGAGCTCAGCTTTGCCCTTCCAGCGAGGGACTGAGTCACGGTCAAGTTTGCACCATTCACCCTTCAAAGGAGCCCATCACTGCCCAGCAAGTGCTGAGGCACTCCCAGAGCCCCGGAGCAGTTGTGTCTTTGAACCATGGGTGTCCCCTCATTCTGCAGGTGCTCCTGGCCTTCCTGACACCACTCTCCTGCCTGGCTGGCTGCGAGGCCTTGGTCCTTTCAGTCCTCCCCTATGCGTGACACGGAGGTAAGGCCTTCCTTCTGCCCAGCTTTGTCTTTTTCGCAGATCTGGGAGAGCTCCACAGGGACATGGGGCATCTCCTCAGGACAGTGTGCAGTGCTCAGCATGGGACAGCAGAGCCACTATCTTGAGTCTGTGCATCTGCAACGGTAGTAATAACATTCCCGCATCTAAGACCCAGGGCAACTTCACCAGGGAAACACAAATTCTCCACAGTCAGGAGAGAGCCCCATGAGAAAATCAGGTATGAAACCAATGGAAGATAGAACCCTAGGCGTGAAAATGTTTGGGATAGCATGTAGCTGCAGATTATGTTCCAGCTTGCAAGGGTCCCGGTACCCACCTCCCATGGCGGAGGGACATTCCCCGGCTGCTCTCTTTCAACTGGGCTGTGCTTCCAGCAGCGCCAACAAACAACCATTTCAGCAGAAGCGGCACTGCACTGTACAACACCGCCCTGCAGCCCTCGCCGAAGCACCAGTCGCAGGCTATTTACAGCAGGCTGGAGAAGTCACTAAATCTGGCCTGGTTTTAGTCAGTCAGGGGCAGTTCCAGCCCTCGGGACATCCATCTCTGGTACCCGGGCCAGGAGCAGCCGTGGCAGCGTGTGAGGAGGCAGGCGGCTGGTGGGGAGCCACGACGGGAAGGCAATTGCACGGCACCTCTCACGGGGTACAGGAGTGTGTAAAAGGCTGCGAGCAGCCTCAGACAATTAATTTCCGTATTCCCTTTCAGTCAGATCTAGAAACGAAGCGTGCTGCATTCACCGTGGGACACTGGGTCCGGGGGGAAAAAGGGGGAAAGAAAAAGAAAGAAAGAAGAAAGAGAGGAAGGAAGGAAGGAAGGATTCAGCAATCGGCAAATTCAGAGGAGGAGCGGGAGGAATGGGTCTGAAGAGATGAATCAGCATTGGCCTCAGGTGATGGAGGGAAGGAGGCATTTCTGCTCCGCTGATTTGTGCAGCCTGATTGAAGGCAGCCCGGGCACTGGCATTGCATCAGAACGGAAACTGCCTGATAGGCTGCAAACCCTATGAGAGGAAAAATCCAGCAGATAATGTCTTTATTAAGTACATTTTGTGACCTCCCAGCTGATTGGACATTTTTATACTGACTTATAGTAGATATTATAGATGCTGGGGGGGGCTGTTGTGTGGGGTTTTTTATGTGTATAGTGACAGTGTGTGGGGTAGAGAATTTTAAGCAAGGCTGCATGAAATTCAATCACTTAATCTTAAATTACAAGCCACTGGCTGCCAAAGCAATTTTTGAGATGGAAATTCTTCTGATTCACAGATTCCTTTGCCTCTTTTAAGGAACAATGAGTAAACAAACTATGAAAATGTTATTTGCTTTTTCAGAATTTGCTAGCAGGGAAAGATTAAATTTTTTTCTGTGGCATTTGGCAGGGCTTCCTTTCCCCTCTGTAGCAGGTAGCTAGGGGAATATGATTCACGATGAACAGGTATCGTTTCCAACATTTCTGTTGTATAGCCAAGAGCTGAGCCTATTGTTTAAAATGTCACAGGGATGTTAATTAAGGTATACCAACGATTACAAAACCTATTCCAGTCCCCTCGAAAGTCCTAGAGGAAGCAATGAGCCAAAAATATGTTTAGAGGGTTTGGTGATATTCTGAGAGTCCTTAGTCAGCCAGGTAAAACCTCTCGGGATTACACAAGGGTTACTCACACGAGTAATTGTTGCAGACTCGACTCATCTGTGCCCACTCTCTGGCAATCAGGTTGTTGTAGGAAAAGCACTCTTCAAAGGAGATAAATAGCAAGGCATGAGTGCCCAAGCAGGTGCTGAAATGAATTAGACCTTCTGAAAACCCGGCCCTGGGTCTCTTGCTAGCACAAGGCACCCAAAATGAGTAGATGGGTTCGGAGGTACTGTCTCTCCTTCACTCAGGCTCTGGTACAAACTGGAAGCCTATGGTTCTAGTTTCACACTCGTGCAAATGACAGGTAGGTCACACCTGAATGCTGCCTGCAACCCTCCCTCCCACCTTATGAGGGAACAGCAGGGATCCTGGCCATGCCGAGCAAGGGGATTGTTTTGGGAAGTATTGCTCTTGCCTCTTTTAAGGTGCTCCCTGGGCCTCACTCTGACAGGGTGAGTTGGAGAGAAGAAGGGCAACCCTGGGATGATGGTGCTGACCACAGACAGGGCTTCAGATCTCATAAGCCTGGGGGCCTGGACTCAACCCCAGCCTCACAGACCCAGGGCCAGGTGCCAGATGATGACCAAGATTACAGGGATATGGACACAGAAGTAGGGAAGAGGCACCTTTGGGATTTGTGCTTCTGGGAGCAGCACACTTCCTTGCTCCATTTATGGGGCTGTGATGAGGCCAACCAATGCACTCAGGTGCCCTGTTAATGGGGCTGCATAAATGCCACTGGACCAGGCGATCTTTCACGTCAGCCTGTGCAGGGGAGAAAAGGTGCTAACCATCAGCACACTTGTTCCCTCACATTAAGTCCACACAGCTACCCAGTTTCTGAGTTTCTCCATGGAAAGAAAACAAAACAAACAAACAAAAAAAAAAAAAAAAAAACAACAACAACAAAAAAACAACCCCAGAAAAAAACCCAACGCTGTTCTGAGGAATAAACATCATGAACTGAGTCATTACAGGAGATTTTTGTTCATTTGTTTATTTTCTAGGTACATCAGACCTGCCTGAGACAGTCATACGTGGTCATTGTAGTGTAAAATTATTCTCTCAAATAAATAATTACCAAGCAGGTAATCTTCTCTTAATAAATGGTATGTACATGATCACACACTTCCCTAAATTTTATTCAACCCAGCAAAAAGGCTGCAAAACAAACATGGCTTTCCTATTTCCTCCCCCCCTTTATTTTGTGAATCAGGACATCCATGCATTATTGAGGCCCGCTCAAAATGGAGCCGCCTTTCAAGCAGACTCTCTAATATTGAGGATTACGCGTGGATTATTGCCGAGAGATCATTCAGAATCGGAGCAAAGCGTTTACCCGGAAATCATTTGTAATTCCACTTGCACCTTATTTTGGCTAATAACGGCTGTGAGGACAATTGGATCAATGCTGTGTACCTGTCAGCCACGCCGAAATTCCCTGTACAGCCCCGAATTGTGTGCCACAAGATTACCAAGGGAAGCTCAGCGCTGTGCCTTATCTCTTTTATAAATCCTCTTAATGCAGATGCTGCCAGGTCCCCCGCACACCACTGAACCAGCACCTCCTGCCAGTCACTCAGAGGGGAGCTCTGCCTTCGGGTGAACTGATGCAGCAGGGCTGGTGACCACCGATCCATCCAAACCCAGGTGAACGGGGACATGGATGCAGGAAAAATAGTGTGGAGGAGCAAGGGAGGAGGGAAAGCGCTGGAGGGCAGAGGAAAGGCTGCTTAGTGTAGGTTGGTCCCTACCCACACTGCTCCCCAGAGGGGCTTGCTGCACCCCCAGGGCACGTATCCTCCCCATAGGCAGCAGAAGAGCATCTTCCCCCCTCCACCACCCTCTCCTCGCTCAGGGCGAAGGGGCCAGGCTTTCCAAATGGGGCTGGGGTCCCAGCTCGCCCACCCACACCAGGGATCCCCTCACCACCAGCAGGCCACACGCCAAGCCCGCTCTTTGAAAAAAACTAAACTTCCCCAAGCCACAAAAGAAGGATCACTTAAAAACTCAAGATACCGCATCTCCCCACTGCAGCACTGGGGGTTTTTTAAACAAATCTCTGCCTGAGAGAAGTGGGAGGCGGGGGGGAAAATAAAAGTTCCTTGAGTTTTATCCATTTTGCATGCACATAAAAGATGAACTTCCCTTTGGAAACAAAACGCACAGAGTTACGGTTTGAAAGGGGCCTCAATTTGGCTTCGACCGGCTGCAACTAATTGCGGTTGCGAGCGCTGGCAGGTGCGAGCAGGCAGCTGAGGAGCGCTCCCCCACAGCCCTGCCTGCTCCCGGCAGAGGGCACGTCCAGGGCTCGCTAGAGACACAGCCAAGAGATGTGGGCGACACGACCGAGGGGCTTAACGGGGTGTTCGCAGCGTCCACTCGGCTACTTAATTTCTGAGAGGGCTACATGCAATGCCAGCAGGGCTGGAGAGTGTCCTGGGAAGGCCCTAGAAGGGTTTGAAAGGCCCTGGAAGGTTCTAGAAGGCCCTGGAAGGCTCCGGAAAGCTGTTGGGGCCACCCTGGTCTCTTGCCTGAGAGAGCCCCCCCTAGTCTCTCTGTCCCCAAGCTGCGGTTGCACCCTGCCCGCACCCTGGGGCCTGCCACGGGGCCAACACCGCCGCCATGTCGGGAGGGAGAACTGCTGCTACAGCCAAGCTGCAGATGCCTCCGGTCTTTCCTTGATTTCACCCGTTTCATAGCTAGGGAGAGGGTGTCTATGCCCTGTCTCGCATGCTTGGCCTCCCCTCCGTCTGCCCTGAGCCCAGCTGAGGTGGCCCAGCAGCCGCAGCCTCCCAGCAGCAGGCAGGTTGGAGCTGGGGAGCATCAGGGGTTTCTCCGGGAACTGTGCAAGTCCTGGCTGGGGTTCACAGAATCAAAGAGTCATTTCAGTTGGAAGAGACCCTCAAGACCAAGTCCAACCATAACCTAACTCTAGCACTAAGCCATGGCCCTAAGATCCTCGTCTATATACCCTTCAAACCCCTCCAGGGATGGTGACTCAACCACTTCCATGGGCAGCCTGTTCCAATGCCTGACAGCCCTTTCCAAGAATAAATTTTTCCTAATATCCAATCTGAATCTTCCCTGGAACAACTTGAGGGCATTTCCTCTTGTCCTATCACTTGCTACTTGGGAAAAGAGACCAACACCCTCCATGCTACAACCTCCTTTCAGGCAGTTGTAGAGAGCGATAAGGTCTCCCCTCAGCCTCCTTTTCTCCAGGCCGAACAGCCCCAGTTCCCTCAGCTGCTCCTCCATCACAGTCCCCCGAGCCAGCCAGTGTGCCTCCCTCTTAGCTGCTGCACCAGGGCTTTGCTGGTTCTGGGTGTTTGTCTTCTTAGATGGAACATGCAGGCAGACCTGACCACGGATGTAACTGGCAGCCAGGAGCTGTGCAGTGGTTCACTGCTGCTCCCCAGGATGACTTCACTCCAGAGGGGGGTTGCTTCTTCCTCTGCTGATTTTTAGGGTGTTCCTTGCCCTGGCTGAATTCAGCACCACCACAGCAAGAGGAACGCAAAGCACACTTTATCAGTATCTTTTCCTGAAAGCTCCTTTTGTCTGCAACGCTTTTAGCAGGACAGCCAATTACATTTAGCGTCTTAATTCTTTCATTCTTTTTATGTCTTTTGAGAAGTAACTGAATCACCAAGATAATGCACAGGCTTTCACAAAGGGGATCTGTGATCCCATTGCCCACGCCCTTCTCCTCCCACTCTTACCCATTTGCCTTCTTACTTAAAACCCCGGGGTACAAAACAAAGACCGTGAATCAGTTTGGTCAGGAGTTGCAGGTTTTCTGTGCAGTGCCCAGGTACTCCGAGGGCCAGGGAATCGCAGGGATGCAGATTGCAAAGGCAGAGCAAGCCAGCTTGATTACCTAGCCTGGGCTCCTGAATAACACAGGCAATGAAGAACATCTCTGAATTCATTCCTGAATGAACTAGAACACATCTTCAGTGAGGGGAGAGTAGGAAATTTAATCCTGATTTAAAGTTATTGGTGATAGTCCCCACAGCCCTCGGTAATTAGTTCCACTGGTTAATTACCCTCAGTGTTAAACATCTGCACCTTATTTGTAGTCAAAATTTGTCTGGCTTCCAACTTCCAGTTGGATCATATTATAGTTGTGTCAGCTAGATTGAAAAGCCTTCTATTATCGCATTCCTGTTCCCCATGTCAGTACTTAGAGACTGTGATCAAGTCATCCTCTCAACTTTGTCTTTGTTAAGCAAAACAGATGGAGTGTCTTCTCCAGTCTGTCACTTCAAGACGTGTTTTCCAGTACTTAGTCATTTTGTTCTGTGGTCTTTCTTGGATTCATCCTCACCTCATCTGCAACCTTCCTGAACTGTTAGGCACACCCGTCTTTTTCAGGGTCAATGCTCTCTAGATCTGAAATTCCCCATGGTCCTAGGACTGTGGTCTGTATTCTGTTTATGGATGCAAATCCTAGTGTTTGACTACATAGAAAGATACGTTTTCAAATTTGAAGCCTGTCATGGTTTAATCTGAGCTAGCAATACAACCACGATAGCCACTCACTCACTCCCCTCTCTAAGCTGCCAAATACGGGAGAAAATCGAAAGGGAAGGGAGAAACTTGGATTGAGATAAACACAGTTTAATAAAATAACAAAATACTAATACACTACCAGTAAATATATATATAAAATAGCAATAGAATATAAAATAAAAGATACTCAAGGCAATTCCTCACAAACTCTGTCCACACTGAGAAAGGAAGAGAGAAAAAAGGAAAAAAAGGCAGAAAGACCCAGAGGCCTCTGTAAAACAGCAGGATGGCAAAAGGCCAAACTAAATGTCCCGAACAGAATTCCCCCAAACAGGTCTCCAAGAGGAAAGAGAAGGTGAGAGAGACTGGAAGATCCCAACTCTCCTTAAAAATAAAGCATGATGCTAATGGCATGGAACACTCTTATTGATCAGTCTGGATGTCAGTCAAACTCTGCTCCATCCATGCTCCGCTTCCCAGCTGCCTCACACCTGTGGGCAGAGCTCAGAACGACCTTGGCTTTCAGACCAGAGCGATTAAAAACATTAATTCTGTGCTGGGGTGTTGTCTCTTGTTCTCAAACTAAGTCCAAATAATGACCGTATTAGCTATGTAAAAGAAAGGTTTCTGACTGCATGAAGAAAATTAACTCATTTTCAGTCAAACCAGTGCATACCCATCTCATTAAGTGATCCAGACCATACTGCTTTGGTGATCTTTTTCACTCTTCAGCCATCATTCCCACTGTTAAGGAGTTTTCCTCATACATGGTGGGGATGGACATGCCGTTTTTCCTTCCATCTGCTGAACTTTCCTGTTGCAGCCCTTTGGAAGGACTGAGACCAGGGATAGGAACCGGCATAAGGATGGGACAGTCTAGCACTCAGCTTTTGCCTCTGCAGAAAACAGAGGCCTAATCTTTGCCATTGCAATCCATAGTGCTGGCTGGTTTATTTTAATGGTAAAAGAAGTTATCCTTAGGTTAGTAGGTTCTGACTTCACCACAGCACATGGCACAGGTACCCTGCCTAGCTGTAAACAAACTAGGTATCAAAAGCACCACCACGTCGCAAAGCCTAGCCAGAGCACACGATGCTGTTTCTCAGCGGATCAGCCTGTACAGAGGTGGATGCTATGTCTCCTTAAACAGTGCTTGCTGAAGAATTAACATCTCCTGTGGATTCCCAGAGAGCCACTGGGGAGCTGGAAGTTAATGCAGTGTCAGCTCTTCTTCTTTCCCTTTCAATACTACATTGCCTCAAAACTTAGCTAGAGCTTGGTTTGCCCACTACAGCAACTTCCGTGGGTGTCACGCAGATGTTGTAGGATGGCAGAAGAGAAGTGGTGGGCAGAAGTGTTTTGGTGGCAAGTGCCCCTGCTGGATTTGCCCACCATGTGCAAATACCTGAAGACACCAGCTACAGAAACACGTCCAGATGCTGTGCACACTGCCGCTTTCTGATCGGCATGTTCCTGGGTTGGGGAAACAGCCATGTTGTAACTGGGTATGACCTGTGTTTTGGGTATTGCACGTGGAGCCTAAATTGTGCTGAGCAAAGCCCGGGGACTATTTAAATGAACGAGAGTTTTGCCAGTGACTTCAATGGATCTACGATTTCACCACGACATCTGTCGCGCATTAGCTACATCAGTATTGATGTAACAGGCTGGAAATCAAGACCTGGCCTATGCTGGTTTAGAGTCAGAGTGCTGATACAAGTATTTGGGGGACAGCCAGACCCAAATGCAGTACTTTCATTTTTGGTATAACTGCAACCAGGCTTGGGGGTTGTGGAGCTTTTATTATCTTAGTAAAAATTATCTCCCCTCATCAAAATACTTACACTTGTGCAAAACCATTTGGGAGGGAGACCTGGTTTTCATGCCACTGTGACTGGGGTGTACTGCCTAATTCACAAGTGCACTCTAACATTAATTTCACTAACGCTTACAAAGCACTCTAAACAAAAGTACTATATTGGTTCACTACCACAGGGACTGAAACATTATTTTTATACCGTTAAATATTATTTTCATACCATAAAATGATGTTTTAAAAAAGCAATGTAAATAATTGATCACAGACATCTAAGTTAAATTAACCCCACACAAAATCTAGGCTCATCTCTGCATAATTCCAATAAATACCCCAAATACTAGGGCTTAATGGCAGAAGCCTGGTACATGTTTCAGTTTTGAAACAGGAAAAAAAAAAAAATTCTGGCTTGAAAATAGCTTCTCCTTTCTGCAATTTTTTTTTCTCACAGTACAAACAACAGAGTGGAAAGGAATCCAATCCAATTCCCATAGGTCTCATTAATGAACCTGCAAACGGAATGTGTTGGAATAGCTGAGGACTCTCCCTCCATTTAAAATGTGTAACAAACCCAAAAATCACTTATCTTCGCTGTTTCGGGGATATACAAAGTTTGTGTTCAGAACTGTGCAGCTGGAGGTTTTTGGCGCAGACAACACACTCAATCTTCGGGGCTTCGCGCTACGCCCCTCGCCAAGCTCCTGATGCACAGCCAGGCCCAGGGCCTGCCTGCCCACAGAAGGTGTGGGGCCTCCTCCACCATGAGCCCCTCTCCTTCCAGCGAGACCCCTCATGGCCGGGCTGTGTTTGGAGGCTGGTGCCAGCCACCCAAAGGGCTGAACTTCCCCATTGTTCTGTGCTTCTCGTTGTGCATCCTCCACCCTGAGCTTGCTTTCCTGAAGCGTATTGACAAGAGTTTCCCTATCCCCGCTTAGCTTAGACACAGGGCCAAGAACTGAGTGGTGTGATGTGCTGGTTGCTCTGCCCCAGCGACCGGCAGGAGATGCTGGGCCTGAGGCACACCTTGGTGTTCCCCATGAGTGGAGGGAGCGAGAAGCAGCTGAAGGACACGGCAGCGTTGCTCAGTGCTTTGGAAACTGCGACCATTCACTCCCGGGTGCGTGAATTCAAGAGCCAGTTAATCAGCCCGCACATCAGCCTCGCCTTTCCTTGCAGCGCTGTGAAAAGGTGCAGCCCAAGGTACAGCCCACTTCTCCAAGCACTTGCATTCTTCTGTCTGTATCAATTTGGCTCTTGCGTCCTATGCAGCACCAACGTGGCTGATCCACAATGAGTTATCTGGGTTGGGGATCCTGGCTCGGTACAGCACAAATAGAAGACCAGATGCAAACCTTTACTTTGGGTTCCTGCCATCTCAAATATGCATGAGTGGAGCTAATTTTGTTCCAAAGAAAATGAAAATTGTCTGGCTTTTTCCTCCTATGTCCTTCGCATAGTCTGTTTTTGTTTATTGAGACTGGGGTTATTCAGGCTTTTATCTAGGTCTCATTTAGGAAGACGGAGTTGCAAGGTCCCTCCTTCTTCATCAGATCCAGCCCCCTGCTCTTGTAGGCAATCATGTCTTATAATGCCATTCATAAACTGATCAAGTGCTGCCTAAAAATAGTTATATTTTTATTTTTTTGTTGTCCCTGCTGCTTGTTCTGAAAAGGTGCTCCAGAATCTCCTATTTCAGTCACGCTTTTTTGCTCAGCACAATGGCAACTCCAAATAAGGGAAGGCAGTCCAAAAGGAATAAATAATATTGTGTGGGGAAGAAAAGCAACTAACCTACACATTATCATTAAACAACAGGACGTGACAGGCAGTGTAATGTTTCTGGGTCTGTTGTAAGTCAGGAAGATGAAGGTCATGTGATATCAGCTCTCTCTGCAGCACAATAAACCTTATTAACATTATAAGATAAAAATAAATATTCAACAATTAAGGGGGAAAAGGGTCACACGTTTGCATCTGCTTGGGATTATTGACAGCAATCTGACATTGCCATCAGCTAAACCCACTACTCTATTTTGTCCAGAGTTTCTAAAGCCATTATATAATGATCAGTCTAATAAAGTCTAGATTAGAGGCATTTCTCTTGTGTACAAAGAGATTGGCTTTTGGGTTGCCTTGTGGAAAAGCAACATTATTCTTAGGGAGAGAAAGGGTTAGTTGT
Organism: Pampusana beccarii; assembly: GCA_013399365.1. Lineage (NCBI taxonomy): Eukaryota > Metazoa > Chordata > Aves > Columbiformes > Columbidae > Pampusana > Pampusana beccarii. The sequence goes on along the minus strand of VWYH01007997.1, from coordinate 821,106 downwards.
CTCTAACAGCCATCCTGATGAAAAATGTAAACCGTCTGAGGCCATTTCAGACCTCCGGCAATGTTTTATGCTAACAGGTTTATGTCTGAATTAACAAAGTTCTCTAACCACTTAGTCTGTTAAAATGCAGTTATTTTTTACCCCTTGCTAGGGAAGTACATGCTAACCCAAATTTGGATTGTAGTTATTACCATTTGAAATCACCTGATGTCAGAGGCCACGTGAATCCTGTGAGTTTATCTGATTTGAGTCTGGAGCATCCAAATGTACCTTTCAACTTGTTTCTTCATGCTGTGCATGTCTAGAGTGTTTTGCAGCACTCCCCGTAAACCCCTATGAGTGCACAGAGCGTTAGGAAGGAGCAGAGTAAGATGCTGTCCCTTGGGTACCACACAGCTTGAAGGAAGGTGCTGAATTTGAATTATCCCATATCCACTGACCCCACATCAGCATGCAAGCTTCCTTTCTTTTCTTCTTTTTTTTCCCTTAAAAGGGATGGGGGGAGAGTGCCGGAGGGGGAATGTCACTTAAATCAAAGATGTTCTCAAGCCAGGTAGCACTGAGGTGTGACTCCTCTCATACACCGTTGCACAGCACACGTGAAGTTTAGCAACACAGCATTGGCACCCACCAGCTGCCCCCTGGCACAGACCTTCTGCTGCTCCAAAGCCTGGGACCACAGAGTGAGGGGTGAAGGACCTCGAGCCAGCTTCAGCTGTGCTGGCTCAGGACCGTGGTGGGGTGGGTGGCCCCATACCTGGGTTGCAGGTGCTGTTGTGGTGTCCCCAAAGGCAGGAGTCACCAGCAGACACGGGGCACTGCACCGACGCAGCTGTGTGGTTTCCTCAAACTGAGCCGACCCAGCACGATGCTTTGCTTTTCCCTGTTGTTCGTTCCCAGCTAATTAAAATCTCCTGAAAACTTTAGTCAGCTGAAACATCCATCCTATTTCTGCTGTTTTTTTAAAAACATGGGCCTGATTTCAACCCTGGGGGACTGTATATATTGGCCTGCAAAATCACATTAATACTTTTCAAAAACTTGGCCTATAAACACTTTTCTTGCCTGAGAGGCAATAGCAGTTTCACTTAGCTACCAGAGGTAGGACTCAGCTATTCTTTAAAATGGGTTTGCATAAGACAGTTTTACAAACTGTATTAAAGAGAAGCTAAACCCCATTTGCCTTATGACCTTTGCCAAAGAGATAGTGTTTAGCTCCAGGGCATTGGAGAGGTGATAAGACAGTTTTCTTCCTGAGAGCTCAAGCCAGGCCTGAGATTTGCAGCACAGGTTTTGGGTGAAAAGCCAATACTTCTGTGTCATATGGAAGCTGGAATCATATGGACCTTAGCTTGGGTCATTAGCAAATGCTGGATGTGCCTTTTAAACCCTAGTAGAATATGAGGTGGCACGAAATACCTAATTACATACTCTGATTTTACTTTCTGTCTCCTATACAAACATACACACGTAGTGTAGTGTTCAGGGTTTTCTGACATGCAGAATCCATGAGGCCCCTATGACAAGAGTGTGACATCCTGTGGACGAGGGCCTGGAGTCACCAGGCTGAGCTCTGCCCTCTCCGCCTGGCAGCACAAGGAGCTAAAGACTGAGCCAGGACCCAACTGCGCTGCTGTCGTGTGCTGCGGGGGCGACTTTTTGATTGGTTTGGATTCCATCTCTTACAGAAGTAGATAATGTTTGTTTTATTTTCCTTGGAGGAAGGACACATATTTGCCTTGATATTACTAAAGAATTAAGTTCTCCTTCGTATCCCAATTAGCTTTTAGCGCATTTAGACTGTGCTTATGTAGCACTTTTCTATAGTGTTTTTAAATCCAGGAACAGATCTAGGTTGAGATTATGTCTGGAGATTGGAGGTGCCATGGGATTCCTCCGCACAGCCTTGACAGGTTTCTGTCTCATTTGCCTGACACAGTGCAGCCCCTGTGCAAGGTAACAGCCACCAGCAATTAGTACTAGAGTCCCAAGAGGCTTCAAAGCAGGTAGAGAAGGGGTGTATTGACAGGGCAAAAGTTAGCTTGTTTTTATTTTATGTAAGATTTTGTTGGGACTTAAGCATTCAAGTACTCATTTTCTTCCTTTGCTGTATGCCAGAGAGGTCTCCTAGTCAGTGCTAGTCAGTGGAAAAGACATCTTCCTCCCTTACCCGTCTGATACTTGCTCTCAACCTGAGCTACCCTGCTTTAGAAGGATACAATCTGTTAATTTTAGATTAGCAATGCTGTGCTGTTAGCCTTGAAATCACTTTTATGTCAGGTGAAAGTAAAATGCAAATGTGTTTATTTACAACTCTCAAAACAGACCACACAGTGTAAAAAGATGCACATGTAGAAATGCTGAAGCATTTCTGTAGCCTTTCTGGTAGGTCCAGAGAGATTCAAAGCTTCCCATCAAAATACATTCACTTATTTTCCTCCAAAAGCTTAATTACCTTTAAATGTTTCAAAAGGCTAGTCTTCCAGTGAAAACAAGCGCTCTCACTCAGAAATGCAAATGTCAATGCACCAGACCAGTGTGTCGCATCCTGTTCTCAACTTGACTAAATCAGCAACTCCTTCACTCGGTGAGGGTTAAATCCTCTCCCGCCCCCGCCCCCCCCCAAAAAGTGATGCAGTGTGACTCATCTTCACTGCAAGTGTGTCTGCCAGTTAAATGTTGTATTTTATTTGACTTCAAACCTTAGCCAACACACTTACTACAGGCATCTGCTAGGGACAAACATGGGTAGCTCATTAATCATTCTTGACTGAGACCAGGCACTGCGCTCATTGACTAGTGCGTGGTGACAACGAGACGGAGGGGTTCCATCCTAACATCATCTCTTTCCACAACTACGGGAACAGTCCTATCTCCTACTTGCTCCAGGCTCACACCTCTGGATTTCTGCCCACTTCCCACTCCCTGCCAGCAAGAAAAGAGTGAGGAAGTCATTAGTGCATGGGAACGCTGCACTGAAAGGCTGTTTCCCATTTGCGGGGCAGGTGCTTGGCCACCGGGAAAGGCAAAAAAGGGTAATGATAAGTAGCGACGGGGATAGTGTTCATTCGTCAGGCTGCCTTCAAGCAGCCTCTTCTAGCTAAGCCTGCGTCTCCTTGGTTCATGGGGGATCCGTGAGCTCTGAACACCATTGCAAACCAGCTTCTCCTCTGTTTTGGAAAGTTACTTGTTGAACTTCTTGTTCTTCTTGGGAAAAGCAGATCCCAAGCCCTCCCTTGGAGGGCTAATTAACTTATTTTCATGCAAAGAAGGGAAAACGCCTGGTGTTAAACTGAGTGCTCTCAAAGGTGATGTTTAGGAGGGAGCCTGGCAGAAGAAGGCCTGGACCAAGTTACTTGGTCACTTTGACAAGGTGACTCAATCAGTTTGACAAATCTTTCTAAGTGGCTGACCTTTGTCCTTTAGCGACTCACTCCACCCCTTTCCTCTAGACCTGTGTTAAGCATGAAAGTACTCCAGCTGCTAATCGTCTCCTCGGTACACTGGAGGTCTCTCCCCGCATTTTCTTCCACTCATCACAAATTTAAGACACATATCTTAATCTGACCATCCACCAATCCCCCTCCTTTTATTCCACCTACAGCTGCCAGTTACAAGCATAAAAGGGATGCCTTGCCAGATCGCCTCACAATTTATTATCTCTTTCAAGAAGCGCAGTCTTTTTTAAAAGCTCCACTCAAGTCCAATGGAAGAGTCAGCAGCTACCTGCATCCCTGGCACAGGCTAGGGTTTCTTGCCAGGGCAAGGCTGTCTACCCTACATGCATAAAATTGCAAGAGACTCTCCAAAACCTCTCATCAGAGACAAATTAATTTGCTGTATTCTCCTCCGAGGTCATTTTTTAAATTGCCTGCTGGAGGGAGACCTTGCAAGCAAGTCACTCTCATCTCCTGCCAGAACCAGAGCTCCATGTTCTCCTTTAGCAGTCCCCCACTGATTGCTCTCCCTGGAGAAATTACACCCCTTTATGTGAGGCTGCCATGCTCAGCTTTCTCAAGCTCAAGTCAGCCAAGCTTGTGGGGCCTGAGCAGATCCCCTGTGGAAGCAGGAGGGCTGCATGCAGATGTAGGACTTCGTCTGTGTGCAACACAGCTCAGGCTCAGCACTCCCATCTCTTCCCCAGCCAGATGGATGAAACGAGGACCACTTAGAAGCCGCCTGTTACAATTCTGCAATGAGGGGAAGGTCAGAGTCAACTTTCTTGTCTTGGATGAAATTCACATCTCCTCTGGCCTTTGCCTGCATAAAAGCTGTCTTGAAAGACAGTTTCCTGATTTAGAACGATGACGTGGCATCAAACAGCACATTCATGTACTGCTGAATGATCTCTCGATGAAAGATATACCTTCATCAGGACCATCAGCCCTACAGCACAATGTGATTAACTCAGTCTGTTGTCCTGAATCTCTTAGGTTGGTAGAAGCGAATAAGAATTCACTCTGAGGTTGGTTCTCCAGCTGTGTTCCCTCACTGACTGCAACAGTTCTCCCTAGTTTGTACCAGGAGGAGAAAGACACACAGATTTACCATTTTCAAAAAGAAAGGAATAGCGTTTCTAGCAAAATGCAACACAATATGGTCTTGACCCCACAGGGACAACTGTAAGGGAGCCCTCCTAATACCACCACTTCCTTCTTCAGCTAGGATCACAAGGGAATTATGTTGGTAAAAGCTAAATACTGTGTTTTCTGGTGCTACCTATGGCTACCTGGCCTCTCTGTGAAGGAAGAACAGTGGGTTGACTTGCTAGTTAGCAAGCCATGGACAATTTTTCCATCTCCTGGTGGAATAGAATAGAATAGAATAGAATAGAATAGAATAGAATAGAATAATTTTGGTTGGAAGAGACCCTCAGGATCATCAGGTCCAACCATAACCTAACTCTAGCATTAAACCATGTCCCTAAGAACATCGTCTAAATGCCTTTTAAACCCCTCCAGGGATAGTGACTCCACCACTTCCCTGGGCAGCCTGTTCCAATGCCTGACAACCCTTTCCATGAAGAATTTTTTCCTAATATCCAATCTAAACCTCCCCTGGCACAACTTGAAGCCACTGGAATGCAATGTGTTGGAGTCTGATCCAGTCTGTGCACTGAATTCCATGCTACAACCTTTCTGCTTTTCCTTTATGCATTTGTCACAGTTAGCCAGATATCAACAGATAGGCCAGAAGCGAGCAATTCCCCTGTGCGTGTGCTACAGGAAGAGTCTAATCCCTGTGCTCTAGCCAGGAAAAGCTTTTAGGAAAAGTACTTGACAACAGAAAAAAAAAAAAAAAAAAAAAAAAAAAAAAAAAAAAAAAAAAAAAAAAAAAAAGGATCAAGTCTTTGCATGAGAAGAAAGCTGAGACAAAATTCCCTGTAACAGGCCATCTACTGCTCACACCCACTGCTCCTTAGACAGGAAACCTCTTAAAAGACCTCTGCTGATTCTGGCTCTTTGAGGCTCCGTAGATGTACATATACGCATGTGAAGCAGAGAGAGAGAAGAGGCATGGCAGAGTGTTGCTTTCTCTCTACTAGCGGTTGCAGACAGACCCGGCACTTAGAGGATGAGATACCATCGCGTCTGATTTACATCAAAGCTACTGCTACCCCTTCTTTGTAA